>CM062819.1:40038860-40417775 GCA_031772625.1 Pinus tabuliformis
GGATCCAGTCTGAAAATTTATGAAATGTGGTCCCTGGAAGAAAGAGAAGGTTGTAGCCTTCTGTAGGCCAACACCTACGTACTAGTATCTTGGCCAGTGCAAGAGCTAAGGGGGTTGTAGCTCCCTTCCATGAGAAGCTGGAGAACGAGAGAGGGTTGTAGCTCTCTACAGGTTACAGCCTGTGTACTGGTAAAGGACTGCACCAGTACATTGTAAAAAGAAGTTTCTAATTAAAAGAAGATAGAGACGAATTGCAGCAGGTGGTTTTCACCCACATTGGGTTTCCACCTTATATCTTGTGTTCTTGTGTGTGATTGTCTGCTGCTCTGTTTTACTGTTCCTGGTTACTGCTTATTTGATTCTGATACACAGATTAACAATCAACATCTGACAGATAAAGTAAATTATAAGTTTGCATTGTATACGCGGTTTTCCTTCTACATAGTTGCGTATATACACGAGTTTAATTAACTGAAGTAGCGTATATTATCTGAATTTGAAAAGGGAATATTTGACTTGATAATGCTGATTCACCCCCCCTCTCAGTATTATTTCCAACATTAACTCACTGAACTCACAATCAGTTCCTCCAACTGTTGGGACTAATCTAACTGGACTTAACTTAGTTAAACTGAGCTAACTAATTACAACTCATCATTAATTCTTTAACTAAGGGATAAATTCCTCAATCAAAGGAATAATTGTTGCATGTCCTCACATATACTTCATGTTTGATTTTCTCCAACTAATTAACTCAATATGAATTAATTAGCTATTTTTCAAACAGCTACTAAGATCAAATTCGAATTTTAATTCTCAATTTTAGTTCAGAGACTAACTAAAATTGGAATGTATCCCAAAATGTTATTTATAGCAATGCTATTTTTAACATTTCCATTTTATCATTCCTTGTTGCTATGTCCAACACTGGTACCTAAAATGCTATTTATAGCAATGCTATTTTTAGCATTTCTATTTTTAGCATTTCTTGTTGCTATTTTCAACAATTCTAACAACTAGAAATTAAATTCTCAAATAGTGAGCTTATTTATGTGTAACTCCTACTTATGTATAGGGAATAAACTCATCTAAGTGAGTTAAACCCTCCAATGGTACTAGTTTAACATTTGGGTGTTGGACCGAATGCCTCCTCACTGCTAAAATTTTGAAATTAAAACAAGAACACCCCATGAAAAAACTTTGGATAAAACTTTTGATATGTGCCCCCAACTTGATAGTTGATGCTCATCTCTTTTAATCTCCTCCATGAACCTTATAATGGGGCTTTGTTCTTGAAAATCAGTGGCTAACATGTGCATGAACCCCATAATAGCTTCAGACCAAAGGTTTGAAAAATACCTTGGAATAGATGTATATTGTTGCAGGCCAAAGAAAGATTCCATGTAGTCAGCTACTGGATCATGGAACTGATGAGGAAAATTGGTAGTTGTCTCTCTTTCTTGAAGAGTTTCTAGGGAGGAATATTTCTACAACAGGTAGCCACAAACTTTTCTTGGCTCTTCAACTTTGGGCTCTTCTTAAAAAAAAAACTCTAGAAGCCCTCTCCCCACTTGCTTGTAAGCAAAACGATTTGGAAATCAGTGACCATCTCATCCTCTTATGAATCATATGAATCATAAATTGAAGGAGGTTCTTGAACTTGTTCTCCGGGTGAAGGATGTGAGTCATAAACGCGAGCCTCTTCTTTATTTGCACCTTCCCATCTCTGGGAGTGGTGTATTTCTGCATCGCTCGACTTCCCATCGGAGTCATACTCATCATAAGAAGAAGAATAATAAAATTTTATAGAATAAGATTTATGACGTTTTGTTTGCAACTCTATGATGTCTCTTTATTCCCTTTCTTGATCACTGGGTGATGCTTCTTGATGCCAATACATGTCTTCTTGGGGTGGAGCCCCACATAAATCTTCAGCAAGATCATTAACCTCAAGAATATTTTCAGTATTAAAATATGCACAACAATATTCAAACAAATCATCTAGTGGATATAATAATTTGAAATAATGATTGAATTCCATGTGAAAACTCTTCAAGGAAGATATGCTGCCATGAGGTATTGTTTTGTACCAAATTCTAAAATCTTCTTCTAAATAGTACATGAAAATTTTCATTTGCACATCTTCAAAAATAATACCCCGTTGTTCCATGCATTCATGAAAATACTTAAGGTGTTGGTTAGGCCTTCTATCTAGGTTTCCACTGAATCTAGGAAAATAGATATTCCATTCATGAAATGAAGGGACATGATTGGGATAACCAAAAATAGAAGAAAAATCCAATCGTGCAAATTTTTTGGCCAAGAATGCAAGAATTTCCATTTTGAAAACCCCTTTAGGTGAGTGATCTCAAGCTCAAAGGTAGGGGGATTTATGTTGTTTAGCATCAGAGTCAGTATGAGGCTGCTTGAAATCTAGTATGATTAAATAGAGATATAGATAGTGGAGTCTCCAGGGTGTTTAGATAAGAATATGAACAGTGGAGTCGCCAAGGTGAGAGATCTTCAGCCCACACTTTCTTTTCTCACCTGATAGAGGGAATGTAAAAATTTGTTGTACCCAAGGAAAAATATTCTAATTCATTCCACGAGAACGATGCTAGAAAGATTTTGTCGCTTTTTCTAGCACCTATAGCAAAAGTTCTTCAAGAGATATGGAAGCTTCCTATAGACAACCTCTCGGTTGATTGTAGACTAGTGCCTAGTACTTCTTAAAGATAGGAGTGAATTTAAATATTATGAGTGGAGGATTTTTTCTGCACTCCAATTGTCACGTAGTCAGAAAATGTAATGAAAGGGGGGCTTGGTTAAATAGTCCTTCATCAAGGTAAGCTCAAGAAAATACATGGATCTAAATGCAAAGGGGGTACATTGGGATAACCTCAAAGAGAAATGTCTGGTTCTGGTGGCCGACACACAACACTAGGCATCTTAATATTGGAGTTGTAGTAAAATGAAGAGGAGGGGAGAAAGTGTTACACACTATTTTGTCACATTTCCTGTTCACTTCCCGTTCCACTTCCCGAAGTGAAAAAATGTTGACAACTATGAAGTGTACTCATCATCATACACATACAAAAACTTCTCTGAAGAATAGAAGAAAAAATACCCTTAGTCAATTCTGGAGAAGTTTTCTTGAAACCCTAGTTTTCAGGACCAACTCTCTTTGCTCCACTACTAGCCCGTATTGATAGAAGGTTGCAGTTCTTTTACCTAGTGCTAAAAATTGGTTTTGATATGGAAATCTACATTGAACCTCTTCTGGTAGGTTTTCCCAAAATGGAGGAGAAGCTTCTTATGCTAGAAACTTTGAGAAACATTGAACTAGATGTTGTTTGGTAGAGATATGGTCGAGCTCTACCATTTTGAGCTGTTGATCATATATTTAAGGGCCTTCCCTTTGATACGTGGACCTTCCTCCCTCTTTTTTGGATCCCTAACCCCCTCTACCTTCCTATAAAAAAAATCACTTCCATCCCCAAATGGTTGGTCATTGATTTCCTACATTCCTATGCTGAGATTATGCCCAAATCCTGCCAATCTAACATGGAGGAGCGCTTGAAGAGTCTTGTCTTGGACTTGGAATTCCAAACAAAAGGAGGTCTCCAAAATCAAGGCAATGGTTGTACTCTTCAATTTTTTATTCATTAATATATACGTCTGATGTTCCCTTTCCATAAATGTCTAAATATTTATGCATTTAGCTTAATACTCCTTGATTTTTCAAGTAGTTGATGTTTGATATACACTATGTATGCTCTTATATCTTGTCTTGTCCTTTGATCTCTGTTGCAGGTACTCGAACGTAAGGAGCAATCAAGGAGAAAGCCTAGAAGATAAGGGATCAAAGTCATCATCAAAGGATTGAGAAATTAGCATCAGAGTGCGTAAGATTCTCTCTCTCTCTCTCTCTCTCTCTGCATTTTTAAACATAACCTAGGAAAGTCTGCATTAGTTTGTTCAGTTTGTTGCTAGACCCACTCATTGGGATAGAGAGACTACCTCTGTCCACAGACGGGATTTATCTTCACAACAAAATGGCGACTCCAGTGGGGAAGCTATAGTCTCTTAAATCTCTTTTTTTGATCTAGTCTTTTGATCAGTTTGACCGACCATTAAATTATCAATTAGTTTGAGCCTATATAGGTTTGCACATTGAATGATCACTGCCTTAGAGTGCTAGGTCTAGATTACTTGTTGAAATATCTTTTATTTTTTCCCAACTTTGTCGCCCAGCACATTCTTTCCCTGGACAGTCACGTTGGCAATGCTCTTTTATTTAAAACAATCACGTTGAACCCCATTTTAGCACGGTTTTGGCTATGAAAACTGTGTTGATATTAGAGAATTGAGAAAAACTAGGGTTTTTGCCTTAGAGTCCAATGTATATTGGCCCCTTGGGTCTTTTCCTGCCCTTTGTGATTGGATTTTCCAATGTTTTTGTCTGGTTGTCTTGGTTAATTACAAAATTAGTCTCTTTGGCTTTGAAGTGCTTGAAGTGAAAATTTGATTGATTTCTTAGGTTTCTAGGTCAATTAGTCATCATTTTGTCTTTGTTTGTGTCGCTGAGATACTGGTTTGTTGATTGGTCGTTTCTTGTTTTCTATGGAAATCATTGAAAACATTAGTTTACATTTTGTTTAGCTTGTCTTTCACAAAGTTTCTTTTCAAGTTGCATTAGGTCATTTTCATTTGGAAATCATCTTTGTTTTTACTCAAGCATAGATTACATTGTTTGATTTTCAAGCTGAAAAAAGTGCGTTGTTTATTTGTTCAAAAATAAAAAGTGAAAGATATTTTCATTTAGGTGATTTTTAATTGGATTTGGTATTGCTTTGGTCGATGCATTAGTTGCATTAGAGAATTTGAATCAAATTTTCATTTTGCTTTAGTTGCATTAGAGCTTTCAAAAATCAAAGAAAGAACATCATTTATATAAGTGCATCTTAGTAAAAGTGAAAATCATTTTGTTTTCGAAAAGTTGCATTTAGGATAGTGAAAAGTGAAGATCATTGTTACTCTTTGGCATTTGGAAAGAGAAAGTGAAAGTTAGCACAAGGATGTTGTTTGATGCATTATTGATTGAAACTTCTTCCCTTTATTAGTCTAGCTTTCATCAAAATGGAAAGTTTTCATTTTCTCATATAGTTGCATCTTAAGCATTCAGGTGACATCATTTTGAACCCAAAATTGAAACATAATTCAAGATAAATGTTAAAATTTACTCAATTAATCTAAGGATAATTTGGAACTTAACGTAAACATTTAGAGGTCTACGCTAGAGACATATTTCGACATCTATAAACCTAGTAGCTATCATTATCTCCCAACATTGTATCCTAGGGATGAAATACCGATCCATGTAAGGAAGTATATAGTATTGTTCTCCAGTACTCTCAGGTATATCAGAAGTGCTCCACATATGGAAAGTAAATGGGAACTCTCCCATCAAACAGTTATGCATTAGACATGTTATCACTCAGAATTTCCTTTGAAGTTATTGGAAGAAGGCATAATCCAAGGTAACCACAAACCAATCTTTTAAGTATGGGTTCTAGCCAACCTATACTCAGAGAGGGTTCTCTCTTTATAATTTAACTTTGTTTTTATGGAATTTTAGGCTAGTTATTAAAGTTCTGTGAGGTTTTGGTTTTGAAATTGAGGTTGGGTGGTGGAATTCTTGGAGCAGATGGATAGAGCAAGGTCTTCAAGCCATTGGGCTATGGAGTCAACTAAAGGATAGCAGAACTGGACCAGATCATTAAAGGGAATGTTTACAGGGCAAGTTAGCAAAGCAAAAGGAAAATCTTTAGGCCAAATGGGTGAAGAGGTTCTAACCAGGGTAAAAGGGCACTTAAGAATCCTTAGACCAGGATCAGAATGAGGAACAAGGGATAATCATGAACAAAGGGCAATGAAGAATCCTTTGCTATAGATCACATAAGGTTACCTAAACTAAGGAGCAGTGAAGAATTTCTTAACTTAAGTGTGTGAATAAAACATTGATAAAGTGTAACATTCAAGACAAAGTGCATTAATGCAATTTCTGAAATATCATTCCATGTTATAACTTTTAGAATTTAAGAGTTACATAAAAGATTTATGGAAAACATAAGAAAACACAACTTTAAACAAGATATGATACTTATTTGTTTTTCACTTTACACAGGAATCCTGCAAAATATCTTATCTTTATTCCTTGGTCCAGCAACCCAATCCAGTCATTGATACAATAGAATTTTGAGTTGAGAGAAAAAGTCTATATAAATGTCTTTTAATCCACACTACATACTTCGAATGAAGAAGTATTTATACAAAAATAATTACAAAATATCTCATAACAGTCTGAGATTTAATATAGGGAATAAAAAATATCTTCAACATGAAGATAGAGACAGATGTAAAACTGCATCATGCTGTCCCTTTTATTGTGGTGTTGCTGGCTGTTTCTATTGAGTTGTGAGCCTTTTAGGCTGGCTGGTAGTAGTGGTGTTTCTACGCTGGAACATTCTTTTCTTTGATCTTTTACTGATACTCTTTGACTCTGTTATTCTTTGACCCTGCTGATATGCCTTTTACCTGTTTCATCTATCTGTCTTCAGATTTACTGTGGTAAATTTATGATGTGAAACTTTTTATAGTAAATTTGTTATTTTCTCCCACCATTCTACCTCAAGTAATTTTAATTTTAACATTCTCCTATAAATTTCATCTGCTTCTGTGTACTTTGCAAAATTGGGCTTGGTAAGAAACAGATGTTTCACCTCATGTTCTAGGAAAAACAGGTTCTCCAATGTATCATACAATACTTTACCTATTGGCAAGGCTTTAATAGTTGATGTGCTTGCCTGTTCCTTTGCCAATCTTCTTAATCTATCACCATAGTCCAGCTAGGTCATAAGTTTATCGTTGATGACCATAGGACTGGGAAGGCCTCTTTCCCTCAAAATTTGAAACTTAGCCATGAACTTGTCAATGGCTATCTGCATGGTGTGGCACATTTTTTCCAGGTTGAGCATGAGGTTTCTTTTAGAGAGACCCTTCTTAATTTCTAGATTGACTTCAATTCTATCCTCTATGTCAAGCTCATGGAGCTCGTGCCTATTCTTACTATTCAAAAATTGGATGAGTCTATTTGCATCCTCTGGTTTGTCTCCTAGTTCTTCTTTTACCTTTGCAATAGCTTCATTAGCTACTTTCACTAATTCTGTCTACTCAAATATTACCTGTATTGATGGCCAAATATCATTGACAGAGTCAATGATATTGGCCCAAAGCATCTCCTTGATCTGTCCTAGTGGTTTCTACAGTGTTAAGTCTTTTTCTAGGACTTTGATTTTATCATCCATCCTTTTGGCCTTCTGTGTTTCTTCTCTTTGCTGAATTTGGGCAAGTTTACAGTCAGTCTCTAAACTTGCCACTTTCTCCTTTAACTTTTTTAGCTCTATTTCCTGGATTGACATCTCCTCCATGGCTTTTACCAATTCTGCTATCTTCTCTGTTGATGTTCCTACTGCTGTAGTAGACTCAGTTGTGATTGGCAGTGTTGTGGCTAGTGGAGCTGTAGGTGCCAATGATTCTGCCATTGTTGAAGGAACTGTTGTTGACACTATGGGAATGGCAGTTCTGGAAGTGGTTTCTAGGTCACTCTGTTTGGACTGAATCAAAATGTCCAATTCTTTTTCTGTTTCTTTGAGCTGGTCATTTAGCTTTAGGACTAAGTCCATAAGCTCTTCATGTCCTTTTTGGGCTTCCAGGACCTCCATGGTTTGTGGATGATGCAGCTGAGGAATTTTGAGCTGTTTCTTCAGTGTATCTATATCATCATTCTTCTTCTTTATTAGCTTTTCTGTGGCCTTTACATCTTTGGGATCATGTCCCAACTCTATGACTAAGTCCTCTAAGGACTTGATTCTGGTATCCTTGGCCTGTGAGGAGGCCTTCTCCAACTGGAACTGTGCTGATATATTATTTAGAGAGTTTTGCAGTTGGTGGGCAACAATTGCTTTCCCTATCAAGGTGGAGTATATCATCTCCCCTGTCTGTTTGTGCAACTCAATCTGGTCAATGGGATGAATATCCCTTGCCAGTACTTCAAAGTCCACTATCTTGAAATCTGTTGATGTCCTTGGTTGCTGAGTGGTTGGTTGGATGAATGACATTTGCATTTTTCCCTCTTTAACATCAAAGGCTGACATGAGCCTTGTTTGGTTTGTAGGAGTCATCTTTAAATACTGTGCATAAGTTTGGGCTTTCAGCCTCTCATTCCTAACTTTATTTCTTTGCATCTCACTTTTATATCTTGATTTATGTTGGTATTTTGAAAGAGGATACTTCCACACTTTTTTGTCTTTCCAACATCTGAGTCTGTGATGTTGAAGGTTCTAGGATACCTCCAGATGGAGTGGCCATCCTGCTCCCATCTCTCTTTGTGCTTGTGACCTCAACTGTCTCTTCTGTATATTCCTATTCTAAGACATGATTCACTATTTGTCTTTTAGCCTAGCTTGTTTCTTCATAGGTTTGTGAAGTAGTGGCCCCTTCCCTATTTCTTTTGAGGTTTCTCTCCTCATTTAGAGGAGTCTGTAGGACTGGGGTGGTACTCATGGTGGCCTCTGGCCTATTTGACTCTTCTGGTACCTTTGATTGTTCAGGTACTTTTGATTGTTCTTGCACCTGTGACTCTTCTTGTACCTGAGAATCTCCTAGCCCCTGTAATTCTCCTTGTACCTATGATCCTCCTGGCACCTACAGGAAAGAAGCCTCATCAAGCTGTTTTTCTAAGTCAATAAGTGCATTTTCAATGTCAACTTTGGTGTTGTCCTGATCTACCAAAGTCCCTTCTACCCATTCTGATTGATTTGCAAAGGCTTCAATTTCAGGAATGGGGTGATGGATGAAAGGTCCCAGCTTGACCTTTTGTCTTTTCTTAGTGATAAACTCCAAAGGGTCATACCTCCAGACAAAACTCCTTTGGAACTTCATGTTTTGTAGTATCATATCAGCTTCATGACCTAGTTCACTTGAGTTACAAATAAAGGGGCTTAGTTGGTCTTTTATTTTGAAGTGCGCCTTCTTTTTGGCATGAAGAAAATTGGTTTCATCTGCACTGATCATCTGTCTGTAATACTCTAAAGAAAATAAACTCATTGGGAGGTATTTGGGGAACTTGTATGGTGGTAACATGCATCCATAGATCCTTATCTCAATATATTTTTGGTACAAGTACCAATCACCAACCTTGGACGGTTTTGATAATTGCAAGATTCTTTTTATGTCTGCACTTATTCTAGGGAGAGGGATTCCTATCAACAAGGTGACAACTAGATACACAAATAGGTCAATGAAGTTAGAATATCAGTATGGGGAGTGATATTTGTGTATCAATGGAGTCCAGAAGATTACTGATCTAGGTTGACCTTTTGTGTCAAGTTTTTGAAGAGTAAATGGGAACTTGTCTGCTTGAAAATATAGGAAAAGGTGGTATAAGACAGAGGAGTATTTGAAGACTCACTCATTACTCCTGGAGTAAAAATAGACATGTAAGCCAGGATGATTTCATCTATATACTCACTAGTGGTATAACCTAAGACTCTAGATATCATTGCTACAATGTCTTGACCAAAGGGTGAACATATGGTAGCCACATATGGAGGGGGATCTCTTGGGATATGCTTTTCCCTCCTGATGAAGGTTTGAAACATTTTAGCAAGTTTACCAGTGGTAAGTTTGGGGAATTGGTCCAGTAGATTACCAATTGATAAAGGGGTTAGGTTTTGTCCTGGCTGAAATTGTAGCATTTCATTGATAGATTCAGCAGTGATGGTGAAGAGTATGGTCTGGTTTGGGGACATCACTACTCTTTGACTGGGGATATAGTTTGCATGGTAGTAATGGACAATTTCAGGGAAAATATGCACTTTTGGGAATTGGTACTTGGGCAAATTGGATTCCCAAAGCCCAATTTTGTCAGCATGATTTAGGAATAGGTATCTATATCTGCAATATAGTTTTAGTGGGGATTCTAGGACAAAGGTGTCCTTAATTTGAAAATCCTTATCAGCCGGAGGGAGATGGTATAATTCCAAATGAGGAGTGGAAATTGGTCTAACATCCATGGCATTTGGGGCGGCCATTCTCAGTTCTTGTGGATTTGAGAACGGAGGAAGGGATTTTTAGTTTTTTAGGGCAATGGAGTTTTAGTGCAGAGTAGGCTTGGGTTGCTTTGAGTTTCCTTCAATTAATTATTTACTTTAATTAAGAAACTGAGTAATTGGTTTAGAATTTGACAAGGTTTTCCAATGAATTTTGGCTTAAATACCTGGAATTTTGAGAAAAAGGGCTCTGAACAGGTCGAATGGCAACTGCAAATGGTCAAAGAGGTTGTGTGTAGACTGGAAGGTGAACTGAGTGCTCTGTGACATCTTTAGGGTGGCAATTGGACGTAGGTGGCAGCTTCGATGTTCGCAGGTGCATGAATGGAAGTTTTCAATTCAAAAACAATAAAAACAAATGATTTTGGGGCTTTTGGCTTTATGCACGAAAGTCAACTTTTGGCGGGTAAGATGAACAGTGGTTATTTTGGTGTTTAGCTGGGTGAATAGTGACAGTTTTTCGTGTAGCAGGCGGGCAGTAAGTGGTTTCCATCGCACCGCTTTTGGGCGCTAGGTGGTATTGGGGGGAGGTCGCCTGATTACATACATTGAGTGACACGTAGCATCAGGGGCCCGACAGAAAACAATGTTATCGGGCGGGTAATGTTCAGACATCGGGCTTGCCCGATATCGATAGTGACCATTGGATGTGATGGGCGATGATCGCACGGTGATCAGGCGTGGAAGTTGCGCGGAGGCTAGTGGGGGGGTCTGACAGGTGATTAAGCACGGTGGTTTTCGATTAAATGATGGATTATGGAGAGGTTTAGGGCATTGAGATCATTAGTGGAGGGATTACTTAATGTAATCATGAATCGATTAATTAATGAACTTTGTTGAGGTTTGGGTAAAAATATAGTTTATATTTAAACTAGGTCTAGGGATATTAAAGTAAGGGATTTAATAAATACATACGGGAAAGGGTATTTATTTGGGATTTGATATATATATATATATATATATATATATATATATATATATATATATATATATATATATATATATATATATATATATATATATATATATATATAGATATAGATATAGATATAGATATAGATATATATATATATATGTATGTATGTATGTATGTATGTATGTATGTATGTATGTATGTATGTATGTATGTATGTATGTATGTATATATATATATATATATATTAGAAGTTAATATTGAAACGACGGAAATGATTTTGCGCTAAGTATAATGTATTTCTTTGATTTATTTCTTTTCACATATAAGCATTATAACTTAGGCTGAAGTGTTTTTTGTGGGTTTTTGGGAAAAAGGGTTTTTCATGGGGGTGATTACTTTTCCTAGGAAAATAGTGTTTAAACCTTAGGAAAAGGGGTTTAGTAGGGAAATGATGGGGGATGAATTTTTATGAAGGGATTTTAGTACTTATTGCCTATTAATCATTGAGATGAGGGTCCGGTCCCTCCAAAAGTCAGAGAAATGCTCTGAGCCTCTTTGACTTAAAATTTTTGCGACTTTAAACTTTGTTTGTAGGAAATTAGTAAAATAAAGGGGTAAAGTGAATGGGGGAGGTTAATTAATTGACTTTGTGAACTTTATGCATGCTCATTTGCTCACTCACATTTGGAACTTTCATGATGAGAATAATCAATATGCTTTTTGTCTAACCAATAATGATAATTTCTGCAATGTTTCTTCTACTTACCCATCTACTAATCCTACCATTTTTACTTCTCTTTATTAGGGTGCATTTAAGCTAGCAAACCCTTATAAACATTTTTCTTTTCTTTACAATAGAAATCTAACTAAATCTAACCTTATTACATCCAAGGGCTCATATTAAACAATTGAGCTCCTTTTATTCACTCTACTTATCTAATTATCTACCACATTTACATTGTTTGGTCATATTTTCATTCTCTATCTATAAACAAAAAATTGAAAACATGAAATAGTCAATTTTAGACATTTTGAGTATTGTGGATTGTGGTAAAGATTATAAGATACACACAATCATTTATTCTGCATAAAAGTAAACTAGGAGTGGCATTTTGGCTTGCTCACTTTCATGGTCTTTTTTCTTTTCTTGGGGTTCATATTTTTCATCTTTTTTTACCTTTTTGTTGTTTTTTGTCCTTTGATTATTATTTTAGGACATACCCTCTTTACATTTTTTAATTTTTTGAATATGGAAAACATTTGCACAAGCAAAGGTATGTACAATATTACAAGTTACAATCTCAGTCATTCAAAATTATGACTCCTATTGGTATAGGAACCTAACAGTGGCTCCACTTGGGGATGGCATTTCCTGGTGAAATGTCAAGAACTTTGTAGATCAGTAGCCTTCTGAATTACTATAATCTTCCCTGCAACATTTTCCTTTATGCTTCTGCATTATTACTATTTATGACAGTAAAATATTTAAAGCTTAGGGCCTTCTCTTCGGGCTTCAACTTCAAAAATTCACCATCCAATCAACTCTAGACATTTGAAATTAAAGTATGTACAAGTGCTATGTGGAATTAGTAACTAGGTTCAATATAGTGTTTAAGCATTCGACCATTTATTGGTCCACCTTCTGCTTCTGTGCCATCCATTTCCCTTAGGAAGAAAGCATTATTACCCCTGAAAGCATAAATGATATATGGGCCTTTCCATAGGAAGTCAAACTTCCCATGTTTACCTTTATCTTCCCTCCTTGAGTCCCATTTCAAGACTTTATCCCCAAGGTAGAAATTCTCAGCCTTGGTTCTTCTGTCAAAAATCTTCTTGATCCTCTCTTGCACAACTTGAGATCTGATGTACACTTCTTCCCTGGTTTGTTGTAAGTGAATTGTCTGGTTGATTCTTCTTTGGATGTCATTGGGTTCAACCTGCAATTCTTGAAGCAGTTTCATCACTGGTGTTCCCAGAGAGGAAGGAAAGACAACTTCCATTCCATACACTAACTGGTAAGGAGAGGTACCAATTGATTTCTTTGTGGTTAACCTATCTGCCCACAAGGCATTTACTAGCTTTTTATTCCATGTCTTCTTGTTATCCTCTAACAATTTTTTGATGATATTAACCAGACTTTTGTTTGAGGACTCTGCTAGTCCATTTCCTTGAGGGTAATAAGTTGTAGAATGGCCTAGGGTTATATGATACTTATTACAGAAATCAATCATTCTCTTGGATTTGAAAGCTGTTGCATTGTCAGTGATGATTTTGGTTGGGCATCCAAATCTGGATAGGATATTGGCCTCAAGGAATGTTATGATAACTGTGTCAGTGGCTTGCCTTGAAGGTATGGCCTCTATCCATTTAGTAAAATAGTCTGTGACAGTTAGGATCCATTTGTGTTGGGTAGAGGAAGGTGGGTGGATTTCACCAATGAAGTCTAAACCCCATTGTTGAAAAGGTGCTTCAGCAGAGATTGGTTTTAAGGGTAAAGGTAAAATATTTTTCCTTCCTTCAAAGATTTGACATTTATGACATGAGGTGACATATTTATTTACATCAGAAAACAAAGTGGGCCAATAGAAACCGGCTTTAAGGATTTTGTCAGCTGTGGTTTTCCAATAAAGATGTCCTCCATAGTCACCTGCATGAAACTCTTGTAACATTGTGTCAACTTCTTCTTTCAATAAACAGTTAAGAAGGATACCTTCATGATTCCTCCAAAACAAAGCATTATCTATGATGCAAAACTTTAAATATTTCATTTTTAAAAACCTACTTTTGGTCCTGGATAATTCAGGAGGAGCTTGTAAATTTAGTAAAACATATAGGATGTCAGCATACCATGGTGATTCAGTAAAGGCCTGGCTGATTGGTGGAGTCACCATCTCCTCTTCATTATCCATTTCTGCAATAAAATTTATGTCTAGGGCCTGACAGTTCGATTCAGCCATGAGCTTGGCTAAACCTTGGCCTTTGATTAACTTTGTTGGTTTGATTTCCAAGTCATATTCCAAAATGGTAGCTATCCATTTCCCTCTTTTTCCATCTGGACCTTCCTTAGTTAGGGACATAGGCTACTATATGGGAATATAAAATGTAAACCCTAAAATCTTTAATAGCTTTGACTAGGGAAAAAGCTTGTTTTTCCATTATGTTGTATTTTAAAGGGGCATCCCTCAGGGCTTTGCTAAAAAAGGCAATAGGTTGTTCATAACCCTGATCATTCTTCTATAGTAAAACTGCAGCAATTGTATGTTCTGAAGCAAAGGAAAATAGAATGAAATCTCTATCAAATTTTGGACTAATCAGAACTGGTGTTTTAGTTAAAGCTAGTTTGATGTCTTCAAAGGATTTCTTGGCTTCAACAGTCCATTTTATGGTCGAATATTTTTTCAACATGTTATTCAATGATCTAATTAATTCTGCTAGATTAGAAATAAATCTCCTAAGAAAGTTAATTTTCCCTAAAAAGGCTTGTAATTCTCTGATGTTCCTAGGATGTTGTATCTGTAAGATGGCTTCAATTCTGGCAGGATCTATTCTGATACCATCTTTTGAGATGATATGACCCAATAACTTTCCCTCTTCTAACCCAAATAAATATTTCTTGGGGTTTAAAGAAATTCCATATTTCCTGCATTTTATGAAAACCTGCCTTAGATGATCTAAGTGTTGATTATCATATTTTGAGAATACAGTGATGTCATCTAAGTATATTACTAGGAAGTCATGAATCTCCTTAGCAAAATCTATGTCCATAGCTCTTTGGAAAGTGGCTCTTGCATTCTTTAATCCAAAAGGAATCTTCACATACATGAATGTGCCCCAAGGAGTGGTGAAGGCAGTTTTGGCTTGGTCATCTGGGTGAACTAAGATCTAATTGTAACTAGAAAACCCATCCAATAATGAGATCCTGGTTGACCCAACTACCCTTTGTAAGATGTGATCCATTTTAGGGAGGGGGTAATTGTCTTTAAGTGAGACTTTATTAAGATTTCTGAGATCTACACAAAGCCTGATCTCTCCAGTTTTCTTTCTTGTAGGAACCAAATTGGAAACCCAATTAGAAAATCTGATTGGTGTTATTATCTTGGCCTCATACATTCTTCGGATTTCCTTTTCAATAGAAGGTAGTAAAATGGGATTGATCCTTCTAAGCTTTTGTCTAAAAGGTTTCTGGTCTTCTTTTATAGGGATTGTATGTTGTATTATGCTGGTGTCATAGGACTTGAGGTCCTCATAACTCCAAGCAAAAACATCTTGGAATTCTTTTAGTAACTCAATGTATTTTCCTCTTTCAGTTGGAGGTAATGACTTTGAAAGTTTGATAAGTTTTGGATCTTCCTTAGTGCCTATATTACACTCCTCTATATCAGATTTTAAGGGTTCCATTTTTGGCTTTCTAGGGACATCATTTGAGTCAAACAAATCTTCTAAAGGGGTTAATCCTTTGGGTAAAAAGTTGTCCTTGAGATTAATGACTTCAGTGTCTTCATCAATTATCTCATCAATCTCAATTTCCTTTAAGTTTTCTACATCTGATTTTGTGAATTTAGTGGGATGGAATCTATCTATCTTTTCACTTTCTATTTCATTTTCACAATCTAAGTCTATTGTAAAGTCAGTATCTATATTGCTATTTACAAATTCTTCTTCTAAGGTTAAGAAATTATTTATCTGTTTATCATTTGCAAATACTTGCCAGTTTTTCAAGTTATCTGGGATAGCAGGTTTGTGCCTAACCTCAACAGTGTATTGATGGTTAGGTTGAAATGGTAACTTACAAGTGCTGGCAAACATTGCTAAACTATGAGCTTGCATATTATGTTTCCTTGGAATGACTGCAAGCTTAGTTTCTAAGAAAGTGTTCAATATTTCTATAATTGTTCCTCTATAAAAACTTAATCTAGGATCTTTAGTCATATATACAACATTAATTTGTTTAATAACCAACTCAGAGTCTCCCATGATAGAGACTCTTTGGGCTCCTAAGTTTCTAACTAGTTTAAGACCTAATATTAGGGCTTCATATTCAGCCATGTTGTTAGTGCACTTAAAATTTAGTCTGTAAGCATGGCCCTCTGAGTGATCATTTTCCAAATTGTAAATCCATACTCCTGCTCCTGCTCCTAACTTATTGACTGACCCATCAAACTCAAGATGCCATAAAATCTCATGTTCATAATTTTCACTATATGGGGGAAGAAAATTTTCCTTGTTTGCTGCATTTTGATCATTTTGTTTATTGGAAAGCTCTTGAATTTGAACAGTTTCATTTTCAGTTGTAACTACAATTTCTTTTGGTTTTGTAAAAAAATTGTTTGTAATTGTCTTTGGTGTTTGTTCAACATTATACAAAATGAAAGAATCAATGTCTGAATGCATAGAGTAGATAGGAAAGTTTTGAGGCTGATCCTGGCTACTCACCACATATTTCATTAAAGTTTCTCTATACAGCTTTTTGGGTTGTCCAAATACAGAGATTGTGGCATATGACATGTCAAGTTGTAAAGATCCTTGGAGTTTGGCTCCCCATGATCTAGACAAAAGCATGCCATATTTAGGTGGGATGTCAGCAACTACTATGTCCATGAGAATTCTCTTAGCAGGATATTGTACTAAGGTAACACACAAGTCTTTGATTAAACCTAGACATTTTACTTGGCTTGAATCAAATGAAAACAAGTCCTTGTAGGGCCTAGTAATGTCTAAGTTCAATTTTTCCATAACTGATTTGGGCATTAAATTGTGTGATGCCCCAAAATCTAACATTGCATTGTGTAAGATCTTATCATGAATGCTAAGGCTGATATAGAAAGGTGGTACACCTCCTTCTACTGGTTTTCCATTCACATCAGGACCAAATATAAGTTCAAGCTGATCATCAAATAAGTTGACAGAATCTTCATTCTCAGAAATTTTTAAAGTTTGGTTTATTTGAGACTTATAGGTTTCACTTTTCATCAGTTCTGTCAATGGTACTGAAATTTTTAGTTTAGCCACCTCTGCTCCCAAATTGAAAGGCAAAGGGGTTTTTTCTGTTTGAGGGCTTGGGATTTTTACAGCAGGAATTTGAGTAGGATGATCTTCTTTTTATTTGTGAGGAATCTTTTCATGTGGTTTTTCTAATATGGGGTCTTGAGGTTTTTCCACTATTTCCTGAGAAGGGATTGAAGTGGAAGGTTGATCATTAGAGGGTTGATTAGGGGTGATATCTACAATGGTGGGACCTGGAGGATTCTAATTTGGTCTAGAAAGGATTTGGAGAGTTTTGGTAACTGGGGCTGCTTTGATTTTCTTGGGTTGATTTGGTATAGTTTTCTTGGTTTGATCAAGAGTATCAGTGTTCTTTTTACTCCTTAAGTTATATTGTTTGTGTACCTCAAAAATGGCAGAATCATATCCTTGTTTATAGTCAAATGATTCACCAGATTGGGTCTGCAATTGCTGCAACATATGTAGTTCCTACTCATCTTGGGTCAAGAAGATTGTATCTTCATCATCTAATCCCATCAGATTAATCTGTGTGTCTTGTTCAGGGTCATCTAAATGAGAAATTTCAGCATAGTTCTCTTGAAAGGGAGGCCTAATGTTTTGGTCAGGTCCATTCTTCCCAGAGTTTTGATTTTGGTTCTTTCTAAAGTTTGGATTTCTTACTGGAGGTGCCTGTTGATTGTCCCATTGAGGCTTTCTCTCCATGTTGTCTATCCTATTCATAAGCTTTTCCATACTTTTGGTCAGAACATCTATTTTGAGGTCAGAGGGTGAGGCTTCATCTTTGGTAGGTCCTCTCCTTTCATTCCTAACTCTAGCTCTTTTTGCTAACAGATTGGCTTCTACACTCACAGCTACACTCTGCATGTCTTCTAGGGTTGGTGGATTTCTCTCTCTGAGCTGGAATGCCATATCTGTATCAAACCCATCAGGAAATTTTATTAAGGCTAAATCAGGTGGGGGTCTAAGGTTAACTGGTATTGCATTGTATATATTGTTGAATCTTGTGCAATAATCCTGTACTGTTTCATTAGGTCCTCTTTTGATGTTTTCATACTCAGAAAGGATTTGCAAAGGATTCTTTTTCTTTTCCCATCTATTTAAAAATTGTTGATAAAATACTTCTAAACTATCTATGCTATTTTTTTTTTTTTAGACAAGATCGGTTGCTATATATTAAACTGAAAAAAGAAGGCAGATTGCCATACATAAGATGCTTCCTGAGCATTTTGAATCCAAGGAATTACAAAAAGATTACTTTCCTTGATTCTTACTTTTGTTTTACTGCCCCTAAGACTGCTTGTACTACTATAGATTCTTACAAACTGTGAACCCCAAAATTTGCATTTACAACCCATGACTAATCTATGTCTATACGGCTTATCTTCCTTGCAGTAGATCCTTCTGGGTCCATGTCTGGCTCGTTTGGCTTTGCACTGGAGGAGGATGAAGCATCTTTGAATTTTTTATCCATCATATACTTGAGGATGGATATCTTTTCTTCAGCATGGGCGCATCTGTTACTCAAATCACTAAACTGTTCGTGCAGGGAGTGAACTCTATGCAGGAAGAGAGCCATCTCAGCCTTGTATTAGTCATGGAGGATTTTGCATTGGTCTTCAAACCTAGTTTCCAAACTGCGAACCTGATCCTCCAGAGCTTGTTGTTGTGCACGCACCTCTTCAAATTCAGCTTGTAAGTCCTTGCAATGAAAACACTGTTCTGGGCGCTCCATTGGGTCTGAAAAAAGGTTGTAAACGCTGATCGGATTCTTCTCACAGTGCCTTTGAAGGCTTTCCTTTCTGCTGGTGTAAGGCTTCTTTCGCGTAGTGGCAGCACCGCTCTGATAAAAGCAACAGTCTCTAGAGGATAGAACCTTAAGCTTGAAGAGAGTATCGCAGATTGCTTGGAGAGGAGCGGCAGCAATTCCGCTCTTGAAACTGTGAATGCGAACTTCTCCAGTGAGGAAATAAGTCTGGAAACTAGGGGCATATAAAGCATTTTCCAGAGTGTTGTGATGGGGGGAAGAGCTGCGCTTCCCAATGGTCCACCGCACCTTCCAACGCATATCCTGACCAATATCTAGGATCTGATGTTGAGGACGATTTCCATCTGCATGATGTCTGATTCCCATGCTTCGAATTGATTTCCTTATCTGGTTTCTGTTGCAGGTCCTTTCTGCCTTATCTACACAATCCCCTGCACTGTGGATTTGCCTACGGTAATGAATTCTTTTGACTACGATTCTCCTAACTTTGACTGGCTGCGGATTCCTCATGGTAACAGTTGGATGGATGTGACGTTGTTACAGCTGAGGGTGCCTTTGGTGCGATCACAGGCCTTGTTGGCATTCTTGTCAGCATCTTTGTTTAGTCCACGCAGTATATGATAATATCGGACTTCCTCCAGTAAGTCGTGAAGGATTTGGTTCCTACAGTTGATTTGCTGCAGAAGGGTGTTTGGCGTGCTCCTCTTGTGCACCATGAGCTTGATGATAATTGCTGAATCCCCGAAGATAATTGCTTTCTTGATGCCTAACTTGAGCAGTTGGGTGAGCCCTTGGAACAGAGCCAGTCCCTCAACCCTGTTATTGGATAGCTCACCCAGCCCCCATTCAAACTGAAGAATGGTCTCACCATTGGCATTGCATATAAGTCCCCCTGCGCCTGCTAGTCCAGGATTTGATTTTGATGCGCCGTCAAAGAACATATAGAACCTATTGCAATTGCTCAGCCAGAGTGCAAATTCCTCTTCCTTGAGCCTCAATTTCCAAACGATGCTTGCCTCCTTCAATCGTGGATTTCCTTGCCTTGGTGCCTGGATGCTGTTGTTGCTTCCTTGTACACAGTTGATCAAGTTTCTCTCTTCAACACTGTAATTGGTGGTCTCGATCTTTTCATGGGTGTGAACTATAATTGTTTCCACCGCTAGATTCTTAGCTTTTTGACACATAACTCTAGCATTGCATCCTTTGTCTTGAAAAACCTTCCTGTTTCTTGCTAACCAGATGCGCCAAACAAGGGTTAAGGGTATAGTGTGCCATATCCTTTGCGTTAATTTTCTCTTTTTTCCTTTCCAAGGGCAAATTTTCCTCCAGTTGTAGACAGATTCTGCAATGGTTGCCTTTGGTTCCCATGTGACTTCCCCGATTGAGGCCATCTGTCTCCAGCAATCGTCAGCTACTTGGCAGTCTATGAACAGGTGTTGCATTGTTTCTTCAGCTTGACAGCAATTTGGGCACCTGGAAGGGCCGAGAATGCCCCTTTTAATTAATTTTTCTGCTGTTAGAATCTTCCCTTTCAGGAGAAGCCAAAAAAAGAATTTGACTTTAGGGGGGGCTTCAGCTCTCCAAACCAGCTTCCATTGATTCCATATGGCCTGTGGGAAGGCGCTGTTGCAAAGATATTGATACCCTGCCTTGACTGTGTAATGAGTTCCCGTAGGATCCCAGCGGTAGCCATCTTGCTTTCCTCTTTGGACCAGAGCTTTACTTTGTAGAAGGTTCTTGAGAGCTACAATGCTTGTTTCTAACTCTCTAGGGTAATCTGGGAGTTTCCAACCAGCCCAAGTTTGAGAGTGGTTTCCCCATTGCGTTATTTGAGCTAAGCACCATATACCTCTGTCATTAAGCCAACTAATGGCAGGGGTTGCTTCTATGTTGGATCCCATAGGTTGCTGTCCTAAAATTCTATCAGTGGAAAAATTGATGCTGCTCCCCCCTCCTGGGACCTTTGATATGTTTTGGGACATAAAAGGAATGAATTTCTTGCAGAGCTTCCAGATTTTTGTGCT
Source organism: Pinus tabuliformis (assembly GCA_031772625.1). NCBI lineage: Eukaryota > Viridiplantae > Streptophyta > Pinopsida > Pinales > Pinaceae > Pinus > Pinus tabuliformis. Next base: position 40,059,741 of record CM062819.1, read on the forward strand.
GTCTCTATTAGGGATATTGGTGTCCAAGATTTGATGCCTTGTGTTGTTCAGATACTTGGCCTCTAGAACCGTTTTCCACCAAGCCAAGGCCCCTGAGATCAGTCTCCAAATTATTTTAGCTCCAAGAGCTAGGTTCAGCAGTTTTGGAGTTCTTATTCCAAGCCCTCCTCTCTCATGAGGCTGAATGACATTCTTCCAGCTAACTAGATTGAACTTTTTTCTCTCCGTTTTTCCTCCTTGCCAGAGGAAGTGTCTAAGGACTCTTTCCATTTTTTGGTGGAAAGCCATTGGGGCTTGGTACAGAGAAAAACGATAGATGGGCAGAGAGGACAGACCAGATTTTAAAAGAACAAGGCGACCTGCAGGATTCAGCCAGATAGATCCCCATTGTTGGATCTTTCTCTTTATTTTGTCAAGGATTTCATTCCATGTATCGGCTTTCATAGGTCCCATACTTACCAGCATCCCTAGGTAAGTGAAATGGCTCCAATTTAGCTTGTATGAGACTCCTAGAGTGTTTGCAATGCTGTGGATGGTTTGGGCAGTTGCGTTCCATCCATAAATGCAACTCTTTACCTGGTTAACTTTCCCTCCTGAGTAATCCATGAATTGATCTAGAATCTTTTTGAAGTGCCTTGCTATGGTTATGGATGCTCCTCCCATCAAGAGGGTATCATCTGCAAATTGACAGTGATTGATGTTCTTTGTACCTTGCTCAAACTGGATGCCAGTGATTAGGCCAATTCTTCGGTTGTAATCCAAGGCTTTGCTAAGGGACTCAGCCATAAGAATAAATAAGTAGGGGGACAAGGGACAACCTTGTCTTAGGCCACGGGAGGATTGAAAGGCTTCACAAGGGCGTCTATTGATCAGAGGGGAGATCCAAGGATTCGTAATGCAGGCTTTGATCATATTAATAAAGGAGGAATTGAATCCCATTTTATGAAGAACTGCAAACAGGAAAGAGTGCCTAACCCTATCAAAGGCATTGGCAAGATCTAGCTTTAGGACAAATCCTTTCTCCTTTCGGCTAATGCTTGAATGAATGGCCTCTTGCACAAGAAGGATGGAATCAGAGATGTGTCTATTGGGCAGAAAGCCTCCTTGATTTTCTGAGATCAAAGAGGAGAGAAGGGGCTTGAGTCTTGCTGACAGGATTTTGGTGATTATTTTGTATGCTGAATTGCATAAGGATATGGGTCGAAACCTTGAGAAGGTGGAGGGTCTGTTTTCTTTAGGGATTAATGCTAGATGGGTTGAGTTGGTGTATCCCCCCAGTTTGCCTTTCCGAAGAGCCCAGCGTATCATCTTTAGGAGGTCTTTTTTGATCAGCTGCCAGTACTCTCTGTAAAAACTAATTGGTAACCCATCTGGCCCTGGGGCTTTGTCTGGGTGAAGACTCCAGATTGCTTTTTGAACTTCTTCCTCTTCTATATCTTGAGTGAGCTTGTTGTTCATTTCTTGAGTGACTTCAGCAGTCATGTATTGAAGAATACTTGAGTAGTCCTCCTCACATTTGTCCTCTGTAAGGAGATTTTTGAAATGATTGGTGGCTGCTGCTTTTATGGAATCCTGGGTGTCATAGTTGTTTCCTTCACTATCTCTAATTATGCTCACAGTGTTCCTGGTCTTTCTAATTGTTGCCTGCTTATGGAAATAAGATGTATTTTTATCTCCTTCGCACAACCATAACTGTCTTGACTTTAGTCTCCATTTGATCTCTTCGTCTCTTATTGTTTGTCTCAGCTGGGAGTACAGTCTTATCTCATTTTCTTTGGCTTGTTGGGAGAGACCAACAACTTCAATATGTTGCTGCACTTCCTCAAGATTTTTCTTGATATCCTTTTTAATCAGCTCGGGCTCCTGGTAATTATTCTTTGCCCAGGCTTTGAGAGCCTGTCTAGTTTGCTTTAATTTTGATTCCCAGATGTATGTCGGAGAGCCTTCCACATGCTGGGTCCAAGCCTGCCCCACCACGTCTCTAGCTGCAGGTGATCGATTCCATAAGGAGCAATATTTGAAAGGAAGGGGTCCAAGCTGGCAATGAGTGTGCAAGGTGAGCGTTATAGGATAATGGTCCGAGGCAGAAATGTTGAGAATGTTTGACTGTCCGGTGGAGAAGGAGGACAGGAATGCAATATTGATGAGGAATCGGTCAAGCCTCTCCATGATATTGCCTACTCCTAGTCACCTATTGCTCCAGGTGTACCTGCGATTCTTGGGTTTTATATCAGCCAATTCTTGCTCCTGCATAATGTGCTCAAGTCTGTTTCTGAATGGGTCTGGACTGAAGATGCCCCCTCTCTTCTCATTTGCATGCAAAACCAGATTTAGATCCCCTGCGAGAATGAGATTGTTGTCTTGGTCTTCTTCAATATTTGTTTCCAAAGTGGTCCAGCACACTTGTTTTTCCCTGTATTGATTTGGTGAATAGATATTGTATATTTTTATAGTTGTTCCATTTTCCTTGCTTTCTAGTTTGACACTGATCCAGTTCTGATGTATTTTGGCAAAGATGCAGCTCCATTTACTGTTGTCCCACATTGTTAGGATGCCACCCGAAGCTCCTCTTGCTTCACTAGCACAACCGTTGTATTGCTTTTGCTGATTGATGATGTTATTGGATTCGGATTGATCTTGCTTTGTCTCCTGAATGAGGATGATTTCAGGCTTTTCACTCTTGATTAATTCCTTAAGGGCTGCTATCTTGGAGGGGTGCCCTAGTCCCCTACTGTTCCAGGATAGCATTTTCATCATGATTTACCAGAAGCATGGAGAGGTGCTCGCCTCTCTTTGCCTTTGTAACTGTTTTCTTTATCCGAATGTCCAACAATGAAGGATTCTATAGGAGTCTGAGATCCCATGGCAATATCTTTCTGCGCACTTTCTTCTCTGTGTTGTTTAGCTGATTTTCTGCCTGGGTCGTGTTTTTTGGGAATATCACAGGGTGCTCCATGGTCCTTCGATGAACTTCTGGTAATCCTTGTAGAGGGGGTGTCAGGAGATGGCTGGGAGGTGTGAGTGGGGGAGGGATGAGGAAGTGGATCTGATGGAGAGGTGTCCTGCTCGGTTTCTTCCTCAGAGAGGGCAGCAAAGGGGTTGGAGGAGGGAGGAATGGAGGGATCTGTGGGTCGAGAAGGAGAGGAGGAATGATGAAGGGGGGGCTGCTGAGAGGATGAAGAGGGGTGCTGATGGGATGGATGGGGATGGATGGGGATGGATGGGTTGCTGGGAAGAGGGCTCAGGGGCTTCAGATTCCGAGGGTTTCAGAGGAGGAGATGTTTTTTTTCTTTTAACAGTTTCCCATTGCCCTTCTTGCTCTTCTGATTCTACATTAATAATTTTAGGGCATCTATTTGCAAAATGGCCATACTCGTGACATACCTTGCATTTGAAGGGTATCTGTTCGTAATCCAGCTGCTGGATATGGCACCATTCGTCTACTTTCAGTTTGATTGCTTCCGGTAGTCCACGTCCCAGATCTACTTCAACACAAATCCGCGCACAAGCCTGCATATTGTCCTTGGGTTCACTGCGATCTATGTATTTTTCGACCGCATTTCCTATTGCTTTAACCGAGTCATCTCCCCAGCAATGAAGAGGAAGGTGGGGCAGCCTGACCCAGACTGGAACTGCGCTTGGAATGTCAAGCTCTGGATCAAAATCCGGGGTCTATTTGTTGAGGTAGAGACCCCTGGAATCCATGAAGTAAGGCCCGTTTCTGAAGATGAGGTCCTTGTCTTCCTTGGTTTCAAAGTGGAAGGTGAAATAGCCTCTGCCACAGAATCTGATGGATATTTTCCCTTGGGTCTTGTCTGCCCAGTTACGTTCAACCCACCTTTGCACTGTTTTGGGCGAGGACCATAGTCCTGTAAATTTCCCTATTAAGCCTTTCTCTGCTAAGGAAATGGCTGCCATGCGAGGGATAGTCGGAGGCAGATGAACTTCCTGTAAAACATCTAATTTCTTCACGAACTTGGTTGTTGTTGGCCTTGGTCTTTGCTGAGGGAGAGATCTTACCAGTTTGGAAAAGGCCTGTTGTAGTTCCGGATCCCCACCAGGCGGATCCGGAGGATCCATGGAGCTGAACGTTCAAGCAGCAGACGGGTTCGAAGGCAGGGGCGCGCGCGCGCACAACAGCTCAGCCGAAAAATTCGATGATAATTATCTATGCTATTAGTAGGTAAAGCTCTAAACCATTTCCTAACATCACCAGCTAGGGTCTGAGCAAAGAGTCTCATTTGAACATCTACAATATCAATTTCATCCAATTCAAAGTAGTCTGTCATTTTGTTTACATGATGTTGTGTTGTATAAGGTCCTATGCCATCAAACTGGACAATTTTGTTCTGATAGTCTTGTGGCATGGCACCCAGTGGGGTAGGTAATACCAAAGGAGCATATCTATTTTCCATGGCTCTAAGTTGGGCAGGGCTAAGAAGTGGGGTTGGGGTGCTAGGGGATGATACAGTAGTAGATGGAGAACTAAGAGTAGTAGGTGTTTGATAGGTAATGGTAGGTTGGTGAGGAAATGAACTTCAAAAGTGGAAGGGAATAATGGTGAACTAAGGGTGTTGGACACTGTTTCAGAAAGCTCGAGGATCTTAACAGCAGTAAGGGATGATTGAGGGGAGTTCAGAGTATACTCATCAATTGATAGGTTTTCCTTTTGAATCTCAAGGTGTGCAATAAATTTTGGATCTAGAACTATGTCATCAAGTGCACTTTCAAACCTGGTTCTAAATAAGTAAAGGTCAAATGGCACATCAAAATGGAGGTCTTCTAGAAACAACCACTCATCAAGACATGAATCTAGTTTTATTGAAGATGTTAGACTAAATAAACCTTCTGGTTTTTTGAGTCTTCTCAAAATCAGGTTAGGATTTTCCACTACTGGGGCAGGGTTTGGATCTGGATTGGCCCTAGTGTAGTGAGTTCTCTTTGAAGCCATATTTTCAAGATTTTCTAGTTATATTTTTTCTCTTTTTACAAAATTTTGTGAATAACTTCAATAAATCCTTTAAGAGGCATGAAATAAATATTTAAATTTTTCTTAAAGGTTTATTCAAAACTGAGGATTTGATTCCCCAGTATGGTCGCCACTATGTTATCACTCAGAATTTCCTTTGAAGTTATTGGAAGAAGGCATAATCTGAGGTAACCACAAACCAATATTTTAAGTATGGGTTCTAGCCAACCTCTACTCAGAGAGGGCTCTCTCTTTATAATTTAAGTTTTCTTTTATGGAATTTTAGGCTAGTTATTAAAGTCTTGTGAGGTTTTGGTTTTGAAATTGAGGTTAGGTGGTGGAATTCTTGGAGTATATGGATAGAGCAAGGTCTTCAAGCCATTGGGCTATGGAGTCAACTAAAGGATAGCAGAACTAGACCAGATCATTAAAGGGAATGTTTACAGGGCAAGTTAGCAAAGCAAAAGGCAAATCTTTAGGCCAAATGGGTGAAGAGGTTCTAACTAGGGTAAAAGGTCACTTAAGAATCCTTAAACCGAGATCAGAATGAGGAATAGGGGATAATCATGAACAAAGGGCAATGAATAATCCTTTGCTATAGATCATAGAAGGTTACCTAAACTAAGGAGCAGTGAAGAATTCCTTAACTTAAGTATGTGAAGAAAACATTGATAAAGTATAACAGTCAAGACAAAGTGCATTAAAGCAATTTCTGAAATATCATTCCATGTTATAACTTTTAGAATTTATATTGTTACATAAAAGATTTATGGAAAACATAAGAAAACACAACTTTAAACAAGAGATGATACTTATTTGTTTCTCTCTTTACACAGGGATCCTGCAAAATATCTTATCTTTATTCCTTGGTCCAGCAAGCCAATCCAGTCATTGATACAATAGAATTTTGAGTTGAGAGAAAAATTCTATAAAAATGTCTTTGAATCCACACTACATACTTCGAATGAAGAAGTATTTATACAAAAATAATTACAAAATATCTCATAACAGTCTGAGATTTAATCTAGGGAATAAAAAATATCTTCAACATGAAGATAGAGACAGATGTAAAACTACATCATGCTGTCCCTTTTATTATGGTGTTGCTAGCTATTTCTGTTGAGTTGTGAGCCTTTTAGGCTGGCTGGTAGTAGTGGTGTTTCTACACTGGAACCTTCTTTTCTTTGATCTTTTACTGATACTCTTTGACTCTGTTACTCTTTGACCCTGTTGATCTGCCTTTTACCTGTTTCATTTGGCTGTCTTCAGATTTACTGTGGTAAACTTATGATGTGAAACTTTTTATAGTAAATCTGTCATTTTCTCCCACCATTCTGCCTCAGGTAATCTTACTTTTAACATTCTCCTGTAAATTTCATCTGCTTCTATGTACTTTGCAAAATTGGGCTTGGTAAGAAATAGATGTTTCACCTCATGTTCTAGGAAAAACAGGTTCTCCAATGTATCATACAATACTTTACCTGTTGGCAAGGCTTTAATAGCTGATGTGCTTGCCTATTCCTTTGCCAACCTTCTTAACCTATCACCATAGTCCAGTTGGGTCATAAGTTTATCGTTGATGACCATAGGACTGGGAAGGCCTCTTTCCCTCAAAATTTGAAACTTAGCCATGAACTTGTCAATGGCTATCTGCATGGTGTGGCACTTCTCTTCCAGGTTGAGCATGAGGTTTCTTTTAGAGAGAACCTTCTTAATTTCCAGAATGACTTCAGTTCTATCCTCTATGTCAAGCTCATGGAGCTCATACCTGTTCTTACTATTCAAAAAGTGGATGAGTCTATTTGCATCCTCTGGTTTGTCTCCCAGTTCTTCTTTTACCTTTGCAATAGCTTCAGTAGCTACTTTCACTAATTCTGTCTGCTCAAATATTACCTGTATTGATGGCCAAATATCATTGACAGAGTCAATGATATTGGCCCAGAGCATCTCCTTGATCTGTCCTAGTGGTTTCTGCAGTGTTAAGTCTTTTTCTAGGACTTTGATTTTATCATCCATCCTTTTGGCCTTCTGTGTTTCTTCTCTTTGCTGAATTTGGGCAAGTTTGCAATCAATTTCTAAACTTGCCACTTTCTCCTTTAGCTTTTTTATCTATGTTGCCTGGATTGACATTTCCTCCATGGCTTTTACCAATTCTGTTGTCTTCTCAGTTGATGTTCCTGCTGTTGTAGTAGACTTAGTTGTGATTGGCAGTGTTATGGCTAGTGGAGCTGTAGGGGCCAATGATTCTACCATTGTTGAAGGAACTGTTGTTGATACTGTGGGAATGGTAGTTCTTGAAGTGGTTGCCAGGTCACTCTGTTTGGACTGAATCAAAATGTCCAATTCTTTCTCTGTTTCTTTGAGCTGGTCATTTAGCTTTAGGACTAAGTCCATAAGCTCTTCATGTCCTTTTTGGGCTTCTAGGACCTCCATGGTTTGTGGATGATGCAGCTGAGGAATTTTGAGTTGTTTCTTCAATGCAGCTATATCATCATTCTTCTTCTTTATTAGCTTTTCTGTGGCCTTTACATCTTTGGGATCATGTCCCAACTCTATGACTAAGTCCTCTAAGGACTTGATTCTGGTATCCTTGGCCTGTGAGGAGGCCTTCTCCAACTGGAACTGTGCTGATATATTATTCAGAGAGTTTTGTAGTTGGTGGGTAGCAATTGCTTTCCCTGTCAAGGTGGAGTATATCATCTCCCCTGTCTGTTTGTGCAGCTTGATTTGGTCAATGGGATGAATATCCCTTGCCAATAATTCAAAGTCCACTGTCTTGAAATCTACTGATGTCCTTGGTTGCTGAGTGGTTGGTTAGATGAATAACATTTGCATTTTTCCCTCTTTAATGTCAAAGGTTACCATGAGACTTGTTTGGTTTGTAGGAGTCATCTTTAAATACTATGTATAAGTTTGGGCTTTCAGCCTCTCATTCCTAACTTTTATTTCTTTGTATCTCTCTTTTATATCTTGATTTCTGTCTGCTGGCATTCTGAAAGAGGATACTTCCACACTTTTCTGTCTTTCCAGCATCTGGGTCTATGATGTTGAAGGTTCTAGGATACTTCCATATGGAGTGGCCATCCTGCTCCCATCTCTCATTATGCTTGTGACCTCAACTGTCTCTTCTGTATATTCTTGTTCTGAGACAGGATTCACTCTTTGTCTTTTAGCCTGGCTTGTTTCTGCATAGGCTTGTGAAGTAGTGGCCCCTTCCCTATTTCTTTTGAGGTTTCTCTCCTCATTTAGAGGAGTCTATAGGACTGGGGGGGTACTCATAGTGGCCTCTAGCCTATCTGACTGTTCTGGTACCTCTGATTGTTCAGGTACTTCTGATTGTTCTTGCACCTGTGACTCTTCTTGTACCTGGGAATCTCCTGGCCCTTGTAATTTTCCTTGTACCTATGATCCTCCTGGCACCTACAGGAAAGAAGCCTCATAAAGTTATTTTTCTAAGTCAATAAGTGCATTTTCAATGTCAACTTTTGTGCTGTCCTGATCTACCAAAGTTCCTTCTACCCATTCTGATTGATTTGCAAAGGCTTCAATTTCAGGAATGGGGTGATGGATGAAAGGTCCCAACTTGACCTTTTGTCTTTTCTTAGTGATAAACTCCAAAGGGTCATATCTCCAGACAAAACTCCTTTGGAACTTCATGTTTTGTAGTATCATATCAGCTTCATGGCTTGCTTCCCTTGAGTTACAAATAAAGGGGCCTAATTGGTCTTTGATTTTGAAGTTGGCCTTCTTTTTGGCATAAACAAAATTGGTTTCATCTGCACTGATCATCTGTCTGTAATACTCTAAAGCAAATAACCTCATTGGGAGGTATTTGGGGAGCTTGTATGGTGGTAACATGCATCCATAGATCCTGATTTCAGTATGGTTTTGGTACAAGTACCAATCACCAACCTTGGACTGTTTTGATAATTGCAGGATTCTTTTTATGTCTGCACTTATTCTAGGAGGAGGGCTTCCTATCAACATGGTGACAACTGGATACACAAATAGGTCAATGAAGTCAGAATATGAGTATGGGGAGTGATATTTGTGTATCAATGGAGTCCAGAAGATTACTGATCTAGGTTGACCTTTGGTGTCAAGTTTTTGAAGAGTAAATGGGAACTTGTCTGCTTGAAAATATAGGAAAAGATGGTATAAGACAGAGGAGTATTTGAAGACTCGCTCATTACTCATTCTAAGGAATTGGTCATGCATTTTATCGGCTATAAACTTGGCATAATCATAGATGACAGCAGGGGGCTGTCCTGGAGTAAAAATAGACATGAAAGCTAGGATGATTTCATCTATATACTCACTAGTGGTATAACCTAGGACTCTAGATATCATTGCTACAATGTCTTGACCAAAGGGGGAAAATATGGTAGCCACATATGGAGGGGGATCTCTTGGGATATGCTCTTCCCTCCTGATGAAGGTTTGAAACATTTCAGCGAGTTTACTAGTAGTAAGTATTGGGAATTAGTCCAGTAGATTACCAATTGACAGAGGGGTTAGGTTTTGTCCTGGCCAAAATTATAGCATTTCATTGATAGATTCAGCAGTGATGGTGAAGAGTACAGTCTGGTTTGGGGACATCACTGCTCTTTGACTGGGGATATAGTTTGCATGGCAGTAATGGACAATTTCAGGGAAAATATGCACTTCTAGGAATTGGTACTTGGGAAAATTGGATTCCCAAAGCCCAATTTTGTCAGCATGATTTAGGAATAGGTCTCTGTATCTACAATATAGTTTTAGTGGGGATTCTAGGATAGAGGTGTCCTTAATTTGAAAATCCTTATCGGCCAGAGGGAGATGGTCTAAGTCCAAATGAGGAGTGGAAATTGGTCTAACATCCATGGCAATTGGGGCGGCCATTCTTAGTTCTTGTGGATTTGAGAACGGAGGAAGGGATTTTTAGTTTTTTAGGGCAATGGAGTTTTAGTGTAGAGTAGGCTTGGGTTGCTTTGAGTTTCCTTCAATTAATTCTTTACTTTAATTAAGAAACTGAGTAACTGGTTCAGAATTTGACAAGGTTTTCCAGTGAATTTTGGCTTAAATACCTGGAATTTTGAGAAAAAGGGCTCTGAACAAGTCAACTGGCAACTGCGAACTATTGAAGAGGTTGTATGTAGACTGGAATGCGAACTGAGTGCTCTGTGACATCTTTAGGGTTGCAATTGGACGTATGTGGTAGCTTCGACGTTCACAGGTGCGTGAATGGAAGTTTTCAATTGAAAAGCAATAAAAACAAATGATTTTAGAGCTATTGGCTTTATGCGCAAAAGTCAAATTTTGGCATGTAAGATGAACAATGGTTATTTTTCCGTTTAGCGAGGTCAATAGTGATAGTTTATCATTTAGCAGGTGGGTGGTAAGTGGTTTCCATCGCACCGCTTTTGGGCGGTTGGTGGTATTGGGGGGAGGCCGCCCGATTCCATACATTGAGTGACATGTAGCATCGGGGGCATGACGGAAAACAACATTATCAGGTGGGTAACTTTCAGACATCTGGCCCCTCTGATATGGATAATGACCGTTCGATGTGATGGGCGATGATCACACGGTGATCGGGCATGGGAGTTGGTGGAGGCTAGTGTGGGGGCCCGACAGGTGATTAAGCGCGGAAATTTTCGATTAAATGACGACTTAGGAGAGGTTTAGGGCATCGGGATCATTAGCAGAGGGATTTACTTAATGTAATCATGAATCTATTAATTAATGACTTTGTCGGGGTTTGGGTAAAAATACAGTTTATATTTAAACTAGGTCTAGGGATATTAAAATAAGGGATATATATATATATATATATATATATATATATATATATATATATATATATTAGAAGTTAATATTGAAACGGCGGAAATGATTTTGCGCTAAGCATAATGTATTTTTGTGATTTATTTGTTTTTCACATATAAGCATTATAACTTAGGCTAAAGTGTTTTTGTGGGTTTTTTGGAAAAAGGGGTTTTACATGGGGGTGATTACTTTTCCTAGGAAAATAGTGTTTAAACCTTAGGAAAAGGGGTTTAGTAGGGAAATGAAGGGGGATGAATTTTTATGAAGGGATTTTAGTACTTATTGCCTATTAGTCATTGAGCCGAGGGTTCGGTCCCTCCAAAAGTCAGAGAAATGCTCTGAGCCTCTTTGACTTAAAGGTTTTGGTACTTTAAACTTTGTTTGTAGGAAATTAGTAAAATAAAGGGGTAAAGTGAATGGGGGAGGTTAATTAATTGACTTTGTGAACTTTATGCATGCTCATTTTCTCACTCACATTTGGAACTTTCATGATGAGAATGATCAATATGCTTTTTGTCTAACCAATCATCATAATTTCTGCAACCTTTCTTCTACTTACCCATCTACTCATCCTACCATTTTTACTTCTCTTTATTAGGGTGCATTTAAGCTAGCAAACCCTTATAAACATTTTTCTTTTCTTTACAATAGAAATCTAATTAAATCTAACCTTATTACATCCAAGGGCTCAGATTAAACAATTGAGCTCATTTTATTCACTCTACCTATCTAATTATCTGCCATGTTTGCCCTGTTTGGTCAGATTTTCATTCTCTATCTATGAACAAAAAATTGAAAACATTAAATAGTCAAGTTTAGACATTTTTACTATCATGGATTGTGGTAAAGATTACAGGATGCACACAATCATTTATTCCGCATAAAAGTAAACTAGGAGTGGCATTTTGGCTTGCTCACTTTCATGGTCTTTTTTCTTTTCTTGGGGTTCATATTTTTAATCTTTTTTTACATTTTTGTTGTTTTTTGTCCTTTGATTATTCTTTTAGGATATACCCTCTTTACATTTTTTAATTTTTTGAATATGGAAAACATTTGCACAAGCTAAGTTATGTACAATATTATAAGTTACAATCTCATTCATTCAAAATTACAACTCCTATTGGTATAGGAATCTAACAAGACAATGTTAACACAGACTTGTCCTCCGCATTCCATCGTGTATATATTGGGAAACCCCACTAGGTTGTTATCATTTAGCCACAGGTAACCAAGTCAACTCACTTGTAGACTTCATACACCAAACACAAAATTCGAGGAGATTGGCCACCATACATTAAGTCCTTGGTTTCGACTAAGGTATATATAGAGGTTCACGGATGCTTGGTAAACCCTCTTGCCTAGATTACCCTTTTTGATTTATTTTTTGTTTTTAATTTCCAAAATTTACTTCCCATGATAACATCTTACCCATGTAGTTATCCTTGGCCTACTTATGCCTTATTAATGGTAAATTTCAATTAAATCTCAAATAATTCACCTCTTTTCCTTTTGATTTTGAGAAAAGGTCATCATGGCAAAACTTTCGAGTCCACCTTACATATTGTTTAAGTGTAATAGATAAGAAGGAAGAAAAAATGACTAACCTGGATCTTCCGCTTTGATCCTAGCTTGATTTCTCTTTCCCTTGATAGAATTTGCCAGTCATCTCCTACTTGTCCCACTTCAAAGAGTACCTGTAGAGTCAAAGTAACAGAAAACCATCAAATCATCTCTATCTAAAACATCATAAACAATGCAGAATCAGAAACACATTGACCATACAATTGCATTCATAAACAATAAGATTCATAAATACATGATTATATGGAGGAAAACTCAAAGAACTTTATTAATAGTAGAAGAGAGGATTACAACCCAGCTGTCTGATCCAGCATGATGTAATCAGTTGACCATGATCCTTTAGGGTATGAAACAACACTTTTAGGGACTAAAGAGCCCTTAGTTTATGGACATATGAGTTTGGGGTTGCAGTGCCCAAATATGTCTATAACAGCTGCCCCCTAAAGCATGAGGTCGTAAATCTTCTGATGTCGGGTGAAATGCTTTATCATGAGGATCTGAGGTATTCGAACTAGAAGGTGACCTGTATAAGATACAATACAATACATCATCATCATATTATTTTCATGATCTAGCTGAGGCGGGCATTCCCATGCTCAGCTTTATAAATTCATTTTCATGTACATAGGACAGACAATCGTCTGCTGTTGCAGACTGGTGATTCTTCGCATGAAGAGTCATCTTCTTTTGCTTAGATGACTATCTGTGTACATTTGATGTCTTTATGTTCCTGAATATATCGGAGCTCGGATGGATGAAACTAGATCTGGGGTCTTCAAAACTCGTTCAATCTTCGACCGATGTACAGTCAATCCATGTGAAAATATGTTCTAGAGTCGAACATGGAAAGACATTGCCTCATTACCAGCCAATAATGTAAGCTGTTAACAGACGCGAGAGGAGTCACAGATAATGATGATGACCCTCAAGGTACTACAGTACAATTCACGTGGTGTGAATATATGAGTAGATGTCGAACACCACACAAAATCTTTTAGTCGAAGGTCATTGATGTAAACCTGTCATCGGAAGTGAGAAACTTGCCATTGAGGCATGCAAGCTTCAAAGTATTGAAAGGGTTGTTTCTAAGTCAACTTCTTGGATAATGAGCTGATATCGACAAGAAGTGACCTATTGTAGGAGGGCCTTGATGTATCCCACATCTACGACGCGAAACAGAGCAAATGATTTTTCTAGAGGTGAAAACGATCTGATGATATAAGGTTTAGGAATGGCGGTCATGAAAAATGAAGAGAGAAGGTATTGCAGTGGACGAGGCGTTTGCTGGATGGTGAATTCTCTGAATGACTTCTCTTGAACATGTCGGCGACACTGGTATGGACTAGTATCATTAACCCCATGGATGGTACGGAGGACCAATGGTGATAGTGAATGGAAAAACCCAACCCAACTCAATCATGGTGATGGAGTGAAAGTGTCATGTTCAAGAGCAACCTGCTACCAATAAAATTCTTCAAGTTTTCTTCCCTTTTTCCCCAGTCATTGCTGACTAGTACCTCTTTATTTTTGTCAAGCTTGAGGAGGATAACATATGCTTGGTCTATAATTTGCCCTTCGGGCAAACCTGTCACTCTGTTTTTAGCGAGCCTGACATCAGTGAGACTCGTTCTTGTCTGGGTGGACAAGTTTGTCACTATTGTTTTAACGAGTTTAATGAAAAAGATAACTCAGTCCTTTTCATGTGTTAGAGAGTTTGAAAAGGAACGAAAGGAAAATTCAACAGTCCTTTTTTGTGGCATAATCCATTAAGTCCGAAAAAGTATAAAATAATACGAAAAGGATGTCTTTTTGATTGCTTTAACGAGCCAACAAAGACAAGTGCTCAATCTTTTTGTTTAATAATCCCTCAGGTCCAAAAAGATTAAAATATATGGGAGGCATGGCGTTCCCATTACTTTAACGAGCTGGAAAGGCCAATGGCTCAATCATTTTATATATAATGAGTCTAAAAAGAGTTTAAAAGGGACTCTTTTTTTGAGGAATGTTTGATATTTTAGAGTAGCAACTGGTTCCAGGTAAGTTTGGAACTTCTCAAAACATGGCAGTGTGAAGAGGGTAGCAATCAGAATCACTCGTCGTAGCTGTTCCTCAAAAGGGTAAACAATCAAGTGGAAGCATATGGTCAGCCAAATGAATGGAGGTGACGGTAGGAACACAACCAAGGTTCAAAAGGGCTGATAGCAAGGCGATCACAAGGGTTATTTACCAAAGGTGGTTTCATTTTTTAATGAGCTTGAACCAGGAGAAACTATGCTCAGTAGTAGGTTTATTTTTTAACGAGCTTGAACCTTACGGGAACATTGCTCTTTGATATTCGTCAATGATATTCAGTTTACCATTTAACACGATAGATTCTTTCTTCGGTCGTTCAACCTGCTCAATTGCTCCATCAAATTGATTATAAATACACATATACATGCCTTAAAAAATGAATTAAAACTAACATTTTACTTGGAGTACATGAATAGTAACATAAAAGTATTTTTACCTCTCATTTTTACTATTTCATTTCAAATTTGGGATTTTGGAGCTCTGGAGTGGTTTTCCCCCTCAAACTTCATTAGCTGATTTCGAGAGATCTGGTGGACGATTCTCCGCACTGTCAGGACTAGGTAGGAGCTAACCCTGAGCTCTTCATTTTCATTCTATCTTTTTCTGATTTTGAGCAAGTTTTTCCTTGGTTCTGGACCCTTAGGGTTTGAAGAATTCGTTCTCCCATCATCGCACCTGCCCTATATCGAAAGGTGTGATGCATACTGAGTTGTACATTGGCCAGTCAGTATGCATCTCACCTAGTTCAAAGGCAGGGTGCGATGGGCACAGAAGGGAAACTTTACACAGTAATTTTTCATGAAATTTTTGCCTATTTTTGCTCAAATTTGGATCCTAATTCATCTTTTGTCTGTGACTCAGATATTTGTTGGATCAAGATGGTCGTTACATGGCATGAACGCGAACATGAAGAAGACGACATGATATCCCTACATGATCAGGGAACTATTACTGCATTGCAAAACTGTGGTTTGCTCAAATTCTTCCGTATATCTAGCATGAGGCAACAAATCAGTTTGTTGCAGTATTTTCTCAATGCTTGGGACTCGATCAACCAGGTATTCCAGATTAGAGGCAAATCTATCTCACTGACAGTCAAGGATATCTACTTTTTGACGAGGTTATCGAGGCGTGGTGCCCCTCTTTCACTGTCGGGATCTGCCCGTGGGGGCGAATCGGTGAGAGATTATATCTGTCAGCTTTGTAGAGATGGATCTCCGCCTAGTATAGATGGCAAGATCAATATACAGGACGTCACTGATCAGTCTCTGAGAACCATTTTATTCACCTTTGCTAGATTGGCTGGTAGCGTGGCTCTTCATTTGGCAAACAGATCTTATGTGCAGTATGCTTTGGAATGCCTGGAACCAAAGGTATTCAACTAGTGTGAGGCAGTACTTCCGGTGATAAAAGAATAGCTCTCTAAGGTAAAGAATGGAAGATCCAAGAACTTTGGCTACGGTTCCATTTTGACTGCTTTTGCCTTGGAGAGGATCCCACTGATGCAGCCTCAGCATATTTCACTAGGATTGCCAGCACCGAGGGAACCCAAGATGCAGAGATGGGTTGATCTCATGGCCAGACATGCTAGTCAGCCACAAATTTCTTTCTCTGATGCCTTCTTTGAGTGGTTCGACCGTCAGGAGATGGTCTTCTCAGAGTATCCATATGTCGGGATGGACTTCCAAGGCGACCCGGATTTGGCATTACCGGCTGGCGAGCAGTGGGGCGTGATAGGTAAAGATGATTTGACCATATATTTGTTTATCAGTTTTATAATATTTTTGTGATTTATCAAGACTAATTGAACCCATGTACTTGTGCAGATGTTGGGCTAGTGTGACCAACAACACACCCAAGGGCGACAACTGACGTTCCAGTAGGAGAGGCTGTAGGGAGGGTTGTCCTTCGCAATCTGGACATAGCAGAGACCCTGGTAGTATTGCAGGATCAGATCGAGGGTCTTACCCTTGGTATTCAGGATGTGAGGACCGATGAGTTACCTCTGAGGTTACAGCGCCATACTACTGGCGTGCCGAGTCGATGGACTAGGCTCTTGCGTATGATCGCACAGGTGGTGACATGTTATCACCAGCATCATTAGTATAGGATGCTTTTCTGCATTTACTTTTGAGTTTCTTGGTCGCATGACCGATTTTGCCTTGTACACAAAACATTATGTGAAACTATAAACAGTTATATATTTTTTATTTTTGGAGTTTATTTTGGTTAAGTTATGTGATCCAGTTTCAAGTATTGACATGAAATGCTTTTCTTTACGAATGTTACAAATGTCTGTCTAACACATAATTCACTAATGAATCAGTTAATGTGTTTAAGTTTCTCGAAATGTGTTAATATTTAATGGAATCAAACTGCCTTTCCAAAATCTTGACCCTTAGGAACATACGATAGATAGCTGGGTTTCGAACTGAATAAATGTCAGTAAGCTATAGAATGACGAGTTGCTAATCTAGCCTGACAACAAGTCGGCGTATGCCACGTGAAATGGCATCAGAGAGAAGCTCCATTAACGCGTTGTACTCAGCGATGTTGTTCGTTAATTGACCAATACATATCCCTCTAAAACTCACTAACTCGCCTCTTGGATCAAAGATGGCCCAGGCTGCAGAAGATAGGTTCCGCGTTCTACGACTAGCTTTGTCGGCATACCCAATTAATGTTTCCAAAAAGTTCAACATCTGCAACAAATGCAAAGTGGATTACCTAACCAAAATGACAACTCTTGATGAAAACAAAAATGAAACAAAAGCATATCTATAAAGAGATTACTACACTTGATCAAGCATAGTACCACTTAAGATACAACCCGTTTCAAGATTGCAACAGTGGAATTCCATCATAATCTACTAGCTCATAGGCTCCTTTTGATAATAACCGCTTAACAATGTAGGGGCCCATCCATAATGATTGGACCTTACCTGCTCCTAATTTATCAGAGTCATGATCGTAGAGTAAGACCAGGTCACCTTCTGAGAAGACACGAGGCTTGACACTTTTGTCAAATTGCACTTTGACACGTTTCTTATGTGCTTCATTAGCCAGTGCGGCGTCACGATGGGTTTCATCCAAGTGGATTAGTTACAAGAAACGAGCTTCTTCCTCTGAAGTTTCGGGGAGTAGGTCGATTGCGAGCTTTAGAGATGAAATTTCACACTGAATCGATAAGACGGCTTCCAGGCCATACACCAACTGAAAAGGCGTAAATCTGGTCGCATTTCTCACCGAAGTCCTATATGCCCACAGAGCTGAGTACAGGATTAAATTCCAATCCCGTTTGTGGACTCCAATCATTCTCTGCAGCATGCGCTTAAGGACTTTGTTGATCGCCTCAACCTATTCATTAGCCTGCAGATAATATGGAGTAGAACTATCGTGGGACAGTCCTAATTTGGCAGTCAATTCAACCATCATGTGATTGCGAAAATGTGATCCATGATCTGTGACTATAGCTTGTGGAACACCGAACCTAGAGACTACATGATTGAAAAAGAAAAGAGCAACCGTTTCACCGCTGTTGTTTAATGTAGGCATTGCCTCAGCCCATTTTGTAAAATAGGCGACAACGACTATGATATACCCATGCCCCCCGACCGAGGTGGGGTTACATGTCATGAAATCTATGCCCCATTTGGTGAATGGCCCAACAGCAACTACTGGATGCAGTGGTGCAGGTGGTAATCTGGTTTTGCGATCAAAAATTTGACAAGCATGGCAACTTCTAACTGCTATTATGCAATGTTTGAAGATAGTAGGCTAGAAGTAACCAGCTCGTAAGATTTTATGTGCAGTAGCGTAACCAGATAGATGCCCCCCACATGCGCCTGAATGACAGTCATTCAGGACTTTTTTGGCCTCCTCATGCGTGAGGCACCTTCACAGAATTGTATCAACACCACGACAGTAAAGTGTATCACTGACGATCATGTAGTCTTTTTCTTGGTATCAAGTACGTCGTTGTTCCGAGTGAGAGATGTTAGGCCTAAAGGTTTGGGTTTGGAGATAGATTAGTATATCTCCGTACCATGGGTCACTTGGTGATATCAGAAACAGAGTTTCATCCACGATTGATGCTTTAGATGTTAAATCGTTGGACGATAATGGGAGGTCGGAAAGTAACTCCGCGAAGACTAGAGATTTCTTTGATTTGGATTTGGTGAATTCCAAATCAAACTCTTGCAAAATGGCTATCCATTTTGAATACTTTTCCCCTAGCAATTGACATGATAGAATGTAGGTCATAGGGTTTCAATCTGACAAAATGTTAGTTTTGCAAAAGAGTTCATAGTGTCGAAATCTCTGTACTACTTGAATAGCTGCTAAAGCCAGCTTTTCAACATAGGAGTACTTGCTTTTCGTATCATTTAAGTTGCAGCTTAAATAATACACAAGATGTTCTATTCCATTGTCTTCTTGTACTAAAACCATCGCGATGGTCATATTTGTAGCAGCTAGATACAGGTTAAAGTCTTTTTGATAGTCAGGAGCATACATTAATGATGCTTTTACTAGGGAACTTTTTAAAGCGTCAAAGGAAGCTTGCGCAACCTAATCCCAGTTGAAGGGTACTTCTTTTTTCAAAAGACGTGTATAACCTTTAGTAAGTTCAGTGTAATTTGGAATGAACCTCATTAGAAAGTTTGCTTTCCCTTGGAGTTTCTGAATCTGAAGCAAATTTGAAGGTGGAGACATGTCGATGATTGCCTAAACCTTACATGGGTCGAGTCGAATTCCGTCCTTAGAAACTACGAAACCAAGTAACCGACCAGAACCAACACAAAACACACACTTGTGTGGATTGAGTCGTATTTTGTAGTGTTGGCAACGTAGAAATATAGCTCTCAAATGCTACAGATGATCAGTCCGCTTTCACGAATGAGCTGGTAAATCGTCGAGATATGGTTGAACGATGTGTTTGATGTCGTGGAAGGCGTAGTTCATTTCCCTCTGAAATGTTGCCCCTGTGTTCTTCAAACCGAAAGGTAGTTTGTGGTATGTGAATGTGCCCCATGGACATATAAATGCAGTCTTCGACTGGTCCTGTGGGCGGATATTGATTTGATTGTATCCGAAAAATCCATCCATAAATGAAAAGACTTCGCATCCGGAACATTCATCAATTATCTGGTCGATGAAGGGTGTAGGGTAGTTTTCCTTTGGACAAGCTTGATTTACATCCCTGTAATCGATGCACACTCTAATTTTTCCTTGCTTTTTCATCACAAGAACAATATTCAATACCTAATCAGTGAGAGGAACAGGGTAAATGAAACCAGCATGTAAAATTTTTTCAACTTCTGCCTTAATGGCAGCGGCTTTCTTCGGCTGAACCGGTCGAAGTCATTGTCGTACTGGTTTGACATCTGGATACATCTTGATTTCATTTTCAACGATGCTCGAGTCAATGTCTGGCATTTCTTCATATGACCAAGAAAATACATATCTGAATTCGCGAAAGAGAGCGCGGTATATTTCCAGTTCTAAAGGAGAACAAGATTTTCCAACATGTATATTCTCTAAAACATTCGGTTTGGTCGAGATATTAATGGCAATAGTTTCTTTAATATTGGATATATTTCACTCTGAATCCACTGTATTTACAATATTCTATAGAAAATCAAAAACTTAAGGATGTTTAAGGTCACTAGAATAATCCTCGTTGTTATCTTGAGGCTGAGAACGATGGTGGTGATCTTCCCATGGTGCCTCTCCTATCATCATTGACTGAATGATTCCTTCCTCTGTAGAATGTAAATGAGACCAAGGATCAAAAGAGGTGCCATACTCTAGAGACCTATCTATCCAAACACTTGTCGAGCGTTGATTTGGGTTTGTCGCCCGTGCCCAGAACATTGATTGCTACAACAATTCTGTAGGGCTTGGGGGAACCACTTGGTGATGATCCATGCTAACAAAATGTTTGGAATTCTTCTTAATATTTGATGATGTAGAAGATATCATGTGACAAGTTTCCACTGTGGCCACTTCTTCCAGATTACTTGGAGGCGGAAGGGAAAAAGTACCCATTAAGGAAGGGTCTTTTAGGAGACCTACTCCGATATTTTGAAGCGATTGAGAGCTTCCATGGATCAATGGAATGCTTCCGGTAACTTGGGAACTGTTGGGGAGGAAGGTTAGTTGGTCAATGATTGTAATTCTGCCTTGAAAGGGGAATGCAATCTTTCTAAAATATGTTGACACAAAAATAGCCATAGCATAAATCCAGGGTCTGCCCAGTAGGATATTGTAGTCAAGGTTTCCATCAATGACCTCGACTTCAATTTCTACTGTCTTGCCCCCCAGTTCGATTTGCAAGTTACTTAATATCCCATATGGCATGTATGTTCCTCAATCGAATGCTTTTAATGTCTTTTATGATCGTGACAAGGGTGGTGAGCCTAAAGTTTTCCAGCAACTCATTGACATAATACAGGTAGATGCTCCCTCATCAATGACTGTTCGATGAACAGTTTTGTTGAGGGCTTTTACCTGTATGAGGAAAGCGAGTTGTGATGGTTACCGAGGTTCGTATCCTTTATGATTAAAGGCCAATAGATTGGAATCCACTGGATCAATCCCACCTATTGCTGATAACAAAGCCTGCTTTTGGGAGGGGCAATTCTGCAGTACTTCAAGTGTCGACATAGCGGATGGAGATTGGGCTAGATCCTCCACTATATTATAATTCTATGCTACTCGAGCATGAGGATTAAACGTTGATTTATGTACTACTCCCTTAGGTGGTTTTATTGTTAATTCAGGAATGATTGGTGGAACAACTTCTGGCAAAGTTGTTGTCGAACTACTAGGTTGATCTATAGCCTTGTTGTTCGACGACTGTGGATTTCCATAATCTTTATTCCTTGTTGATATCAAAGCATCATTTTGCTGTTTTGAGATGGATAGCATAAGCACTTGGGATGGGGAAGCATGATCACTAGCAACCAGATTAGTTTCTGGGTTTGGAAACAGATCAATCAATACCGCTGAGGTATTTGAAGTCTTTTTGAAAAACTTCATGACCTCAGCTCGATGTGGACAATCTTTCGTGTAATGGTCCTCATCGCATATGAAACATGGCTGATTAGGTTTCTTCTTACCAGTAGGGTTTGCAGAATATTTCTCAGGAGTCGAATCTTCCTGTTTCTTCTTTTTGTTTGTCCCTTTCTTCTTGCCCCCTGGTTGCTTAGGATTTTTGCCTTTGTCGGTTGAAACGACATTAATCTCCGAGGAAAGAGGTTCTTCATCTACTTTTTGACTAGAAACTGCACGGGCTTTTTTAGATGTAGCCTTTGCGGTTTTCGTGCTTGTGGTACCGATCACGCCATCACCAGCATGAGAGTCCTTGTTTGATTTAGGAGGGGGAGGAACGGAAAATTCTGGTCTAGGAGCGTCAGGAATTTTGTCGTAGAGCATGCCAGACTGAGTATAGATCAAGTCTAAATATTGTGCACGAGCAATGACTTGCTCTTCAGTGACAACTCCTCCCTTAGCCACATCCTCTGTAATAGAGGGTAATAATGACTTTATAAACCATTCAGCTAAAAGTTGATCAGGAACATACGTCTTTACCATTCTTCGACGACACCACCACTCATGAATATGATCAAATATGTGAGTGGCTATTGTCTGTTTAAAGTTGGTAAGGAGTTCTGTCCCTATTTCGTACCTTATGGGTAACTGAAAATGGGTTAAAAAGGTAGTGGCAAGGGTGTTGAAGTTATCAAACGAAGCTCTAGGAAATTCAATATACCATTTTGCTGCTAGACCAGTTAGCGTTCGTTGAAAAAGGCGAAGCCTAATTGAATCATCATTCAAGGTGTTGGATGAACACCACAAATGGAATGTCATTACATGATTCGATGGATCTTCACCTGGATTTCCATTGAATTTAGGAATATCAGAGGGAAGTTTATGAGGAATCGCTGGCCACCAAGGGGCGTAAGCAATTGGATCATTCGTCAGCTGGTTTAGATCTAGTAATTCTAGAGTTGCTATAAAAGGAAACTGTTGATTCAGGTTAGGCGAAGCATACCCAGGATAATATGGAATCTCCTGAGCAGTAGGTCTTTGCATACCAGCATAATGTATCTGATGTATTGGACCATATTATTTCTTGTATCATTTTTTATAGATTTCTTTAACACCTGGATTTAACCATATTGGTTTTAGACTCTTGAGGTGAAGTTTTAGATTCAGGGGAAGTTCATCAAGAAGTTGAGTGAACCATGGACATGAAGGTACATCTTATACACAAAAATAAGAAAGATATAATTTGAAGAAGGATGCATCTCTCTAGTGAGACAATCACTAACTCAGGAGACTACACCATAAGACTCTATTGCGTTCATCAAGCAAGCAAACTATTACATATATAGTGTTAAGGAAATAAGGAAAACGGTTCAACAACACATAAAAATATCTAAATATGGGAGAATCTTATAGAGATTTCTCCATTATTCCAACACTCCCCCTTAATGGAGAAATGTGTTTTCTATTACACCCAAATGATTCCTACATACTTCAATTTTTTCCTTTCCAAGAGGCTTAGTAAAGATGTTAGCCACATTTTCATTAGTATTACAATAGACTAAATCAATTTCCTTGGACTGCATATTTTCCCTGACAAAATTTTAGTGTGTCTCAATATGTTTTGATCTTGTTTGAACAACCATTTGGGTCCTATGGGTACCTTATTTTTAGGCACTTTTGTGAGTTCCCAGGTATCATTCTTCATTATAGACTCATATTCTTCCTTCATGGCATCTCTCCACTCTTTATGTTCATTAGATTCTGTGAAATTCAAAGGTTCTATGTCATTCATAACTTTAATGATTAAAGCATAATCTTTAAATATTAATGGTGGTTGAGTTTGATGAGATGACTTTGGTACTTTGTTGCTTTCATCTCTTCTCTTGCTTCGTTGTGAATCATCTCTTCCTCTTGGTGTGTTGTGACTACTAGAGGTGTCCATGTCGCTAGATTCGTCCTCCTCTTTTTGTTCTTACTTATCATCTACTTCCTCTATGACATCATCATACTCATAAGGGATATTCCATGCATCATACTTGTCTTTCTTATAGCCTTCATCTGCAATCTCATGAAATAATGCATATCTACTTACAAAGATTTTATGTGTATAGGGATCAAACAAATTATAAGCTTTATGATCAGAACAATAACCTATAAATATACATTTAACAACTTTCACACCAAGTTTCCTCCTATCTTCTTTCAGAACATGAGAGCATGCTTTGCTATCGAATATTCTCAGATGGATTACTACTGGTTTATAACCAAACAATGTTTCAAAAGGGGTCCTATGATTTAAACTTTTAGTTGGACTTCTATTTTTTAAGTAAACACCAATATTAACAACTTCGACCCAAAAATAATTTGTAAGATTCTTACCTTTTAACATGCTCTTTGCACATTCTACCAGGGCTCTGTTCTTCCTTTCAGCCACTCCATACTGATGTGGAGTATATAGTATTGTGTATTGTTGTAAAATTCCATGGGATTTACATTACTTGATGAATTCATTAGAAACGTATTCTCCCCCTTGATCTGATCAAAGGATTTTGATGTATTTTCATGTTAGTTTTTCAACCATAGTTTTGAACTCCTTAAAATATTCAAATACATCACTCTTCTTTCTCATGAAGTATACCCATGTATATTTTGTACAATCATCAATAAAGATCAAGAAGTAATATGCTCCACCTAATGATCTAGTCTGCATAGGACCACATACATCTGTATGCACAAGTTCTAGAACATCCTTTTTCCTTTTATCTATATGAGTAGGGAACTCTTCCCTATGCATCTTCCCTAATGCACACCCTTCACATGCAAAATATTCATTCTTAAGTGTTGGAATATCTTCTACCATTCCTTGTTTTTGCAACAGTAATAGATCATGAAAATTAAGATGGCCATACCTTTGATGCCAAAGAGATTATGTTTTCATTGTCATGGAAGTCAATGCTTGGTCACTTTTGGTTGTCACATTGAGCTTATACAAACCTACAATTCTAACTCCTGTCACAATGACCTTGAAATGTTCTTGCATGTCTTTCATCACACACTGTGAATTTATAAATTTAACCTGTAAGCCCTGATCAATTATAGTAGAGACTGAGATTAGAATCTTCTTAATACCAAGAAAATACATCACATTGTGGATTAGTTTAACACGACCATTAGGTAATGTCACTGGAACATCACCATACCCTCTAATTTCATGTGCACAATCATCTCCGAGATATATATTTGTACCATTGTTAGTTTCATGAAAGTTGTCAAACCAATGCTTATTATAGGACATATGTATGGAGGCTATAGAATCAACAAACCAAGTATTTGGATCATCTATTTCAACAAATAATGCAATATTTGTAACAAATGGTCTAAAAAAATTTATGCCATCATTCATTGTTTCTCCTCTATCAACAAAATTACCAATGTGCCTCTTATTTTCATGTTTGGACTCATGGTATTTTCTTTTCATGCAATCTCTAGAGTAGTGTCTAAAATTTCCATAATAATGACATTTAAGATTGACCTTTGGAGATGTCATACTTGATTGTGACTTTTCAAATGGTGGCTTACCAAATGTTGGCTTTCCTTGTGGTGACTTTCCTCCTTTGTTACCTTCCTAAGGCTTCCTTTTGAAAGGTGGTGATCTGATAATCACCCAATGAGTAACTATAACAGACTCATATGTTGGTGTGTGTCTATGTTATTTAAGCAACGGATCGATCAGACGCAAATACACAGACATTGGAAATGGAAAACAACAAAGAAATACAGTAAGCAAAGAAAAGAACACAAGAAATTAATGAGTTCACCCTATCCTCCAGGGCTACATCTCCGGTCCAGCTCTCAGTGGTGGCCTTCTTTTATTGTGTCTTGAAGTAGAGAATTACAATGAAGGAGCTCAATATGAGTCTCTTGAAACAGATTGGCTTGGCAAGGTGGTTCTTGGATTCCCCAAACCACTGGAGTACACAGACTCTCTTCTCTACCAACTCTTTGACCTCTCTAGTCGGACGGATCCTCTCAGGGATGGCTTGAATCTCTCAAGCTCTCTGGTGCTCGACGCTGCCTTTGGTCAGCTTGACCCTCTGTCTTCTTTCTGCTTTTTGCTTCACTGATTCTTTCTCTTCTCTGTCTTCTATCTTCGGTGTTCCTCTCTGGGTTCCCAACTCTTCCCTGTCGTTCTTTCTGTTCTCTGTCCATGGCTTTAAAGCCATTCAGGCTCATGGAAATTCGGTTCCTCTTCCACCTTCATCGGATTTCCTGCTTACAGCTGTGCTTGGAGTTCCTTGTTCTCGGCGTCACCATCAGGCTCACAGGGATGGCCACTTGTCCTCCTGTGAACTGTGCCAGCATGCGTCGTCGGTTCATTTCTTCATTTACGTCGTGGAATGAGTCTTCTGCCACCTTGGCGGCCAAAGCGGACTTCAAATTCTTCTAATTCGCAGCTTATTCCCTCGTTAAATAAGGCTCCTCCATCGGGCGTGATCTCACCCATTAGATCTAGAGCCCTCAGATCCGACGTCGTTCGCTTATCCCGCACAGTTGATTAGCTCGACCGTTAGCATGCGATGAGCGGCGATTTTCTCTCTCCTCTGCTTACCACGCGTCAGGCACTAAGTGGAATCGCTCCTTTTCCATCAAAACTACTTACCACCCATGGATGCCCCCGATCAATACCGCCGGTTTTGGAGCAGGTCCCGCCTTTAGTGCTTAGCCTTTTTTTTTTCCACGGTTTTCCAGCTCCCACGCAACCGAGTGCTCGGAGCTTCCCCATTTTGAGGGTTTTCGCCCAGCTAAGCGCTAATCGCGCATCAAAAACCTCCTCTGTTTCCTGAGTTGGACCTCCCAGGGGCTAATTTCACCTCCCGCGCAGCCTCCATGGGCCTCGTTCAGCGCGCTTTAACCGAGGTCCTCTTCGTTCCACACTGGCTACCATTATCACTAGTTTAGAGGTGTTTTTGATCACTGTTGTAAATTCTTCGAATTCTGTCCTAACCTGGTACATCCATGGCTTTGTTTATCATTCTTTATGGATCCAATTCAGATCACGGCCTTCCCACTGAAAAGCTTTTGGACCACCAAAAGTTGGTTTTCTTTCAAGCATCGACTAAGTGAGGGTACTGCTGTCTCACTTGCCCAATCTCAATCCACTTTGCACTACTCGGCTTCGAACCTTTGAGTCCAATTCTGAGGTACTCAACATCTCCTCTACGCGTTGTCCTCACCTTCCTATCCAAGACTGTGTCTTCCTGCAATTCATTCAGATATTCAGGTAGTAGGTCATCAATAGAAGGCAATTGACTTTGCTCTTCAGGATCCTTAATCATTGAAGGTTCAAACAATCTCAAGCAATCTGCATTTATGATTGAGTAGATGTGCATGTAAGCTGGTAGATCAAGGCGAAAAGCATTTTCACCAATCTTCTCAAGTATCCTAAAAGGTCCATACCTGATAGGCTTTAGCTTTTTACCTTCACCTTGCATCCTGTCCTTGCTGATATACAGCCAGACCTGGTCTCCAACTTGAAAACTATGCTCCATCTGATGCTTGTCATGCCTTGCCTCGTATCTGGCTTGGCTCTTTTCCAACTATTCCTGTACTGCCTGGTGGATCTCCTCGATCTGTTCAATGAACCTAGTTGCTTTGTCCACATTACTGTCTCCATCAACTGTGGTATCTTTACCAAAGACAAAATCCAAAGGAGACCTTGATGTGAAACCAAAACAGGTTTCAAAAGGAGATCTCTGTGTAGAAGAGTGTTTTTCTTTGTTGTAAGCATGCTGCACATAACATAAGTGTTCATCCCAAAGCTTATAATGTTTTCTGCAATATCCTCTAAGTAATTGGATCATTGTCCTATTAACTACTTTTGTCTGGCCATCAGTTTGTGAATGAAAAGCTGTTCTTTTCTTCAGTTAGGTGTCCATCAGCTCCCACAGACTTGACCAAAACCTCCCCACAAATTGGGTGTCTCGATCAGATACAATAGAAGTGGGTAATCCAAAATGAACCCATACGTTTTCAAAGAATAGTTTTGCAGTTTGTTCAGTTGTAATATGTTTATTACAAGGTATCAAAATGCACATTTTTCTAAACTTGTCCACAACCACATACAGATAATCATGACCTTTCCTAGATTTAGGCAGTCCTCCAACAAAATCCATGGAAACACTTTCCCAAGGGTGAGAAGGAACTAGTAATGGAGTGTACAAGCCTAGTTTTCTATTGTTGGGCTTTCTTTTAGCACACATAGTACACCCTCTTACATATCTAGAAACTGTCTCATTCATTTTCAGCCAATAACAAAATCTTTGCAGCTGTGCAACTGTTTTACTTACCCCAAAGTGACCTGATATCAAAGAAGTGTGTGCCTCTCTAATTATCTTTACTCTCTCTGTTTGTGGAATGCAGAGTTTCCCACAATGATATAAGAGTCGGTCCTTCACATGATAATCCAATTCTTCTACCTTTTTGCCTTGACTCAAAGTTGCATATACATCTTTAAAGTCTATATCTTGAGCATATTGTTCAATGTAGCTTTCATGTAGTACAAAATTATGCTTAAGTATAGTAGATGCATTTATAATAGGTCTAGATAACATGTCTGCAACTTTGTTATGTATGCCCTTTTTATATCTGATGACTAAATGAAACTGTTGCAGAAAACCCATCCACTTGTAATGTCTTGATTGTTGCAACTTAGTTTGGGAGTGTAGATATTGAAGTGGTTGATGATCAGTATGTATTACTGTCTCTTTGCCCATTAAATAATGTTTCCAATTTTTCACACTCTGAACTAATGAATACAATTCTTTATCATATGTAGTATAGTTAACTACTGTAGGATTAAAAGTCTCATAATGATAACATATGGGTTTACTGTGCTATGTCAACACTACTCCCATGGCATAGTCACTGGCATCTGTTTGGATCTCAAATGGTCTTTGTAGATCAGGCAGTGCTAGTACAGGTGTTGTACTAATCTTTTCTTTCAAGGTGTTGAAGGCTTTCTGATGTTTGCCTCCCCACTAAAACACCTTGTTCAATCATTTCAAGGCATGTAAGGGAGCTGCAATTGATGAAAAGTTAGAGATGAACTTCCTCCAATATTGTGCTGCTCCTAAGAATCTTCTCACTTCTGTAGCAGACTTGGGTTTAGGCCAGTTTACAATGACTGCCAATTTAGAGGGATCTATTTTCAATTCACCACCCCCTACTATATGACCCAAATAATTTAGAGATGTTTTGCCAAATTCACATTTTTAGAGTTTAACATAAAGTTTTTCTCTTTTCAAAACATCTAATGTTTGCTTAACATGCTTTAAGTGTTCTACCCACGTTTTACTAAAAATCAGAATGTCATCCAGATACACAATAAAAAAATCATCAAGAAAAGGTCTGATTACATCATTCATTAGTCTCATGAAAGTAGCAGGGGCATTGGTCAAGCCAAAAGACATAACCAGCCACTCATACAATCCCTGCTTTGTTTTGAAAGCAGTTTTCCATGCATCTTGATCTGTAACTATGACCTGATGGTATCCACTGTGCAAATCCAGCTTGGTGAAATAAACAGCTTCCTTTAATTGATCTAAAAGATCATCTATGCAAGGAAGGGGATAACGATTTTTTTTTGTTATCTTATTCAGTGCTCGGTAGTCAATGCACATTCTCCATGAGCCATCTTTCTTTCTCACCAAAACAATTGGTGACCCACATGGTGATGTGCTAGGCCTGATAAACCCCTTCTCGAGCAACTCCTACACCTGCTTCTTGATTTCAACATTCTCTAAAGCAGACAACCTGTACATTCCAATGGTAGGCAATGGAACATCTTGCTGCAAAATAATATATTGTACTATTTCCTTTTTGGGTAGCAGACCTTTAGGTTCCTGAAACAAGACATCATACTCTGAAACAATCTTTTCTATATCAGCTTGCTGCTTAGCATTACAGCCCTCAAATACATTGGTTTTATCAGGTTTCTTTTCCTTTACAACCATTAGTAAGAATTGTTTGCATGAATTTATCATTCTTTTCATCTGCCCTGAATTTATGAGAGTATAATTATTCTTGAGCTTATGAGCTCTTACAAAGTATTCAATTCCATCTTTAACAAGTAGATACTTGTTCTCAGCTCTATAGAAAATATCTTTTCTATCATACAAGGACTTCCTAAAACAATTCCACATATATCCAAAGGAATTATGTCTAACTCAACCTCATCTACAAATGCTGACCCAAAAGAAAACTTGAGTTTGCACTGTCTAGTCACTTGTAGTTGTGCTTTATCATTCAACCATCCTAATGGGTATGGTTTCTTGTGAGGTGTAGTTGCTAATCCCAATTTCTTTACAATTGCTTCAGAAATCAAATTTACTTGTGAGCCACTATCAAACAAAGTATCAATCTTTTGATGTTTGGAAATAACTCGAATATGGAAAATCTCATGTCTTTTTCTCTCATGTTCTTCATCAATAACAGATTGAGCAGAATTACTAGTAGATGCTTCAGAATTCTTACCTTTTATACCTGTGGCTACAATGATTGTTTCATCTCCCGAGTCTGACCCCAAATCTTTCTGAATAGCTGCAACAGTCTTCTTCTTCTTGCCCTCGGACTTCTTAGGTCTCAGCTCTGGATGCAGAATCCAGTAGTGCTCATCATCATGCCCATCCTTTTTATAGTGAGTGCATGAAGCTTTGCCTTTTTTTGCAGTGTTAGCCTTCCTTGCTTTCCACTTCTGTTTTCTTTTCTCCTTGCTCTTGCTTGCAGTGGGTTGGGATGATCCCCCAACTTCTAGATTTCCATTCTTTCCTCTAGCTTCTAGATGAGTAGCTTGTACGAATACCTCATCTATACTAGTGGGATTAAACATGTGGATGGTATGCCTTATGTAGCTTTGTAGACCACCAATGTACTTCAAAAGAGTCTCTGGTGAGTCTAATGACATCCCTAGAATCAATGCTCTCTTTCTAAATTCTTGAGTGTACCCTTGCACACTTTTCCCTTTCAACTGTCGAAGAGTTTGCCAAATCATCATGGCTTGTTGCATGTAGGCCAATGGATAGAACTGCTTCTTAATTGCAGAAACAAAGTCACTCCAGACAGAGATGGTCTTACCATGTCTTTTCATGTCAACTTGGGTTCTACCTTCCCACCAAACCAAGGCAGTGCCTCCTAGGTGTAGGCTTGCCAGCTGAATTTTTCTCTTGTCTGAGTCGATGTTCTGCACTCTGCAATACACATCAATTTGTCTAATCCAATTGTCCAACTTTTTAGCATTTAGCTCTCCATCATATATAGGCAAGTCAAATTTAACATCTAGCTTAATCAAAGATGCTTTCTTATTATGCACAGGGCTATTAGGAGGTATGGGAAAGTTTTCCTCTTTCCCTTTTCCTTTTGAGTGGTCATGGGAATGAGACTCATCTTCTTCTTTATCTTGTTTAGAACCTGATGAATCTTCATTCTTATGCTTTCTAAAGTCCCTATACATTTCTTCTACCATAGACTTTATAGCTAGGAAACTCTCTATTAATTAAGGGCCTGGCCCCAAAGAACCTTCCTCTGACATTGTCTTCTGAGGATAGACTCTCCCAATTTCAGGATTAGTTTCCACCAACTCTCCTTCTCCTAATTTTAGCTTTGATCTAGTGAGCATTCAACAGCTAAACCAACACAAGCTTGTCTAACCTTACAGCCTAAAGCTCTGATACCACTTGATCTGATAATCACCCAATGAGTGACCTCAGTTAAAGATTTATTAAATGAAGGTATTACAGACTCATATGTTGGTGTGTAACTATGTTATTTAAGCAACGGATCAATCAGATTGCAAATACACAGACACTTGAAATGGAAAACAGCAGAGAAATACAGTAAGCAAAGACAAGAACACAAGAAATTAATAAGGAGTTCACCCTATCCTCCAGGGCTACATCTCCGATCCAGCTCTCAGTGGTGGCCTTCTTTTATTGTGTCTTGAAGCAGAGAATTACAATGAAGGAGCTCAATATGAGTCTCCTGAAACAGATTGGCTTGGCAGGGTGGTTCTTGGATTCCCCAAACCACTGGAGTACACAGACTCTCTTCTCTACCAGCTCTTTGACCTCTCTAGTCTGACAGATCCTCTCAGGGATGGCTTGAATCTCTCAAGCTCTCTGGTGCTTGACGTTGCCTTTGGTCAGCTTGGCCCTCTGTCTTCTTTCTGATTTTTGCTTCATTGATTCCTTCTCTTCTTCGTCTTCTGTCTTCAGTGTTCCTCTCTGGGTTCCTGACTCTTCCCTGTCATTCTTTCTGTTCTCTATTCATGGCTTTAAAGCCATTCGAGCTCATGGCAATTTAGTTCCTCTTCCACCTTCGTCGATCGCCTACTTACAGCTGCGCTTGGAGTTCCCTGTTCTCAGCGTCATCATCAGGCTCACAGGGATGGCCACTTGTCCTCCTGCGAACTGCGCCAACCTGCGTCGTCAATTCATTTCTTCGTTTATGTTGTGGAATGAGTCTTCAGCCACCTTGGCGGCCAAAGCGGACCTCAGATTCTTCTAAATCGCAGCTTATTCCCTCGTTAAATCTGGCTTCTCCATCGGGCGCGATCTCAACCGTTAGATCTGGAGCCCCCAGATCCAACGTCGTTCGCTCGTCCCGCGCGGTTGACTAGCTCAATCGTTAGCGCGCGATGAGCGGCGGTTTTCTCTCTCCTCCGCTTGCCATGCATCGAGCACTGAGTGGAATCGCTCCTTTTCCATCAAAACTGCTTACCGCCCATGGATGCCCCTGATCAATACTGCCAGTTTTGGAGCAGGTCTCGCCTTTAGCGCTTAGCCTTCTTTTTTTCCACGGTTTTCCGGCTCCCATGCAATCGAGTGCTTAGGGCTTCCCCATTTTGAGGGTTTTCGGCCTAAGCACTAATCGCGCATCAAAAACCTCCTTTGTTTCCCAATCCAGGCCTCATAGGGGCTAATTTCGCCTCCCGCGTAGTCTCCATGGGCCTCAGTCAGCGCGCTTTGACCGAGGTCCTTGTCGTTCCACGCTGGCTGCCATTGCCACTGGTTTAGAGGTGTTTTTTATCGTTGTTGTAAATTCTTTGAAGTCTGTCCCGACTTGGTACAGCCATGGCTCTATTTATCATTCTTTATGGATCCAATTCGGATCAAGTGGTTTCCTTTTTTCCATCAACGCCAAATCAGAATTTTGAGGATTAAGATTCCTTAATCTCTCTTCCCCCTGCATGAGTATACCTGCCAACTCATCAAAAGTGGGAGCTTTCTCCCTTGCTAAATGACTTGTGATGAACATCAGATACTCATCTAACATTCCATGTAAGGTTATAGTGACTAGATATTTCTTCACCTATGTCTCCTTATCTTTAAATTCCTTAATTATTGAAATAAAATTACTAATACTTTCATTTTCTTCCATTTTAATAGACATAAGCTTACTTTTCAAGGACATGAATCAATTTGTATTATTTGATTCGTACAAGTCCTTAAGCGGCATCCAGGTCTCTTTCGACATGTTGTAGTCTTTGATATGCGATATAATATTATATTTTATAGACATTCACCACAACATTTTCGCCTTAGTCTCACGTTTTTCCCAATCTTGAATTGATGCAGTTGTAGCTCCTACAACTGCTTTTGGCTTCACTTCATCACCACTCACTATTGATTAGACATTATATCCCCCCATTATCAAATACTTTCTTACATTTACCAACCACTTTTACTAAATTTCCCAGTGCAATGACTCTCAAAGTGATAAAATCTGATAATGTCGAATTATTTCATTAATCAAATGCAATTACATATATACATGCACACACAATCTATTGGTTGAGAGAATATCTCAACCACACACCAATGTAGGAACTAGATCCTAACTACTAGGAACAGACTCCTTTACTTAGTAAGAATCACAACTGAGACAAGTAGGAGTTACATTTTCCAACACTCCC
The DNA here is from genome assembly GCA_031772625.1 of Pinus tabuliformis. Classification (NCBI taxonomy): domain Eukaryota; kingdom Viridiplantae; phylum Streptophyta; class Pinopsida; order Pinales; family Pinaceae; genus Pinus; species Pinus tabuliformis. The sequence goes on from CM062819.1 coordinate 40,093,193, forward strand.
CCTTAATGACTACTTGTCTAAATATCAATCTGCAAAATCTAGTTGTGGTCAAACATAACAAAAGAATATGTCAACGTCCATATAAAAGAACAACCATCTATTAGAATGCATGGGTGCCAACCGCCAATACCTGTAACTGTACCTGTAAATCCCCCTCCATCATTGTTAACTTGGGTTTTGTCGGATTACCCATAACCATGCATTGGGTTTTGTCGGATCACCCTCAACCATGCCACCATGGGCTCTCAGCCACTAAGGCTAAACTCAGCCACCAAGGCTCAACTCAGCCACCAAGGCTCAACACTGCCACTAAGGCACTCAATTCAGCCATGAAGGCTCTCCAGCCGCTCTGGGCTACAAATTTGCCACTAAGGCACTCCAACCACTCTGGGCCAAGGGTTTTGTCAGTGTACCCTAAACCATGCCTACAGGAATCCTTGTCCACTTCACTCTCACACGTAGTTTCTGGCTTACCACAAACCGACACTGCAAATACAAAGTGGTTTCTGGCTGACCACAAACCTGCAATTACAAAGTGGTTTTAAGATTACCACGAACTGTATGGGGATACGCATTCCTCATTAGGCTTACATTACACACTCCAACTTTTGTAGTTACCAACTACATACATTACAAATACCACCACAAAACATCTTAGACTTTCTTAAAATTAAAATGTGTGATATACTATAATCATCATGAGTCTATTCCACAACACACTCAAACTCACACAAACTAGATTGTCCATCATCCTCCAATCTCTGATGTTGCTCCTGCACTTCATCTTTTGATCACATCCTAGGCATCTTTGTCTTTATCAATTAAATATTGGAACTCCATGAACCTGTCATTTGTTAGAATAGCCAATTCTAACAAAATAACTTCATATTGAGGTGGCTAATCTCAATATGTATATCAATTTAAATTCCAAAAAAATACTTCACCAAAAAAACATTTACCCAAGTATGCACAAACAACCATGCTTTTCCCTTCAAATCAAACACAAATTTGTTCTCCTCCTTGAACGAAGAACACAGTTGTTGGTTTCTTTCCTCAGCAACAGAAGCCCTTGCTTTTGCATCTCTCTCACCAGCACAATGAGCACGTTCACCAACACAACTGACCACTCTCATGCACATTCAGCTGCTCACCACGCTGCAGCTGCTCTCCACGCTCAACAATAAGCAATGATTCCTGTGGCCTCTAAAGCAGAAAAAGTAGCTGCATATCCGGTGATGCACGTTTCTCCACCCTGCACCACGGGTGACCTCAACTCCTCGATCACTAGCACTCAGCTCTCTTTTCGATTAATACACAACCTCCAACAGCTTAATCACAGCAGCTCGATCACAACAAATTGATCCGCTTTCTCCAACAGCTCGATGATAACAACAAAAAATTTCTATTAGCAGTCACCCACGACTGCATACATGCAGATCTCTGACTCTGAATATGCTGTAAATCCAACAACAGATCTCGGATCCAATTTTAGCATAATGCACCTTCCACAATAGATCTCAATTTTGTTGATGCACTTTGTTGTTGCAGACTCCTCACGCTATTGCAGAGTAATCTGACGACCAATCTAGTAGTGCAATCTGGCAACAGTACAATCTGGCGATAAAACACGGTGCTGCGAGATATTTAGCGAGACTGGCAAGATCTCTTGGTTGCGACAATCTGTTGAGGAGACACGACACCAAAAAAAATATCTAAGATTCACTTAATCCGTCGATCTAAAAACAAAGAATGCCGACTAGCAAACAATGTCGATCTGCATAAAAGAAAAAACGTCGATAAACAACGTCGATCTGCACGAGAAACACCGAGATCAAAGGTGAATTAATCTCTACACGCCGATCTTCTTTCCTTCACTTTATAAAGATGCCTGCAAGTCTTCATCGACAACTGAGTTTAGAACGTCCTAAATACATCGAACAAAACCACCAGCATGCTTAATCACGATTTCAATGAGCCACATTTAAACAAATCGAAAAAAAAATGATAGACAAACACAAAAAAATGGATTGGAAAACCAAGATCTTTATTTCCTCAGCCCAGGAGGGGCCAAGCACACGAGGGTGAGGCCCTCAGGGCTCTAATACCATGATAAAATCTGATAATGTCGAATTGTTTCATTAATCAAATGCAGTTACATATATACATGCACACACAATCTGTTGGTTGAGAGAATATCTCAACCACACACCAATGTAGGAAATAGATCCTAACTACTAGTAACAGACTCCTTTACTTAGTAAGAATCACAACTGAGACAAGTAGGAGTTACATTTTCCAACACTCCCCCTTAATGACTACTTGTCTGAATATCAATCTACAAAATCTAGTTGTGGTCAAACATAACAAAAGAATATGTCAACGTCCATATAAAGGAACAACCATCTATCGGAATGCATGGGTGCCAACCCCCAGTACCTGTACCTATACCTGTAAATCCCCCTCCATCATTGTTAAATTGGGTTTTGTCAGATTACCCGTAACCATGCATTGGGTTTTGTCGGATCACCCTCAACCATGCCACCATGGGCTCTCAGCCACTACTGCTCAACTCAGCCACCAAGGCTCAACTCAGCCACCAAGGCTCAACTCAGCCACCAAGACTCAACACAGCCACGAAGGCTCAACACTGCCACCAAGGCACTCAATTCAGCCACGAAGGCTCTCCAGCTCTAGGCTACAAATCTGCCACTAAGGCACTCCAACCACTCTGGGCCAAGGGTTTTGTCGGCGTACCCTAAACCATGCCTACAAGAATCCTTGTCCACTTCACTCTCACACGTGGTTTCTGGCTTACCACAAACCGACACTGCAAATACAAAGTGGTTTCCAGCTAACCACAAACCTGCAATTACAAAGTGGTTTTAAGATTACCACGAACTGTATGGGGATATGCATTCCTCATCAAGCTTACATTAAACACTCCAAATTTTGGATTTACCAAGTACATACATTACAAAAGACCACCACAAAACATCCTAGACTTGCTTAAAATTAAAATGTGTGATATACTATAATCATCATGAATCTATTCCACAACACACTCAAACTCACACAAACTAGATTTTCCATCATCCTCCAATCTCTAATGTTGCTCGTGCACTTCATACTTTGATCACATCCTAGGCATCTTTGTCTTTATCAATGACCCTGTCATTTGTTAGAATAGCCAATTCTAACAAAATAACTTCATATTGAGGTGGCTAATCTCAATATATATATATATATATATATATATATATATATATATATATATAGATATAGATATATAAATTCCAAAAAAATACTTCACCAAAAAAACATTTACCCAAGTAGCTCGGAGATGCCTGGTAACATATAAATCTTCAATATTGTTCTCTGAACTATTGGAATGGATTGGGGTTTGGATCAAGTCAGATGACTGTTTCAACTCTGTTTTCACTCAAGACATGCATGAACACCCTCAGCATGATAAGGTTTTAGACCACTAATGCTCAATAGTTTATAGATTCAATGGATAGATGGAGAATCCTGACTGTACCAGCAGATACATATATAAAGACATATGAATGGCTAGCTACATAAAGTAAATGAAGCTTGCAAATCTAATTTATCAACGTAGAGATAAGATGACAGTTATCTGGCATTAGACACAGAAGAAAACATGAATAACCTATTCAAGTGCGAGCTTGGAACAGAAGAGAAGATGGCGATTGAACATGTAACAGTAAAAGAAGCTTGTATTACTGGAATGAAGATGAGACACTGGGAGGAACAGAGTATCCACAGTCCCCAAAAGTTGAACCCCTAATCCCTCCAACTTTCAGACAATTATAGGCTTTTTACAATGCTCTCGAACCCTCTAAGGCTCGAGATGTCTTAATCTGTCCCCTTTGTCTTTTAACAAACACAATAACCAAATTCTAGTAATTTCATCGCGCTATCAGGTAGCTCGCTCGTCCAAGCAATGCTCCATGATCACTTCTGTTGGTTCGGCTGCATCGTGCTGTGGCTTTTTCCCTTTTTCGGCTTTCTATCTCCCAGCCTCTATCCGCTCGAATCCCTCTTCTAGCGTTAAATAATCATTGCATAACACCTTAAGGGGAGGTGGCCACCTATTCTACAACGGATGAGTGCATCGGGCCTTTGAAATCCCTGAAACGGCCACTTTCTGTTAACACAGAGAAATGCATTCAAACTGTGAAAATCTGCCAAAAACACTGTTCACTTGGACTTCAAATGTCCTCAAATCTGGTCTATTCTCCTATCAAGTCCGCCTGTGAGTCACTATCACATGTCGCAAAGGGCCTGTCCCTTTGTATTTTAGAAATACATTAAAACACTAAAAATCTCGTAAAAATGGCCTTGGGCGGATTTGAAATGACATACAATAGCATTACGGAACCCTTTCGGGTCCGGTTTATCGCATCGATGCTTATATATAGGTATAAGCCCCGCTCCATTGTGTTTCTCCAATTGCGATATCGTGATGCGATTGATCGCAATCGCATATCGTGATAACCCTAGGCTGTTTGGTGAGCGCTCTATTATTGTTTGCCAATTGTGATTCGCCGATCAGATCTGGACCGTTGATCGGCCAGATCTGACGGTTGTTGTGCCAAGTTGCTGTAAGCCTCCGCTAAGCCATAAACTAGCTTAAATGGAGAATTTCGTATGGACTTCTTGTTGGTAACTCTGTCAACCCATAGTGTAAACTTTAACTTGGAATCCCAGTTCTTTTTGTTGTCCTCCAACAGTTTTTTGATTATCCTTACAAGACTCTTGTTAGATGATTCTACCAGGCCATTTCCTTGAGGATAATATGAGGTAGAATGCACCAATTGAATGCCCATGGATTCGCACATGGCCACCAATTCTTCTACCCTGAATGCTGCTGCATTATCAGTGACTAGTTTGGTTGGGCAACCAAATCTAGTGAAAATATTCTCATTCAAGAACTTTATGATAACCTGATGATTAACATTTTTAGTGGGTATAGCCTCAATCCATTTGGTGAAATAATCAGTGGCTACCAAGATCCATTTGTGATGGCCACTGGAATGTGGATTGATCTCACCTATGAAGTCCAAGCCCCACTACTGGAAGGGACCATTAGCGTGTACTGGCTTCAAGGGCAGAGATTTTAGTTGTTGTCTTCCTACAAACCTCTGACATTTGTCACAAGACTTCACAAAAGAAAACACATTAGAAAATAGAGTAGGCCAATAATACCCATCTCTCAGGATCTTGTGGGTTGTGGTTTTCCAATAATGATGCCCTCCACAGATGCTAGAATGGAACTGGTACGTGGCTTCCACAGATTGTCCTTTTCCTAGACATCTCAAGAGGATCCCTGATGGGTCTTTCCAATAAAGTAGGTTTTTATTAACGTAGAATTTGGCTGATTTGAGCTTAATGGCCCAAGCTTGACTTGAGATAAGCCCTGGAGGGACTTCTAGCTTCTGCAAAAAATGAACCACACTGGAATACCATTCACAGGTGGCTAGATTTTCAGCCAAAGACTAATTCTTCTCTTGCTCTTCTGCTGCTTCCTTTGTCCGCTCACCACCTAAATTTGAACCCATGCAATTGAAGTCTAACAAACTGCAATTTTCCTCAGCCATAAGCTTAGCCAAGCCCTAGAATTTGACAAGCTTGGTGGGCTTCACCTCTATGTTGAACTCTATGAATTTTGAAATCCATTTAGCTCTATTTCCATCAATATTTGGCTGAGTTAGGACTTCTTTTACTGAGGTTGAAGGTACATAGGCAACCACTTTGGAATGCAGAATATAAATTCTGAATGCCTTTAAATATTTTATGAGAGCATAAGCGTGTTTTTCAATAAGGTCATACCTTAGTTCAGCATCCTTCAGAGTTTTACTGAAAAAGGCCACAAGATGCTTTACACCTTCATCATTTTTCTGCAATAGAACTACTGCAAGTGTATCATAAGAGGCAAAAGAGAAGATATAAAACTCCCTGGTATAATCTGGGCTGATTAGAGTGGGAGATTTCATGATAGCTTGTTTGATGGCTTCAAAAGAGCTTCTTGCACCATCTTTCCATTTTATTTCTAATCCTTTCTTCAGCATGGAAGTGATGTGCTTTACTAGCTCTACAAAGTTTGGAATAAACCTCCTGACAAAGTTAATCTTACCCATGAAAGATTGAATGTCTCTTTTTGACCTTGGGATGGACAATGTCTGAATTGCTTGAACTCTTGTTGGATCGATCTTCACACCTTCAACAAAAACAATATGTCCCGGAAGTTTGCCTTCTTCTAAGGAACATTGTGACTTCTTTGGGTTCACAGAAATTCCAAACCATCTGCACTTTAGAAACACCTTCTTTAAACGCTGCAAATGGTCCTTGTGACTGCTAGAAAAGATGATTATGTCATCAAGGTAAATAAGGACAAACTTGTCCTTCTCTCCCACAAAGGCTATGTCCATGGCCCTCTGAAAAGTAGCCCCAGCATTCATCAGTCCAAAAGGCATCTTGGAGTACATGAAAGTGCCCCAAGAAGTAGTGAAGGCGGTCTTTTCCTGATCTTCTGGATGTACAGCAATCTAATTGTAACCTGAAAATCCATCTAAGAAAGACATGACTCTAGCCCCTGAAACTTTTTACAGCAAGTGTTCCATCTTAGCCAGGGGGTAGTTGTCTTTTTTAGAGCATTTATTCAGATTCCTGAAATCAACACAAAGCCTGATTTCTCCATTCTTCTTTCTTACTACCACAAGGTTAGCTATCCACTTTGAATACCTTAGGGGAACTATGATCTTGGCATCCAACAAATTCTTAATTTCCTTTTCAATCAAAGGCAATAAGAGAGGGCTGATAGGTCTCAATTTTTGCTTAAAAGGGATGGTGTTCTTCTCTAGTGGAATCTTATGCTGAATGATGTTGGTGTCATAGGTCTTAAGATCACTATATTCCCAAGAAAAAATATCAGCAAATTGTTTCATTAGGGTGCAATACTCGGAACTTTGGGCAGAAGACAAGTGAGTGGATAGATTTATGTGCTTTGGATGGGCTGGACTCCCTACATTATGTCTATGAACTGCAGACTCATTTTCCTTTTTGGCAGGCTTATAAGGTACATCATTATGATCAAACAGCTTCTCTAGGGGCACCAATCCTTTGGGTATATGGTTACTAGGCAGCTAAACAATGCTATCCTGACCAATCTCGTCCTTTAGCTTGGACTGGTTGCATTCTTCAATGGTTTTGTTTTCTTGGTCAATGTGCATTTCAGAAAATTCATCAATTACTTGTAAAAACCTATTAATTTCATCATCATCTTCAAAAACTTTCCAGTATTTTACATTGTCAGGCAGAGATGGTATATATTTCACCTAAACTTTATAAGTCAATTTAGGAGGCAAAGGAGGAATAAACATGCTAGCAGACACAACAAGGGAATCAGCAAGTTGGTTCTTCATTTTAGGGATGTAAGAAATGTTGAAACTATTAAAGGAACCCGTGAGGTTCTGTACCTCATCTCTGTATGCTTTCAACCTTGGATGTTTTGCTTGGAAAGTTTTATTCACCTACTGAATGATAAGGTCTGCATCCCCGAACACCTTCAGACCTTTGATGCCCATTTCTTTAGCAGTGTTTAAGCCCAATATCAAGGCTTCGTACTCTGCTATGTTATTTGTGACCTAAAGAGTTAACTTGAAGGATAAATGAATGCATTCTTGTGTGCGGGACACAAGGACTACCCCTGCCCCTGTAGCTTCCCTAGAGCAAGCTCCATCAAAGAACATGTCCCAAATTTGTGGGCCTTCTTCCTCTGTGATCTTGCAAACCGATTTCCTAAGCTACATGGAGGCCAACTGGGATTCTTCAATTTGAAGAATACAGGCTCCAAAATCAGTGTTGACAACATAGATGGGATGATTAGTGGGATTCCTTTCATCATTTATGATATAAGCCAACTGAGCTTCTCTGTATAATCTCCTACTCTCACCTCCAAAAACTGGGACAGTAGCATAGGACAGATCATTTTGCAATGTCCCACCTAATCTCTTGATCCAACCTCTGGAAAGCAACATGCCAAACTTGGGGGGTACATCTGCTACTACAATATCCATCATCATGCTCTTCATGGGCAGCTGAGACAAGGTGATGGCCAAGTCTTTGATTAATCCCAAACATTTCACTTTTCTAGAGTCAAAAGAAAACAGGTCATGATAAGACTTGGTAATGTCAAGACCCAACTCATCCATGATAGCCTTGGGCATTAGATTATGGCTAGCTCATGTGTCCAGAAGGTAGTTGTAAAGGATTTTGTCATGAATAGTCAAAGAGACATAGAATGATGGGGCGTTGACATCACAATTTTCAATCATTGAGCTGAGAACAACAACTGGTTTGTCGTCTTGCAGATTTACGTAGTCAGTGGCGGCTTGGATGGCTTTAGGCTCAAGGGCCTCGGGGATAGATCTCTTGAAGGACTCATTCTTCACTAGTTCAATCAGAGGTATGGGTATCTTAGCTTCTGAATTTCTGATTCAAAACTGAAAGGAGAAGGAGACTTGTCAAGGCCTCTTACCTCGTGAGCTGGAGCTTTGAGGATGATGGGATCAACTGTCGGTCATTTCTGCTTTTTAGCTTGTTGTATTGCAGGGACAAAAACTCTCTGAATAGGAGTTTCCTTGGCATATCTTCGACCTCATATCATATATGTTTTGATCATCAGTTTTCAGAACAGCTCCACCATCCCACTCTTGGCTGATCTAGTCATTGAAAAATGACTTTTCATAGGCAGCTGAGGTAAAAAAGGAGGCATTGCCTTTGTCTTCCAGACAATGGATCTCATCATCTTCTTCAAACTGCTCTTCTTCCATGACTACATTCTGGAAATGGATCTTCACCCTTTGGTCTTCATTGGCATCTTTGCTTCTTTGCAGAATCTGCAACTACTCATTAGCTCTTCTATATGGATTTGGGTTTTTAGGAGCAAAGGTATTAGGAACTCTTCCTTTCCCAGAGTGCTGCTCAACCTTTAATTTGGATATTTCAGAGGCTAATGACTCTATCATATTGGTCATTTTATCTATCTTGGGATTTGAAGATGATGAAGATTCGCCCCTCTGTCTCCTTCTATCAACATTCCCCTTAAGCTTCTCTGCAGCCATGATGTTTGATTCTAATTCCAAGGATGCATCCTGCATATCAGCCAAGGTAGCACATCATCTCTGCCTCAACAGTAGACAGAAGTTAGAATCAAAGGCACTGGCATAGATGAGTTTAGCAGAGGCAGTGGTGGGTTTTATTTTAGCTAGTATCTTGCTATACATGCGGTTAAACCTCTTATTAAAATCAAACAACAACTCACCATTTTCCCTCTTTAAGTTCCCAAACTTAGTGTGGTAGTAGAGTAGATCCTTCTTATCCCCCCAATGCTTTAGGAATGCATCATCTAAAGCCTCAATATCTACTATAGACCTTGGGGTCAGTTCTCTGGGCCATTTCCTAGCCTCTCCATCTAGACTTTGGACAAAGACTCTCATCCATACATCATCTTCACTAATGTCCAGGTTATCAGCATAGCTATAGAATGATTCAAGATGTTCCTCAGTTGTAACACCTTCAGTCCCAGTGAACTTAGGCATATACTTCTGATATTCTCCAGTAGGCGTGGCATTTAAAGGAGTGGGCAGTACTAGAGGTCCATACCTAGGAGCTATGATTCTTTCCATTTTGGTAGGTGTTGCCATAACTGTGGTGGCTATAATGGTACTGGAAGTCTGAATGACAGAGGGTTGAGGAGTGACTGATAAGACTAAAGGAGTATGATGGATAGGAGGAGAGGCTTCCTTTGGGCTTACAATGAAAGGAGAACCTAAAGAATAAGGAGCTCTATGAATCTCTGAGATCTTTTCTTCACTGCTAGTATTAGATGTTATACTCTCAACATGTATTTTATCTATTACAGGATTTTCTTGAAGAGATACAGAATATTGTTTAGATCTACCTAAACCTGATGCTCCTTTCTGCAACGCCTTTCTTTCTTTGATGATTTTTTGAGGGTCAGGTACTGGGTCAGCTAGTGGCTTTTGAGGATTTCTCCTAGTATGCCTCACAAACTGAGCCAGCACTATGGAGTGGAGTCACCAAGAGGTTCGTCCTCTAGTAGAGTCGCCAGATAGATGATTACAATAGAAAAAGTGTCTAGAATTTGTCTATCATCAAAGTTGGATCTATGTCGTCCCCCAGGGAAGCTGAGCTTTAGTCTCTTCTCCCCAGCAGTGGCGCCAATTATGTTAGCACTCCAGGAAACTCTCTTAGGTTGTAGCTCGAAGATGTCTGGTAACATATAAATCTTCAATATCGTTTTTTGAACTATTGGAATGGATTGAGGTTTTGATCAAGTCAGATGATTGTTTCAACTCTGTTTTCACTCAAGACATGCATGAACACCCTCAACATGACAAGGCTTTAGACCACTAATGCTCAATAGTTTATAGATTCAATGGATAGATGGAGAACCTTGACTATACCAGACGATACATATATAAACACATATGAATGGCTAGCTACAGAAAGTAAATGAATCTTGCAAATCTAATTTAACAACGCAGAGATAAGATGACAGTTATCTGGCATTAGACATAGAAGAAAACATGAATAACATATTCAAGTGCGAGTTTGGAATAGAGGAGAAGATGAAGATTGAACATGTAACAGCAAAAGAAGCTTGTATTACTGGAATGAAGATGAGAAGCTGGGAGGAACAGAGTATCCACAATCCCCAAAAGTTGAACCCCTAATCCCTCCAACTTTCAGCCATTTATAGGCTTTTTACAATGCTCCTGAACCCTTTGAGGCTCGAGATGTTTTAATCTATCCCCTCTATCTTCTAACAAACACAGTAACCAAATTCTGGTAATTTCACCGCGTTGTCAGGTAGCTCGCTCGTGCCAGTGATGCACCACGATCACTTATGTTGGTTCGGCTGCATCGTGTTGAGGCTTTTTCCCTTTTTTGGCTTTCTGTCTCCTGACCTCTATCCACTCAAATTCCTCTTCTAGCGTTAAATAATCATTGCATAACACCTTAAGGGGAGGTGGCCACGTATTCTACAATGGATGAGTGTATTGGGCCTTTGAAATCCCTAAAACGACTGCTTTCTGTTAACACGGAGAAATGCATTCAAACTGTGAAAATCCGCCAAAAACACTGTTCACCTGGACTTCAAATGTCCTCAAATCGATCTATTCTCCTATCGGGTCTGCCTGTGAGTCGTTATCGCATGTCGCAAATGGCCTGACCCTTTGTATTTTAGAAATACATTAAAACACTTAAAATCCTGTAAAAATGGCCTTGGGCGGATTTGAAATGACATACAATAGCCTTACGGAAGCCTTTCGAGTCCAATTTATCACATCACCGCTTATATATAGGTATAAGCCCTGCTCCATTGTGTTTCTCCGATTGTGATATCGCGATGCGATTGATCGCAATCGCATATCGCGATAACTGTAGAATTTTTCTACAAACCAACTAGCTCTGATACCATGTAGAACTTTTTTTACAAATCAGCTAGCTCTGATACCATGTAGAAATTCCCACTCTAGATCACCTGGTAATGCAATGTACTAAAGCAAAACACTTGATCTACTTCTACAACCAATTTAGCGGAAGCTTAATCGAACATGAGCAACATCAATAAGAACACATATAACTATTATGGAGAAATCAAACGCACATAACACAGAAGATATAACCAGGGGAAAGCACCAGCCTAAAACCCCATCTCTGTATTATCATACAAGTGGAAATATGTCCAGATTACACAAAGCCTTAGCTTGGAAGCTATCCAGCTCTCAGTACAATCCCTCTGCTGCTCACAGATAGTCAAAGGCTTCTCACAAACCTTCTCCTCTACCCTCCAAGCCTCCTATTTCTATGCACAGTTTTTCCTAGGTCCTCCAGCTGTAACCTGTGTGATTCTCACCTCACACAACACTGACCTCTGAAATAACTGCACAAACCTGAAGGAGATAAATCCTCATCATGGATGAGCTTCCTTTATAGGAAAAATATTCATCCAACTGATAGTACACTGTCCCTTCTCTGATCTCAACTAGGTCTTTGTCTGAACTGACATGCATCAGTTATCCATGAGTGAATACACAGTTATCTGAAAATAATAGTTTTCACATGCATGCAAGCATCAACAAACTATATATCATTAATTTAACAACTTGTTAAATTAATCTAACTGAACTTGACTAAGTTAAACTAAGTCAACTGATCCTCTCAATATAGAACTCATCCTTAATTCCTCAATTAGTGGAGCAAATCAAGGACACATTCCCTAATGCATGGAGAAATAATTGCATGTTCTCACAAAGACTTCAAGTTTGCTTTTCCTTAACTAATTAACTCACGAAGAATTAATTAATTAATATTCCAAACTGTTGGTAAGATCAAATTCGAATTTACTTCCTATAGATAGACCAGTGACTTCTATAAATAGGAATGGACCCAGAAATGCCATTTTTAGAAGATGTTATTTTTAGCAATTTCACCTCTCACCCAAGGTAGCCAAAATGCTCATTGGCCAAACTGCTATTTTTAGACATGCTATTTTTAGCAGGTCTACTTTTAGCACATTCTAAATTTAACATTTCTTGTTGCACATTTTTCAACACTCCCTCTCAACAAGAAAGGCTTCCTCTCGAACCCGATCATGTAACTCTGGAATGTTCTGCATGCAACACATCTACCCAGTCCACTTGCTCCAACAATAGTTGAAACAAAAGCACTCCCAACTGACCACTCTGTTGGGCTAGGAACATACTCTGATGCCGAAGCTCTACCTGCTGCTGACAAGTGCTCCCTCTCTGACATCTACGTTACCGCAACATCTCCATGCATCTCGCACCATTGCACACCTCTCTATGCCACCTAGCACTGTGCAAAACACTTGTGCCTCTTGCATTGCTGCAGCCTGCTAGCTATGCGGTGTCCTGGGATTCCCTGCATTGTCACTCTCTCTGCCACTCCATCCACATCTGTCTCTACCCAATAAGTCAGTTCCTGCTATTCCACATCGGGGCTCCTGTAGCAAGGTCTCATCCAAGAGGTTGGGTACCTCAAGGATCCTACCCCTCATCCTTGGGACAATCACTCTACATCGCCCCACCTCCTACCTGTAGGTATGGCTACATGTGATCCCTCTGCCCACCTAGCTCGAAGTTTCCCCCTACTAGAGGTCTCTGCATGAGTAGATGTTTGTTATCGGGAAAACTAGTGTCCATTCAGAGCTACTAGTCCCACTAAGACGGGTAGCTATCTTAGAAACAAACTGATTAAAGTTACTTGTGTTTTCTTTTATGAGAGATAGATGAGAGAGAAGCAGAGAGCACCAACCTCAGTCTTTCGCTAGTCTCCTTGCTTGTTTCCTCTCTCCTTTGATGAAGCTTTCACCACTCCTTTCTCGCTTGTCCCACTTCAAGAACACCTGTAGAGTCAAGGTAGCAAAATACCATCAAAGCATAGAGATATATAACCATAAATAATGTAGGATCAGATATACATTAACCATATAAATGCATACATAAACAAGATTCAAAGATATACAAGCATATGGAGTAAAAATCAAATAGATTTATTGATAGAAGTAGTAGAAGAGAGGATTACAACCAGGCTGTCTGATCTAGCATCATCCTCCCAGCATGAAAGCCCTCTTCACCTCATACAAAGCAAGATCACCCAACAATGTCTTCAAAGAGAAACCAACAACACTTCCTTGCAAATTACAAAATTCCAGCCCCTGGATCTCTTGGATGAGGGATCCATATATATATGTTTGCAGAGGAGTGAGTCAGCTTATGGGATTTTGATTAGTGTCATATCACTGATAGTTCTTGGTTCCACTTGGAGATTTCATGATCTCTTACTCATCCCTGGGCGAATTCGGAGAGGCATGTGTCTTAGGGAAGTTTTTGGAAGATTCCAAGATCATCCACTTAGCAAATTGCCTCTGCCATTTGTCTACTCTCGCTCATCGCACCCTATAGAAGGAATTTTCAGTATGAAACGCACCCCCCGTGTGTAATAGGTGAGATGCATCTCACCCTCAGCATGGAGCAGGTGAGATGGTCCAGTTTTGACCAGTTATGAGCAATTTTTCAAGGAGAACTTCTAGGAAATGATGTAATCAGTTGACCTTGCTCCTTTAGGGTATGAAACAACACTTTTAGGGGTTTAGAAGCCCTTGGTTTATGGACATATGTGATTGGGGTTGCAATGCACAAATATGTCTATAATAGTTGCCCCCTAAAGCATAAGGTCGTAAATCTTTTGATGTCGAGTGAAATGCTTTATAATGAGGATCCGAGGTTTTTCGAACTGGAAGGTGACCTGTAATAAGATACAAAACAATACATTATCTTCACAATATTTTCATGATCTAGCTGAGGCGGGTATTCCCATGCTCAGCTTTATAAATTCATATTCATGTACATAAGACAAACAATTGTCTGTGTGGCAGACTGATGATTCTGGTAGAGCCATCATCCTTTAGTTTGGATGATTATCTGTGCAGCTGTGATGTACATTTGATGTCTTTATTTTTCTAAATATATCGCAGCCCAGATGGATGAAACTAGATCTGGAGTCTTCAAACTCGCTCAATCTTCGCCCGAAGTACAAGTCGATCCATGTAAAAAGATGTTCTGATGTCGAACATGGAAAGACATCACCTGATTACCAGCCAATGATGTAAGCTGTTAACAGGCACGAGCGGAATCACTGATAATGATAATGACCCTCAAGGTACTGCAGTACAATTCACGTGGTGTGAATGCATGAGCGGATGTCAAACACCACGTAAAATCTTTCGGTCGAAGGCCATTGATGTAAACCTATCACTGGAAGTGAGAAACCTGCCATTGAGGCATGCAATTTTCAAAGTACTGAAAGGGTTTTCCCTAAGTCAACTTCTTGGATAATGCACTGATGTCGACAAGAAGTGACCCGTCATAGGAGGGCCTTAATGAATCCCACATCTACGACATGGAACAGAGCAAATGATTTTGTGGAGGTGAAAACGATCTGATGATACAAGGTTCAGGGTGGCGGTCATGAAAAATGGAGAGTGAAGGTATTGCAGTGGATGAGACGTTAGCTAGGTTGGTGAATTCTCTGAGAAAATTCTCTTGAACATACCGGCAACACTGAAATGGATTAGTAGCGTTAACCCCAAGGTGGATGTTACGGTGGACCAATGGTGATATGACCGGTGAACGGAATAACCCAACCCGACTCAATCATGGTGACGAAGTGAAAGTGTCATGTTCAAGAGTGACTTGCTATCAATGAAGCTATTCAAGTTTTCTTCCCTTTTTCCCCAGTCATTGCTGACCAGTACCTCTTTCTTTTTGTCAAGCTCGAGGAGGATAACATATGCTTGTTCTATAATTTTCCCTTCGAGCAAACCTGTCACTATGTTTTAACGAGCCTAGCGACAGTGAAACTCGCTCTTGTCTGCATGGACAAGTTTGTCATTATTGTTTTAACGAGTTTAACGATAAAGATAACTCGGTCCTTTTCAATTTTAGAGAGTCTAAAAGGGACGGAAAGGCAACTCCAGTGGTCTTTTTTCGTAATGTAATCCCTTAAGTCCGAAAAAGTGTAAAATAATACGAAAGGGATAACTTTTCGATAGTTTTAACGAGCCAAACACGACAAGCGCTCGATCTTTTTGTGTAATAATCCCTCGGGTCCAAAAATATTAAAATATAGAGGAGGGATGGCACTTTCGATCGCTTTAACGAGCTGGAGAGGCCAATTGCTTGGCAATCTTTTCATATTTTACGAGTCAGATGAAAAGAGCTTAAAGGAGACTCGTTTTTTGAGGAACGAGTGACGTTTTTGGATAGCAACTAGTTCCAGGTAAGGTTTGGAACTTTTCAATCATGGTAGTGTAAAGAAGGTGGCTAATAGAATCACTCGTCGCAGTTTTTCCTCAAAAGGGTAAACAATCAAATGGAGGTGTATGACTAGCTAAAAAAATGGAGGTGATGGTGCGAACACGACCAAGGTTCAAAAGCTGATAATTCTGCGATCGCAATGGTTATTTGCCGAAGGTGGGGTTCATTTTTTAATGAGCTTGAACTCTATGGGAACACTTTCTCATTGCTTATTTTATTTTTTAACGAGCTTGAAATTCGCGTAAAACTGCTCATTTTTCCTTTTTATGTAAGCTAGGAACGACCAAACTATAAAGCTAGAATGCTAAAAAAGAAATTGGTCATTTTTGCTTGTATAAAAAGGTTTACATGCCCCCAGCATAAAAAGTCTTTAGTAACCATATCGAAACTCACTGTGGTTAAGTAAGATGATTTTCTATCAATACTTAGACAAAACACTTCCTGCACTCTGTTCGCCAAATAGACAAAGGTGAAAGGTCACTCGGACTGATCACATAACTTACAGGGAAACTTATCTCCACAATTGGGTTTGTCCGCAAAATGGACAAGGGTGCATGCCCCCCTAAGCTTCATTACATTCACCAGATTACTTGGTAATTAGGTGGATGGAATGAAGGTTCCTTTACGAGATCAAGTGAAAGACTCGACTTGGAACTTTGCTCATCCTTGTTTCATTTTTTAATGAGCTTGACACAAGACAAGGAATTCTGCTCAGATCCTTGGTTTCATTTTTTAACGAGGTTGACACCAGTCAACGAACTATCCTTTGGCGACCTTTGATCACAACTCATAAGGGGTCATGAAGGAAAGATCTAGTTCCAATTCCCCCAGTACATAATGTACAACATCACTGAATTGATCGTTAGATGATGTAGGTATGGTAGGGCTTGGGGGTAATACCTATTATCACCCCAAGAAACTCACCTAGGTTGCATATCAGTGATGCTTGGGAACATTACAAATTCAACAAAATAGTTGGATAAATGATGGATGAATGAAACAAATACTGCATATTCAAGTCAGATAACCACTTCTACTATGATTGACCTCAGACATGGGTGAACACCCCCAGACTACAAGGCTTTTAACCACCAACTACTCACAACTTGAGGATAAGGTGATAATGGAAAAAACTGACCACACCAGCAGATGCACAGGACCCTGTGATGGCCGGCTGTAACTAGTTAAAAGGTTTGTAAATCTAGTTTCTAATACACAGACAGGATGATAGCTATCTATGCATTAAACAACAGAAACCTGCATACATGTTCAATGATACATGCTAAATCCTAACACAGAGGTGGGATGACAGCCCCTCTGATGCTAAAAATTCACAGCACATGAACAAATGCAAAACAGGCACAGCCTGGAACAAGAAGAAGAAGCGGAAAGTGAGCAATTGATAGCAAAAGAAGCTTGTATTAGCTGGAAATGAAGACCAGACACTGTAGGTTACAAGGTAGTTACAGTCTCCAGAAGTTGAACCTTACAGCAAGGTAACTTTCATCTAACACTCATCAATCTATTACAACTGTTTTTTCAGTATATATGGTGTCTCATTACACAATCTCTCTGTTAGCTATGCGTGGAGGAGCCCATAAATGGCCACCAACCATATTCATATTTAGAAATGGGCCTCTGATATAAATCTATCTGAATTTTAAATAGATTTGACTCTCTCTGGCTCTCTGCAGTCCTCCTTGGGCAAGTGGAATGAGGTATGGGTGAAACCCATAACCATTGAATGCTCTGTCTGGATCTGTGGCGTCCTATCTCCTCCTCGGCCATACTGCTGATTAAATGCTGCTGCTGAATCATTGAACGGCTCTAATATGACTGCTCTGGCTTTTAAACATAGTAACGCTACCCAACTATTCATTCTCGCCCATCACTGCTTCCATGTTGACTTTTTAAAGGTTTCAAGCATAGTTTTATTTACTGTCGGGTCCGCCTTTGGCTTGCAATGCACATTTAAACAGGCCCTCCTTTGTTTTTTAACATTTGACAAATACATGCAAAACTGCCGCAAAACCACGAAAATGGCTTTGGCGGACTTGAGATATATATATATATATATTCTGCTTTTAGGACCCTTTCGGGCCCGAACCCCATCGGCGATCAACGCTTGCCACAAGCTTCCCTTTGTATTTTCTTTATACAAAGAAAATACACAAAATACATTGAAAACGCTATGGGCGCGGACTTGAAAAAATATAAAATGGCGTGTTGTGCATATATCGGGTCTGGCCAGTCGGCCCGCACCATAACTTATGTTAAAGCCCCGCCCCTTTGAAAGTGCCGATAGCGAAAAGCCGACGCGATCTGGACCGTTGATCTGTGCACGCGATTAACGGCCATGATCAAATCGCTATATCGCAATCGCAATGCCACTGCCGATACCGCCGACCCGCCGATCCGCTGATGCTCCGATGCGATATCCGCCGATGCGACATCCGCCGATGCGATCTGGACCGTTGATCGGCCAGATCGAATGGTTGTCGCTCATTTGAACTGTTAGGCCTGCGCTTTGAGTTTTTTCATGATTTTAGAGTATTTGTGCCTCCTGATAGTGTATTTCCGCCCTCCCAAGGGCTTTCCTCTTGCGATAGTTTTGATCGGTGAAGGCCTTAAGAGGATTTTGAAGGCTTTTGGGGCACTTTGTATCCATTTTCGGGCATCCTTCTGTGTGCAAACAACCCGATTGGGACTGCATTTGATCCTCAAATGTTGGATTATGTAGCAAAGCTAACACTGGCTCCTTCTGGGGATGAGATCCTCCCTGTGAGGTCTCAAGAACCTGCAAACCAATGCCTTCAAACAAAAATAGCTATAAAAACACTTGCCTAGTGTCCATTAGGCATGGAGTCAACTAAGCATTCAACAGACTGCTATAAAAACTGTAAAAGAACTTAATTACAAACATAAAAGCCTAAAAACATAAACTTCAAAATTTGCCCTTTTGTTGGGCCACCAAAATTGTTTCTCCTGCTCTCAGCCCGGTTCATCATATATCAGCAGGATTGGATTTATTTCATCTTCTACCTTGAACAGTTTAAGACATTTGAGCTCATTAGGTAGAGATGAGCCACATTTCATTCCCTTTCTATATATTCTCCTCCTCGGATGTTCTTCATGGGAGTTTTTGTACACCTGTTGAATAACCATGATGGCTGTGTACTTGTCTGTGTCTTCTGTGGTCTGCATAACTAATGTGAATGGTGAACCAAGGTGTTCTTGTGCAAGGGACACAAAGACATCATCCGCTCCAGCATTTTTCAAAGAACAATCCTCATCCAAGGAGGAGTCCCATGACTGCACATTTTCTTCCTCTGTTAACTGATAAGCTGCCTCTTCAGTCTGTGTGGAGGCCATCTGAGCAGGTTTGATAATATCAAGACTGAGATGATCAGCTTCAGCCTCGATCATTGAACTATTTCCTGCCTCAGTGTTTAAGGGGCAACTGAGAGGGATTTTCACTTGAGCAGACAGAGGAGCAAAAGATGATGGGGAGCTTTCCTCCCCCTCTTTAATCACTGAACTGGGGACAATAGCAGGCTGGAGAATTTTCAGATTTTCATAGCCATGGAGAGGTGTGCTGACTTCGGGCTCAGATTGCTGGAAGGGGCAGGTGCTTGCTGCAAGCTGCCACTGCTGGTCAACTTGTTGTTCTGCAGCTACAACAAATTGTCGAGCAGCGCTCTTGGCCAATGCCTCTTCATAGGCAGCTCTGGTTAGGAAAGGAGCACCTTCCAAACCAGAGACCTCCTCCTCCTCAGGATACACTTCTTTCATGACTATATTCTGTAAAAGGGGCCTCTCCCCTTTATCTCCATTTTTATCTCTTTTTTTCTACAAGATCTGCATATGCTCATTGCCTTCTCTATACTGATTTGGAGCTGAAAAAGAAATGGAACAATGAGCTCCTGCTTCCACAAAATGCTGCTCAGCTTTTAACTTGGAAACTTCAGAGGCCAATAGCTCTATCATCCTGGCCATTTCGTCGATCTCATGATCTGATGATGATGAGAGCCCATCCCTCTGCGAGTTTCTAGACTCAGTATTATCACAGAGCAGATCTTCCTTATCCCCCAGTACTTTAAAAACACATCATCTAGGGCCTCAATGTCTACAATAGACCTAGGGGCTAGTTCATTGAACCATTTTTTAGCATCTCCCTCTAGGCTTTGGATAAACACCCTCATCCATACATCCTCTTCATAGATGTCCAGGTTATCAGCATAACTATAAAAAGACTCGAGGTGCTCTTCTGTTGATACTCCTTTTGTACCAGTAAACTTAGGCATGTAATCTCGATAATCTCCTACAGGCATGTCATGTAATGGGACAGGCAAGACCAGGGGTCTATACCTAGCAGCAATGATTATTTCTATTTTTGTGGGAGCTTGTTGGCTTGCCATGACTGAGGTATATGAAAGAATACTGGTAGGCTGAGAGGAAATAATCAATGAAAAGACATTTATTTTTATGTTGATAACCTAGATATCAATGAAAAGGTTGACAGAAACAGAGGAATATGATGGACAGCATGGAAATCTTCTTTCAACTGAGATCTGAAAGGGAACTGAATGGGGAAGGAGCTGAATGAATCTCTGAAGGAAATACTTCAACATCAAAGATACATAAACTTCTTTAAGGCTTACCTGACCCTGATGCTCCTTCTGCAATAATTTCTTCTGCTTAACGGTCTTATCAGGATCGAGAACTAGTCAGCTAGTGATTTCTGAAGATTTCTCCGAGCATGTTTCACGAACTAGACCAGAACTTCAATGTGGAGTCGCCAAAGGATGGCCTTCCTCCAGTGGAGTCGCCAGACAGATGATTACAACCAAAATCTGTGCTCAAACCTTGTCTGTCATCAAAGCTTGAAGCTGTGTTGTCTCCCAGGGAAGCTGAGCTTCGATTCTCCTCTCCCCGGCAACGGTGCCATTTAATGTTATCACCCCAAGAAACTCACCTAGGTTGCATATCAGTGATGATCGGGAACATTACAAATTCAACAAAATAGTTGGATAAATGATGGATGAATGAAACAAATACTGCATATTCAAGTCAGATAACCACTTCTACTATGATTGACCCCAGACATGGGTGAACACCCCAAGACTACAAGGCTTTTAACCACCAACTACTCACAACTTGAGGATAAGGTGATAATGTAGAAAACTAACCACACCAGCAGATGCACAGGACCCTGTGATGGCCGGCTGCAACTAGTTAAAAGGTCTGTAAATCTAGTTTCTAATACACAAACAGGATGACAGCTATCTATGCATTAAACAACAGAAACCTGCATACATGTTCAATTATACATGCTAAATCCTAACACAGAGTTGGGATGACATCCCCTCTGATGCTAAACATTCACAGCACATGAACAAATGCAAAACAGGCATAGCCTGGAACAAGAAGAAGAAGTGGAAAGTGAGCAATTGATAGCAAAAGAAGCTTGTATTAGCTGGAAATGAAGACCAGACGCTGCAGGTTACAAGGTAGTTACAGTCTCCAGAAGTTGAACCTTACAGCAAGGTAACTTTCATCTAACACTCATCAATCTATTACAACTGTTTTTTCAGTATATATGGTGTCTCATTACACAATCTCTCTGTTAGCTATGCGTGGAGGAGCCCATAAATGGCCACCAACCATATTCATATTCATAAATGGGCCTCTGATATAAATCTGTCTGAATTTTAAATAGATTTGAATCTCTCTGGCTCTCTGCGGTCCTCCTTGGGCAAGTGGAATGAGGTATGGGTGAAACCCATAACCATTGAATGCTCTGTCTGGATCTGTGGCGTCCTATCTCCTCCTCAGCCATACTGCTGATTAAATGTTGTTGCTGAATCATTGAACGGCTCTAATATGACTGCTCTGGCTTTTAAACATAGTAACACTGCCCAACTATTCATTCCCGCCCATCACTGCTTCCATGTTGACTTTTTAAAGGTTTCAGGCATAGTTTTATTTACTATCGGGTCCGCCTTTGGCTTGCAATGCACGTTTAAACAGGCCCTCCTTTGTTTTTTAACATTTGACAAATACATGCAAAACTGCCGCAAAACCATGAAAATGGCTTTGGTGGACTTGAGATATATATATATTCTGCTTTTAGGACCCTTTCGGGCCCGAACCCCATCGGCGATCGACGCTTGCCACAAGCTTCCCTTTGTATTTTCTTTATACAAAGAAAATACACAAAATACATTGAAAACACTATGGGCGCGGACTTGAAAAAATATAAAATGGGGTGTTGTGCATATATCGGGTCTGGCCCGTCGGCCCGCACCATAACTTATGTTAAAGCCCCGCCCCTTTGAAAGTGCCGATAGCGAAAAGCCGACCCGATCTGGACTGTTGATCTGTGCACACGATTAACGGCCCTGATCAAATCGCTATATCGCAATCGCAATGCCACTGCCGATACCGCTGACCCGCCGATCCGCCGATGCGACATCCGCCGATGCGACCCGCTGATGCGATCTAGACCGTTGATTGACCAGATCGAACGGTTGTCGCTCATTTGAACTGTTAGGCCTGCGCTTTGAGTTTTTTCATGATTTTAGAGTATTTGTGCCTCCCGATAGTGTATTTCCGCCCTCCCAAGGGCTTTCCTCTTGCGATAGTTTTGATCGGTGAAGGCCTTAAGAGGATTTTGAAGGCTTTTGGGGCACTTTGTATCCATTTTTGGGCATCCTTCTGTACGCAAACAACCCGATTGGGACTGCATTTGATCCTCAAATGTTGGATTATGTAGCAGAGCTAACAATACCTCGCGATGATCCACACTATCAAAATGGTCAGAGTTCTTCTTAATCTTTGATGATGTAGAAGATATCATATGATAGGTTTCCACTGTGGCCACTTCTGCCAGATTACTCGGAGGCGGAAGGGCAAAAGTACCCATTAAGGAAGGGTCTTTTAGGAGACCTACTCCGATATTTTGAAGCGATATAGAGCTTCCATGGATCAATGGAATGCTTCCAGTAACTTGTGAACTGTTGGGGAGGAAGGTTAGTTGGTCAATGATTGTAATTCCACCTTGGAAGGGGAATGCAATCTTTCTAAAATATGTTGACACAACAGCAGCCATAGCATAAATCCAGGGCCTTCCTAGCAAGATATTGTAGTCAAGGTTTCCATCAATGACCTCAACTTCAATTTCTACTGTCTTGCCCCCCAGTTCGACTTGCAAGTTACTTAATATCCCATACGGCATGTATGTTCTTCCATCGAACGTTTTTAATGTCGTTGATGATTGTGACAAGGGTGGAGAGCCTAAAGTTTTCCAGCAACTCATTGACATAATACAGGTAGATGCCCCCTCATCAATGATTGTTCGATGAACAGTTTTGTTGAGGGTTTTTACCTGTATGAGGAAAGGGAGCTGGAAAGATAACTGAGGTTCGTATCCTTTATGATTAAAGGCCACTAGATTGGAATCCACTGGATCAATCCCACCTATCGCTGATAACAAAGCCTGCTTTTGGGAGGGGAAATTTTGCAGTACTTCAAGTGTCAACATAGCAGATGGCGATTGGGCCAGATCCTCCACTATATTATAATTCTGTGCTGCTCGAGCATGAGGATTAAACGTCGATTTATGTACTACTCCCTTAGGCGGTTTTATTGTTAATTCAGGAATGATTGGTGGAACAACTTCCGATGAAGTTGTTGTCAAACTGCTTGGTTGATCTGTAGCCTTGTCATTCGACAATTGTGGATTTCCATAATCTTTATTCCTTGTTGATATGAAAGCATCATTTTGTTGTTTTGAGATGGATAGCATAAGCACTTGGGATGGGGAAGCACGATCACTAGAAACCAGGTTTGTTTCTGGGCTCGGAAATGGATTAGTCAACACCACTGGGGTATTTGAAGTTTTTAAAAATTTCATAACCTTAGCTTTATGTGGACAATCTTTCATGAAATGCTCGTCGTCGCATATGTAACATGGATAACGAGGTTTATTTTGCCCAGTAGGGTTTTCAGAAGATTTTTCAGGAGGTGAATTTTCCTGTTTCTTCTTATTATTTTTCCCTTTCTTCTTGCCCCCTGGTTGCTTTGGATTTTTGCCCTTGTCAGATGACATGGCATTAACCTCTGAGGCAAGAGGTTCTTCATTTGCTTTTTGACTAGAAACTGCAAGGGATTTTTAGATGTAGCCTTTGCGGTTTTCATGCTTGTTGTACCGATCATGCCATCGCCGACGTGAGAGTCCCGGTTTGATTTAGGAGGGGGAGGAACAAAAAATTCTGGTCTAGGAGCATCAGGAATTTTGTCGTAGAGCATGCCAGACTGAGTATAGATCAAGTCTAAATATTATGCACAGGCAATGACCTGCTCTTCAGTGACAACTCCTCCCTTAGCCACATACTCCGTAATAGAGGGTAATAATGACTTTATAAACCATTTAGCTAAAAGTTGATCAGGAACATACGTCTTCACCATTCTTCAACAACGTTGCCACTCATGAATATGATCAGATATGTGAGTGGTTGTCGTCTGTTTAAAGTTGGTAAGGAGTTCTGTCCCTGTTTTGTACCTTATGGGTAACTGAAAATGGGTTAAAAAGGTAGTGGCAAGGGTGCTAAAGTTATCAAACGAAGCTCTAGGCAATTCTATATACCATTTAGCTGTCGGACCAGTTAACGTTCGCTGAAAAAGGTGAAGCCTAATCGAATCATCATTCAGGGTGTTGGATGAACACCACAAATGGAATGTCATTACATGATTCGATGGATCTTCACCTGGATTTCCATTGAATTTAGGAATATCTGATGGAAGTTTATGAGGAATCGCTGGCCACCAAGGGGCGTAAGCAATTGGATCATTTGTTAGCCGATTCAGATCTGGTAATTCTAAAGTTGCTACAAAAGGAAACTTTTGATTTAGGTTTGGCGAAGCATACCCAGGATAAGATGGGATCGCCTAAGCAGTGGGTCTTTGCATACCAGCATAATGCATTTGATGCTGATAACTTTGATAAGGTTGATGGGCATAACCATTATAATATGGTTGTTGATAACCGCTTTGGAAATGTGGTTGCCCATTACTTACAAAGACTTGTTGCTCAGGTCCTTGGTATGATTGCTGGAATTGTGGTTGTTGATATTGAACCAGCCATGGTTGTTGGACCATTTGTTGTTGTCCAATACTGGATGATTGACCAAGATGTGGAGTCATAGTACCTGTTTGAGCTTGAGTCACTCCAGATGAGGAGGCACTAACCTGAGGTTGTGATTGAATCGCTGAGACGAGAGGCTGTTGTATTGCAACCTGAGAAACTTGAGGTTGACATACAATAGGTAGCGCTTGTACTTGTGATACAGTCATAATAGCAGGTGTAGTGGGAATATTCGACACAGGATGGACTGGTTGCATTGAATATACAACCCTTGGTTGTTGAGGCAGTATTGGTACCCAACCGCTTGATGTAATTCCAGTTTGACCTGAACTTTGTTGTAAACTCCCATATGGTTGTTCTCCAGGAGGGAACAATGAAAAGGCATACTGCCCCCCATATGGTGGTAATCCAGTACTTAAAGGGTAGATTGGCCTTTGAAGACACATTGGATTAACTTGTTGAGTTTCAACATAAGAAATACCAGATGAGAGTCCGGATGAAGAAATGGGAACTAACCATGTCGTCGAAACAGTCCCTGATTGGACTCTGGCTTGTTGTTGATAACTTGCTGGGACAGATGGTATACCAGCAATCATTGTAGGAACGGCAGCAGGAAGCTCCGTTGTAGTTGTTTCAGTTGGCACAGTCCTAGATGTTGATGGTTGTTCAGACATGTTTAGTCTATCCAAAAGATTTCCTAGCAATTCGACAGGAACTTGCGATGAAAAAGAACTAACTTCTGTAGTAGAAGGATGTAAGTGGATACCAGTTCCAAAATGCACTAGAGTACTGGGTGGAAGATCCTCCACTATCTCTTCTATAGCAATCAATCCAGGTGGAAGAGGTAGACCGTCAGGTCCGTAAAATATTTCTGGTGCTGAAGAAGGTATAGACTCTGCAGCGACAGATGTTGGAGGGGTGACACCTTCCGAATCAGCCCTAGGTGGAGCTGTTTCAGGAATAGAGGTGTCTACCATTACACTAGGATCAGTTCTAATGTCCTCTTGTAACTGCGGAACTTCTTCTGTAAAGGCAGATGTACCAGAAATAATTGGAGTAACTGTAGTCTTTGACGATGTTGAAACACAAGTTTCAAATAAATCAGGTGAATTCGACTCAGTTAAACGAGAATGCCTTGCCCGGGATGGTTTCATTTTCGGAGTCAAAGACGGTTGACTCGTTAGTCTCCGTGAACGACGGGGTTTTGATTGACTTTCTTCCACGATTGCGGATTACTTGATCAACTCAAAATAAAAAGGGGAAAATGTTATTCCGAATTAAATGAATTTTATGACGCTTTGACACAACTTGCTTTTTCAATTTTTAAGAGTTGAGAAAAAGCTAAAGATGACTCTAGTCGCCTTCGATTTTTAATGAGCCTGAAGTGACAAGTGCTCAGATGGACCTTTTCTTTTAAGGAGTCTGAAAAGGAACGAAAGTGACTACTCTGGAAATCTAGACAGAGGGATTACCAAACCAATCGCAAAACTGCAGAATACTTTTTACGGTACGGCAGTCAATCTTCTCGAATGCTGTGTTCAGTGCATTGTGATCGATAGGGTAGCAGACACGGCTTCCTAAGGATAAAGGATGTAGCCTATTGTGGTCTCCCAATATATACTCGACGGTACGTGGGAGCACAAGTCCGTACTGGCACTTGTCGTCTCAAAG
Organism: Pinus tabuliformis; assembly: GCA_031772625.1. NCBI lineage: Eukaryota > Viridiplantae > Streptophyta > Pinopsida > Pinales > Pinaceae > Pinus > Pinus tabuliformis. The sequence goes on from CM062819.1 coordinate 40,119,962, forward strand.
AGGAGGAATCACCCAACCTACAATGAAAGTGATAGTTACCAGGCTTTACGACGCCGGAATACGTCTCTAGCCTAGACTTCTAAATGTTGTGCGTTAGGTTCCAAAGCGTTTTTATGTTCATTGAAGTTTATTTTACAGTTGATCTTTCTTAAGAAGTTTGCCTTTAAGGTTCACCGCGTGATGTAGATATACAATTCCTAAATGTGCAATCTAAGATGATAAACAGTCGTTTACTTTCTTTTTGCAATGAAAATCCTAGCTACTAAGGAAAGAGAAATGAAATTCTTTCAACATAGAGCAGAGAGCACACACTAGATGCACTTTTCCTATATCAATTTCAGCATGCAGTCTTAATGTAAATGCACATGCATGTATTGTTTTTCAGTTTCCTTAATGTGAGAATGAAAAAAAGAAAACTAAGTATAGATCTGAACTATTTTCTTTCAAATCGACAGTACTAACAATTTTCTTTTAAAAAAATGAAAGTAAAGCCAAGACGACATTTTGCGATTTTTAATTTAAAATTGCTTTCGACACTTGAAATACTAATGATTCAAATCAAATACAATGGCAAAAGTGTAATCGACTATCTAAAAGAGGAATGCTTTGTGACACTCTTTTTCTTGACTGAAAACGACACTTGCGACACTTTCAAATCAAAAGACGATAGTTCGATTAAGCTACTATTTGCAAAGGAGAACTGTAAATGATGAAAAATACATAAAAAACATTCACAATTCCTTCTAATGGAGGCTGAATAATGCAAAGGAAGATGATTTCAACAAAGATATACTAATCACAAACAGCAAAACTACTGAATAAAGCTGAAGACAATGAAGAAAAAACCAAAATTTGGAGGCAGAAACAGTCTTAGTCAATCATCGCACCTGTAACACAGGGAAACAGGGATGCATCTCACCTGCAACACACGGGAGGTGCGATGCATCTAGGTTGCCAAGAAGAGACAGTGCGATGGTCCAGGGACGAGACTGTGCTTGGTTTTCACTCACAGTTTGCAGCTAAGTTCAGGGGTTTAAGCTTAGCTAATGATAGTCAGTAAACACAAGGTATAGGGGCTGATCTAATGAGGTTATTTGAGCTACCACCAGGGCACTTAGGATGTTTTCAAGCTAGATGTTCAGTTCATAAACCAACCCGGAGATTGACTGAAGCAGCGTTGATCTACTTTGCAGTTGCATAGCAAAAGCAGTTCGAAGGCTAGCTAGCTTAACTTCAGGCTCCATCTGTGGTTTATAAAGCAAACAACAGTAATAAAACAAACAAACTATTCGCTCCCTAGTGGAGTCGCCATTTTGTTATTGGGAAAACTAGTGTCCATTTAGAGCTGCTAGTCCCACTAAGATGGGTAGCTATCTTAGAAACAAACAAATTAAAGTTACTTGTGTTTTCCTTTATGAGAGATAGATGAAAGAGAAGCAGAGAGCACCAACCTCAGTCTTTCGCTAGTCACCTTTCTTGTTTCCTCTCTCCTTTGATGAAGCTTTCACCACTCCTTTCTCGCTTGTCCTGCTTCAAAGAACACCTGTAGAGTCAAGGCAGCAAAATACCATCAAAGCATAGAGATCTATAACCATAAATAATGTAGGATCAGATATACATTAACCATATAAATTCATACATAAACAAGATTCAGAGATATACAAGCATATGGAGGAAAACTCAAATAGATTTATTGATAGAAGTAGTAGAAGAGAGGATTACAACCAGGCTGTCTGATCCAGCATCATCCTCCCAACATGAAAGCCCTCTTCACCTCATACAAAGAAAGATCACCCAACAATGTCTTCAAAGAGAAACCAACAGCACTTCCTTGCAAATTACAAAATTCCAGCCCCTGGATCTCTTGGATGAGGGATCCATATATAGATGTTTGCAGAGGAGTGAGTCATCTTCTGGGATTTTGATTAGTGTCATTTCACTGATAGTTCTTGGTTCCACTTGGAGATTTCATGATCTCTTACTCATCCCTGGGCGAATTCAGAGAGGCAAGTGTCCTGGGGAAGTTTCTGGAAGATTCCAAGATCATCCACTTAGCAAACTGCCTCTGCCATTTGTCTACTCTCGCTCATCGCACCCTATAGAAGGAATTTTCAGTATGCATTGCACCCCCCGTGTGTAATAGGTGAGATGCATCTCACCCTCAGCATGGAGCAGGTGAGATGGTCTAGTTTTGACCAGTTCTGAGCAGTTTTTCAGGGAGAACTTCTGGGAAATGATGTAATCAGTTGACCTTGCTCCTTTAGGGTATGAAACAACACTTTTAGGGGTTTAGAAGCCCTTGGTTTATGGACATATGTGATTGGGGTTGCAGTGCCCAAATATGTCTATAACAATGTCTCTACTCGATCTCCTCTTAGCTTCCCCTGTTGTGGCTGCTTCACAACCTCCTGAAGCTGCTGCACCAATCGTGGCTCCTCCACAATTGTCTGAGACTTCTTCTGGTGCTGCATGTTGAGAGGTAATATACTCTCCCTCTCAACCACCAAGTCTCTAACCTTTGCCTTGCTCCTCAAGGCTTTGCATGCATCTTGTACCTCAAGTGCATACAGGTTCTTGGCTAGCACACCAATCTATTTCCACTTTCCCGTCGTCACGAAATTTTCTGGAAAAAGAGCTAATTTTAAATCAGCGATATCTCCCTCATCCGAACTCTAATTCAACTGATTTTTTTTTATTTTGGATATTTTTCCACAAGGAATTCAAATCTACTATTTATTTCTGAAAATTTTGTATAGAAATTTCATATCTGCTCCACAAACTCTCGGCCCAGAACTAAAAACTTTGAAATCTCCTCTCAGTATATTGTTCTCTTCTTGATCCCCTGTGCTCCGATACCATGTACAATTTTGTAGAATTTTTCTACAAATCAGCTAGCTCTGATACCATGTAGAAATTCCCACTACAGATCACCTGGTAATGCAATGTACTAAAGCAAAACACTTGATCTACTTCTACAACCAATTTAGCGGAAGCTTAATCGAACATGAGCAACATAAATAAGAACACATATAACTGTTATGGAGAAATCAAACGCACATAACACAGAAGATATAACCAGGGGAAAGCACCAGCCTAAAACCCCATCTCTGTATTATCATACAAGTGGAAATATGTCCAGATTACACAAAGCCTTAGCTCGGAAGCTATCCAGCTCTTAGTACAATCCCTCTGCTGCTCACAGATAGTCAAAGGCTTCTCACAAACTTTCTCCTCTGCCCTCCAATCCTCCTATTTCTATGCACAGTTTTTCTTGGGTCCTCCAGCTACAACCTGTGTGATTCTCACCTCGCACACAACACTGACCTTTGAAATAACTGCACAAACCTAAAGGAGATAAATCCTCATTATGGATGAGCTTCCTTTATAGGAAAAATATTCATCCAACTGATAGTACATTGTCCCTTCTTTGATCTCAACTGGGTCTCTGTCTGAACTGACATGCATCAGTTATCCATGAGTGAATACACAGTTATCTGAAAATAATAGTTTTCACATGCATGCAAGCATCAATAAACTATATCTCATTAATTTAAAAACTTGCTAAATTAATCTAACTAAACTTGACTAAGTTAAATTAAGTCAACTGATCCTCTCAATATAGAACTCATCCTTAATTCCTTAATCAGTGGAGCAAATCAAGGACACATTCCCCAATGCATGGAGAAATAATTGCATGTTCTCACAAAGACTTCAAGTTTGCTTTTCCTTAACTAGTTAACTCATGGAGAATTAATTAATTAATATTCCAAACTGTTGGTAAGACCAAATTCGAATTAACTTCCTATAGATAGACCAGGGACTGCTATAAATATGAAGGGACCCAGAAATGCTATTTTTAGAAAATGTTATTTTTAGCAGTTTCACCTCTCACCCAAGGTGGCCAAAATGCTCATTGGCCAAACTGCTATTTTTAGACATGCTATTTTTAGCAGGTCTATTTTTAGCACATTCTAAATTTAAAATTTCTTGTTGCACATTTTTCAACAATAACCCCGGGCCATTTGGTGAGCGCTCTATTGTTGTTTGTCGATTTCGATTCGCCGATCAGATCTGGACCGTTGATCAGCCAGATTTGACGGTTGCTGTGCCAAATTGTTGTAAGCCTCCACTAAGCCTTATTTCACTATTTTCTTATGTTTTTCGCCTCCCGATAGTGTTTTTCCACCTATTTGAAGGTTCCCCTTATGCGACGGTTTTGATCTTTTGAATGATTTTAAGAATTTTTCGAAGACTTAGAGAGTGTTTTGGATCTATTTGGATCAGCACCTCAGGGCTAACAGTTCTCCTCCTTGAATGAAGAACATAGTTGCGGGTTTCTTTCCTTAGCAACAGAAGCCCCTACTTTTGCATCTCGCTCACCAGCACGATGAGCACATTCACCAGCACAACTGACCACTCTCTTGCACATTCAGCTGCTCACCACACTGCAGCTACTCTCCATGCTCAACAATGAGCAACAATTCCTATGGCCTCTAAAGCAGAACAAGTAGCTGCATATCCGGTGATGCACGTTGCTCCACCCTGCACCACGGGTGACCTCAACTCCTCGATCACTAGCACTCAGCTCTCTTTCTGACTAGTACGCAGCTTCCAACAGCTTGATCACAGCAACTCGATCACAACAAATCGATCCGCTTTCTCAAGCGGCTCGATGATAACAACAAAAAATTTCTATTAGCAGTCACCCACGACTGCATACATGCAGATCTCTGACTTTGAAGATGCTGCAAATCCAGCAACAGATCTCGGATCCAATTTTAGCGCGATGCACCTTCCACAACAGATCTCAGTTTTGTTGATTCACTTTGTTGTTGCAGACTCCTCACGCTGCTATAGAGCAATCCGACGACCAATCTAGCAGCGCAATCTGGCGATAAAACACGGCGCTGCGAGATATTGATGAGATCGACTCACTCAAATCAAACACGGCGCTGCGAGATATTTGGTGAGACTGGCGAGATCTCTTGGCTGCGACGATCTGCTGAGGAGACACGACACCACAAAAAATATCTAATATTCACTTAATCCACCGATCTGAAAACAAAGAACACCAACTAGAAAACAATGTCGATCTGCATAAAAGAAAAAACGTCGATAAACAACGTCAATCTGCACGAGAAACGCCGAGATCAAAGGTGAATTAATCTCTACACGCCGATCTGCTTTCCTTCGCTCTATAAAGACGCCCGCAGGTCTTCATCGGCAACTGAGTTTAGAACGTCCTAAATACGCCGAACCAAACCACCAGCATGCTTAATCACGATTTCAATGAGCCGCATTTAAACAAATCGAAAAAAAATGATAGACAAACACAAAAAATGGATTGGAAAACCAAGCTCTTTATTTCCTTGGCCCAGGAGGGGCTAAGCCCACGAGGGCGAGGCCCTCAGGGCTCTGATACCATGATAAAATCTGATAATGTCAAATTGTTTCATTAATCAATTACATATATACATGCACACACAATCTATTGGTTGAGAGAATATCTCAACCACACACCAATGTAGTAAATAGATCCTAACTACTAGGAACAGACTCCTTTACTTAGTAAGAATCACAACTGAGACAAGTAGGAGTTACATTTTCCAACACAAAGAGCTATGCATTAAGTCTAGTTAGGATGCATTCAAATGCAATGAATCCTTATTCTCGCTCAACCAAATGCCTTTGATCTCTTGAATGGACTGCGTGCCATTATTAAATATAAATGAGTCACTCATCAAAAACAAAGATACATATTGTAAAGAACAAAATATATATGATTTGAAAGATTTAGTACCTTATCTTCATTTACGTTGTTATTCAGTAACTGCTCAACTTCACTTGCACTTGTGAATTTGAATCTCAAATTCTCTGTCTTCTGGAGACCAATTGTCGAAATGACATCATGTATACATGCAACCCCATCTTTTCCTTTAGTGACAAGTGCTCTCCTTTCTAGTATGTCTAGCTCAATCTCTCCCACTATATTGGACATTGTGTTCCAATCCCATCCACTGAAAAATGAATAGATGTCAAGAAACGAATCCTTGCACTTGTCGGGAAGAGAGTCGTATGCAAAGAGATAATGGTCGCAGGCCTGGAATTTGACGTCCTACAGGATGTATTTCGTGTTTCAAAACATATTTGACAGGTGATAAATCTTTTTCAGCGTCAGGTTTGACGGGTCTGATAGATGAATAATCTGTCAATCTGACGTTCAAATTCAAATTCAACCGATCATAATTTATGGTACCGGTTGAAGAGCGTGGTGGGTACTAATTAATTAAATATCACCATAAAACATATCGAATATCATTCTGCTAATAATTTATTTTCTTGCCTACCCTCCAGGCGTGACCGTGCTAAGTTCCCATTTCCAAATTCTGAATCCGTAATTGTCACACGCTAAGTTCCCATTTCCAGAGTCTGAATCCGCAGTTTCATAATATGATAGGAAAAGTCTTTGAAAATGGTGAGATTGGACCTTGGTAATAAAAGTGCAGTTATAGCACGCTGCACATTTAATGAATTTATGTGCCCTTAACGGAGATATTAGAAGGGTATTTAGCGACCAAATAAATTAGTGTTTCTTGACATTAAATTTTGCGAAAGCCTACAATAGCTTTCTTGATTTTTTAAGTTATAATTGTATGAGTTTCCAAGTCCAAAATTTAGTGAGCGTCTCTGATGTCTTTATTATGGTGTTTTGTTCCAACAATATCTAGATTGGGCACCATTCATGGTATAAGTTATCTAACTAATTTCAACCACACTCTTCTAAAATTTAAAGTTGCTTTATATTGTAATGTGGTTAAAATTCTTGTTCTTCTTCTTAACCTTGGATCTTGAATCTAAGAAGAACAAAACTTTTTATATTTATTATAGTGCAGAAATAAATGGTTCCCTAAATAAATGTACAACCTAGAACTTGTATAATACAAATATAAAAGAGACACAGGGTTGCCTGAATAAATGTTTAGATAAATGGTCTTTTAAATTTTGAATGAAAAATAAATTTTATTGTGCACATGCATTTATATTTATTATAAAATGGGACAAATAAAATAAAATCTAAAAATAAATGGTCATTTAAATTTCAAAGGTTAAGTTAATTTTGTTGTGAACATGCCTTTATATTTCTCATAAAATAGGGCGAATAAAATAAACTAGACAAAAGCATTTTTTCCATGCCCCGTTAGTTTGATATACATACAATAAATTTATGTTACAGTGATGCGATGAGATTTAATATAAAAAGTTTGATGTTGATTTTTTATTTATTCGTGATTTTTAAAGTAGGTTAAAAATATATTTATATTACATGATGCGATGAGATTTAATATAAAAAGTTTGATGTTGATTTTTTATTTATTCATGATTTTTTAAATAGGTTAATTTAGCAGTTTAAAAGAGTAGTAAGAGTTTTTTTTTCCTAGTCATATTTTATTTATTTATTTATTTTTGTTAATTTTGATTTAAATTGGGTAGGGATTTCTTGAAATTGTAATATTCAGTTGTAAAAATCTAAAAAATATTGAGTCTCTTAGGATTCTTTCTAAAATGTGGTGAGTAATTTTCAAATTTGAAGCATTGGTTATTTCATTTGGAAATTCATTTAACTTTTCAAAGATTAATAATTATAAAAAATGTACTTTATTAACAAGTGTATATTAAATGAATTTTTTATTAAAAAATGCCAAAATAATTTTTTTAGAAAGAGATTAATGAAAATTGTGATGTAAGAGTAATTAAAAAAGGAATTTCCATTAAAAAAAATCTACACTCAGAAACTTACATAAAACGTAAATTGAAAAACATGTAATTTGTAAAACCATCATCAAATTTTCATTTGACGGGCAAAGAGGATTTGAAATTCCAGACTAGAAGGCGTGGGAGGAATGTGTCACTACACGATGCATCTGTCATTTAACGTGCAGTGAAATCAAATTCCAGACTACATAAATGACTACATGGAGTTGTGTGCAAATTTGTTGTGTTATGTTGAGGCAGCGTAAACGAGGCATTGACCTGTGGTGTCCCAATCAGTTAGCATATGGAGTGGAGCTGTTTATACATGGTGGATGTCTTCAATGGCCTTAATTTGGGTCAATTTTTTAGTGTTTAATTTGGTTTTCTATTTTAGGGTTTGATAGGTAGAGTTATGGTGATTTTATTGTAATTGTATGAAAAGCGAGTTACAAAAAAAAAATTCAAGTGAATGGTTCTCGATGTTCTTCGATGCCGAGAGAACATATCATTGACTTGTTTATGTGGCTTTGTTATATGCTAATGGGTCTTGCTGTACTTCGAGCTTCAAGGGCATCAATTACAAAATATTTTTGTGACTATGTAAGTGTATGTAAAAAGGTCAATTGTATGATGGACTGCTAGATAAGCTCAGTACATAGACAACTTACCTATACAACTAGAAGTATGTATTTCGATGCATACTACTAAGATGAAAGCATGTCAATAGAGATATTTAGTATCTAGGATATTCTTCGCGGTAGTCAAGAAGCGTCAATTGTACAAAGTTCATCAACGATGGTCAAAGGTAGTTATGTTTTAAATGGAGGTCAAGTGACAGGTCGAAGATGTGGTAGTGAAGAAAGAGCAGTGTTTGCGAGATTCCGGAGTGGATGTGAGTGTTGATGAAGACCAATCAGACAAATATCATATTGTTGTTGTAATATGTGTTTTCAGTATTTTCCATGTAAGCATTAAAGGAGGGTGATGGAAGTAATGCTTCCATGTCATCTGTAGGCTTCAATGTATAAGCTGTTAATTTCTATGTAATGAGTGAGATTCATGATCTAAATGTGTCGAAGCCAGTGTGTTATGTCTCGTATATATGTAACTTTTGTGATGAATAAGATCATAGTGTGTGATTTGTATTATGCACAATCTCTCTCTCCGCTCTTTTCAAATATCTATGAAAATTGTCTGTCTTTTTTTGTGACGATTTATTTTCCTCTTAAGACACAAAGGAAAAATATTAAAATCATGTTGTAGTTGATTTTTAACATTATGCCAGTTACATAGTTAGCTGGCTTAAATTCTAATTTCAATGCAAAATTTTGGAAATATACATCTTACAATTTTTCAAAATAAAATAAAATAAATTCCTTTGTTTTGAACTCATTACCCTCATTGTTCTCAATTGGATTGTTTTTTTTGTTAAACATGCTCTCATAATGATCTGAAAATCACTTGTGAGTGACCTCAGTTAATTAATTAATGAAGGTATTACAGACTCATGTGCTGGTTTCTGTCCATGTTATCCTAGGCAACGGATCTATCAGATTGCAAAATACATAGACACTGGAAAACGGAAAACAGTAAGAGAAACACAGTAAGCAATACAAGAACACAACACATTAATAAGGAGTTCACCCTATTCTCCAGGGCTACGTCTCCGGTCTAGCTTTCAATGGTGGCCTTCTTTTATTGTATCTTTAAAGCAGAGGTTTTACAGTGAGGAGCTCAACTTGAGTCACCTGAAACAGATAATGCTTGGTAGGGTGGTTCTTGGATTCCCCAAGCCACTAGAGTGCACAGACTCTTTCCCTACCAAATCTTGACCTCTCTGGTCTTTAATGGGATGAGTCCAATGTGGTGCTCAATTCCTAACAGATATCCTCACAGGGATTGCTTGAACCTCTCAAGCCTGGTTCTGTCTACTCGATGTTGCCTTAACTCTGCAAGTCAGCTAGGCTCTCTTTTTCTGCTTCTTGCTTCACTATCTCTTTTTCCTTTTCTGTCACTGTTTTTCTTCTCTGGTTCTTCCTTGTTCTGTTCTCTGTCTGTTCATGGCTTAAAGCCAATCTGTCCTTGACTGTTTGCTTCCTCTTCTACCCCTTCAGATCACCTACTGCTATTCGCTTGGAGTTCCCTGCCTCTGCATCATCGCCAACGTCTCACAGAGAGGTGGCCACTTGTCCTCTCACGAACTGTGCCAGCTCTTCCTCAACGGTTTGGTATTTCAGTTACACTGTGGAATGACTCATCCACCATCTCAATGATCAAATCAGACTTGAAACTTTTATATGTCGCGGCTTAATTCCTCCGTCAAATCCGATTTCCCATTGGGCAAAATCTCTGTCGTCAGATCTGGAGCCCCCAGATCCTATGGTGTTCACTCTTATTGCGCGGTTGACTTGCTTGATCGTGAGCCCGCGATGAGAGGTGGTTTTCTCTCTCATCCATCGGACACGGGTTGTGCGATGAATGGAATCGCTCGTTCTCTGCCAAAATCTGCTTACCGCCCAATATGCCTCCGATATTCTGCTGGTTTTGGAGTGTGGGACCCGCCTTTCACCTTAGCGCTTTCCCTATGGTTTTCCTGGCTTCCCATGCGACCGAGCGCTCGGGGCTTTTCCTTCTCGAGGGGTTTTGCTAAGCGCTAATCGCGCATCAGAAATGGCCTCTGTTTCCCGATCTGGGCTTCCTAACTGCTAGTTTGCCTCCTGCACGGTCTCCATGGGCCTCGATCAACGCGCTTTGACCGAGGTCCTCATCGTTTCTTGTTGGCTGCAAACTGCCACTATCTAGAGGTCTTCCTGATAGCTCTTTGTTCATAAATTCAAAGTCTGTCCTGATTTGATATAGTCATGGCACCTTGATAATTTTCATGGATCCAATTCGGATCACGGCCTTCCCACTGAAAAAGCTTTTGGACCACCAAAAGTTGGTTTTCAAGCATCGACTAAGTGAGGGTATAATTGTCTCACTCGTCCAATCTCTATCCACTTTGCACTTCTTGGCTTTGAACCCTTGAGCCCAACTCTGAGGTACTCAACATTTTCCCTGTGCATCATCCTCACCTTCCTGTCCAAAACTGTGTCTTCCTGCAATTCATTAAGATATTCAGGTAGCAGGTCATCAATAGAAGGCAATTGACTCTGCTCTTCAGGATCCTCAATTAGTGAAGGTTCAAACAATCTCAAGCAATCTACATTTATGACTGAGTAGATGTGCATGTAAGCTGGTAGATCAAGGCAAAAAGCATTCTCACCAATCTTCTCAAGTATCTTTAAGGGTCCATACCTGATAGGCTTTAGCTTTTTACCTTCACCTTGCATCATGTCCTTGCTGATGTACTACTAGACTTGGTCACCAACTTGGAAACTATGCTCCATCCGATGCTTGTCATGCCTTGCCTTGTATCTGGCTTTGCTCTTTTCCAGTTGTTCTTGTACTGCTTGGTGGATCTCTTGGATTTGTTCAATGAACCTAGTTGCCATATCCACATCACTTTTTCCCTTAACTATGGTGTCTTTACCAAATACAAAATCCAAAGGATACCTTGGGGTGAAACCAAAACAGGTCTCAAAAGGAGATCTCTGTGTAGAAGAATGTTTTGCTCTGTTGTAAGCATGCTGCACATAACATAAATGTTCATCCCAAAGCTTAGGATGCTTGCTGCAATATCCCCTGAGCAACTGGATCACTGTCCTGTTGACTACTTCTGTCTGGCCATTAGTTTGTGGATTAAAAGTTGTGCTTTCTTTAGTTTGGTGTCCATTAGTTCTCACAGACTTGACCAAAACTTCCCCAAAAATCGGGTGTCTCGATCAGATACAATCGAAGTGGGTAATCCAAAATGAACCCATACATGTTCAAAGAACAGTTTTGCAGTTTGTTCAGCTATAATTTGTTTATTACAAGGTATCAAAATACACATTTTTCTGAACCTATCCACAACAACATACAGATAATCATGACTTTTCCTAGATTTAGGCAGTCCTCCAACAAAATCGATGGAAACACTTTCCCAAGGGTGAGAAGGAACTGGTAATGGAGTGTACCAGCCTAGTTTTCTATTGCTGGGCTTGCTTTTAGCACACATAGTACACCCTCTTACATATCTAGAAACTGTCTCGTTCATTTTTGGACAATAACAAAATCTTTGTAGTTGTGCAACTGTTTTACTTACCCCAAAGTGATCTGATATTAGAGAAGTGTGTGCTTCTCGAATTATCTTTACTCTTTCAATTTGTGGAAAGCATAACTTCCCACAATGGTATAAGAGTCGGTCCTCTACATGATAATCCAATTCTTCTACTCGTTTGCCTTGACTTAAAGTTGCATATACATCTTTAAAGTCTATATCTTGAGCATATTGTTTAATGTAGCTCTCATGTAACATGGAATTATGCTTAAGTATAGTAGATGCATTTCTAATGGGTCTAGATAACATATCTGCAACTTTATTGTGTATGCCCTTTTTATATCTGATGACTAAATAAAACTGTTGTAGAAAACCCATCCATCTATAGTGTCTTGATTGTTGCAACTTAGTTTGGGAGTGTAGATATTGAAGTGGTTGATGATCAGTATGTGTTACTGTCTCTTTACCCATTAAGTAATGTTTCCACTTTTTCACACTCTGTACTAATGCATACAATTCTTTGTCATATGTAGGATAGTTAACCACTGTAGAATTAAATGTCTCAGAATCATAACATATGGGTTTACCATGTTGTGTCAACACTGCTCCCATGGGATACTCACTGGCATCTGTTTGGATCTCAAATGGTCTTTGAAGATCAGGCAGTGCTAGTACAAGTGTTGTACTAATCTTTTCTTTCAAGGTGTCAAAGGCTTTCTATTGTTTTCATCCCCACTGAAACACCTTGTTTAGTCCTGTTAAAGCATGTAAGGGAGCTGCAATTAAGGAAAAGTTAGAAATGAACTTCCTCCAATATTGTGCTACTCCTAAGAAGCTTCTAACTCTTGTAGCAGATTTGGGTTTAGGCTAGTTTACAATCACTGCCACCTTAGAGGGATCTATCTTCAGTTCACCACCCCCTAATATATGACCCAAACAATTCAAAGATGTTTTTCCAAATTCACATTTTGAGAGTTTAACATAAATTTTTTATCTTTTCAAAACATCTAATGTCTACTTAACATGCTTTAAGTGTTCTTCCCATGTTTTGCTAAATATCAGAATATCATCCAGATACACAATAACAAAATCATCAAGAAAAGGTCTGAGTACATCATTCATTAATCTCATGAAAGTAGCAGGAGCATTAGTTAAGCCAAAAGGCATAACCAGCCACTCATACAATCCCTGCTTTGTTTTGAAAGCAATCTTCCATGCATCTTGTTCTGCAACTCTGACCTGATGGTATCCACTATGCAAGTCTAGCTTGGAGAAATAAACAGCTTCTTTCAATTGATCTAAAAGATCATCTATGCGAGGAAGGGGATAACGATTTTTTATTGTTATCTTATTCAGTGCTCGGTAATCAATGCACATTCTCCACGAGCCATCTTTCTTTCTCACCAAAATGATCGGTGACCCACATGGGGATGTGCTAGGCCTGATGAACCCCTTCTCGAGCAACTCCTGCACCTGCTTCTTGATTTCAGCATTATCTAAAGTGGACAACCTTTTATACCTATGGCTATAATGGTTGTTTCATCTCCTGAGTCTGACCCCAAATTTTTCTGAATAGTTGCAACAATCTTCTTCTTCTTGCCCTCGAACTTCTTAGGTCTTAGCTCTGGATGCAGAATCCAACAATGCTCATCATCATGCCCATCCTTTTTACAGTGAGTGCATGAACCCTTGCTTTTCTGTGCAGTGTTAGCCTTCCTTGCTTTCCATTTCTGCTTTCTTTTCTCCTTAGTCTTGCTTGCAGTGGGTTGGGATGATCCCCCAACTTCTGGACTTCCATTCTTTCCTCTAGCTTCTAGATGAGTAGCTTGTACAGATACCTCATCTATACTAGTGGGATTAAACATGAGGAAAGTGTGCCTCATGTAGCTGTGTAGACCAAATGTACTTCAACAGAGTCTCAGGTGAGTCTAATGAGATTCCTAGAATCAATGCTCTCTTTCTAAATTCTTGAGTGTACCCTTGCACACTTCTCCCTTTCAACTGTCGAAGAGTTTACCAATTCATCATGGCTTGCTGCATGTAGGCCAATGGATAGAACTGTTTTTTGATTGCAGAAACAAATTCACTCTAGACAAAGATAGTCTTACCATGTCTCATGTCAGCTTGGGTCCTACCTTCCCACCAAACCAAGGCAATGCCTCCAAGGCGTAGGCTTGCCAGCTGAATCTTGCTCTTGTCTGAATCGATATTCTGTACTCTGCAATAAACATCAATTTGTCTAATCCAATTGTCTAGCTTTTCTACATTCAACTCTCCATCATATATAGGTAAATAAAATTTAACATCTAGTTTGATCAAAGATGCTTTCTTTTTATGTTCAGGGCTATTAGGAGGTGTGAGAAAGCTTTCTTCTTTCCCTTTGCCTTTTGAGTGGTCATGGAAGTGAGACTCATCTTCTCCTTTGTCTTGTTTAGAGCCTGATGAATCTTCATCCTTATGTTTTCTAAAGTCCCTATACATTTCTTCTACCATGGACTTTATGGCTAGGAAACTATCTATGAATTGAGGGTCTGGCCCCATAGAACCTTCCTCTGACATTGTCTTCCGAGGATAGACTCTCCCAATTTCAGGATTAGTTTCGACCAACTCTCCTTCTCCTAATTTGAGCTTTGATCTAGTTAGCATTCAACAGCTAAACCAACACAAGCTTGTCTAACCTTAATAGCCTAGAGCTCTGATACCACTTGATCTAAAAATCACTCGTGAGTGACCTCAGTTAATTAATTAATGAATGAAGGTATTACAGACTCATGTGTTGGTGTGTGTCCATGTTATCTTAGGCAACGGATCGATCAGATTGCAAAATACATAGACACTGGAAAATGGAAAATAGTAAGAGAAACATAGTAAGCAATACAAGAACACAACACATTAATAAGGAGTTCACCCTATTCTCCAGGGCTACGTCTCCGGTCTAGCTTTCAGTGGTGGCCTTCTTTTATTGTGTCTTTAAAGCAGAGTTTTTACAGTGAGGAGCTCAACTTGAGTCTCCTGAAACAGATAATGCTTGGTAGGGTGGTTCTTGGATTCCCCAAGCCACTAGAGTGCACAGACTCTTTCCCTACCAAATCTTGACCTCTCTGGTCTTTAATGGGATGAGTCCAATGTGGTGCTCAATTCCCGACAAATATCCTCACAGGGATTGCTTGAACCTCTCAAGCCTGGTTCTGTCTGCTCGATGTTGCCTTAACTCTGCAGGTCAGCTTGGCTCTCTATTTTCTGCTTCTTGCTTCACTGTCTCTTTCGCCTTTTCTGTCACTGTTTTTCTTCTCTGGTTCTTCCTTGTTCTGTTCTCTGTCTGTTCATGGCTTAAAGCCAATCTGTCCTTGACTGTTCGCTTCCTCTTCCGCCCCTTTGGATCACTTGCTGTTGTTCGCTTGGAGTTCCCTGCCTTTGCGTCATCGCCAACGTCTCATAGGGAGGTGGCCACTTGTCCTCTCACAAACTGCGCTAGCTCTTCCTCAATAGTTCGGTATTTCAGTTACACTGTGGAATGACTCATCCGCCATCTCAATGGTCAAATCGGACTTCAAACTTTTATATGCCGCGGCTTAATTCCCCCGTCAAATCTGGTTTCCCATCGGGCGCAATCTCCATTGTCAGATCTGGAGCCCCCAGATCCTACGGTGTTCTCTCTTATCGCGCGGTTGACTTGCTCAACCGTTAGCCCACGATGAGAGGCGGTTTTCTCTCTCATCCGCCAGACACGCGTCGTGCGATGAATGGAATCGCTCGTTCTCTGCCCAAATCCGCTTACCGCCCAATATGCCTCTGATATTCTGCCGGTTTTGGAGCGTGGGACCTGCCTTTCACCTTAGCGCTTTCCCTACAGGTTTCCCGGCTTCCCATGCGACCGAGCGCTCGGGGCTTTTCCTTCTCGAGGGTTTTGCGCTAATTGCGCATCAGAAATGGCCTCTGTTTCCCGATCTGGGCTTCCTAACTACCAGTTTGCCTCCTGCGCAGTCTCCATGGGCCTCGGTCAACGCGCTTTGACCGAGGTCCTCGTCGTTCCTTGCTGGCTGCAAACTACCACTGTCCAGAGGTCTTCCTGATAGCTCTTTGTTCATAAATTTGAAGTCTGTCCTGATTTGATACAGTCATGGCACCTTGATAATTTTCATGGATCCAATTCATATCACATAATTATGTATAAATATGCTTAGAAATTATGTAATTAAAAATTAATAAAGATTAATAAACAAACTAGATATTTGATTTAGAAACTCCTATACCATACCATCTAACACATTTTTTTTTTTTTTTTATTTTTTTTTTCAGCAACAAAAAACAAAACTTGAAGTTACATAAGTTCAGAAAAGAGGATGAGAGAGACCAATCAAGAGAGAAACAACTATGAACAAGACAAAAAGATCAAGACAAAGCAAAAACTAAGTGACAAAACATAAGCAGCAAGGATCCAAAGCGGCTTAGATCACGAACAGAAAGGATCCAGAAGAGAAAACAACCAAAAATTACAACTCAAAGGAGCAAATCACAGCTCAAAGGAGCCCACTTGGGAGATGGATCAATTGATCAGGTACTTAAAAACATTATGTCAGGAAGAAGGGAAACCCCTCTTTTAGACCGAGCATCCACAACCATGTTCTACTCCCTGTAGACATGGAGAAAAGAAATGAGGTTGAAGGAAGAACGGAGCGCAGTAATACAGGCCATCCAATGATATAACTATGGGACTTTTAGAGCATTCCTCCCCAGCATCCAATCAATGACTATCTTAGAGTCTTCAACAACCTTCAAGGAATCGATAGCCAACCAGTCAGTGCTCTACAATAACCCCCACAGCGTTGCTACTTGTGCCTGACAGCTTGTACCACAACCACCATTCCAGAAGAAGTGAAAATCCCTGCTAGGGAAGATATTATTGACTTCCCCTAACCATAGACCCTAGCAGCAAAGGCCCCATAAAAAAAACCCAATGAAAAAAAATCCCAAATCTAGCCATTGGACAAAATGTTGGGAAGGCATAGGAGACCAAGGGTCGATCTCCAGAAAATATCTGACTATTGACGCTGGCAAAATGACAGTCAAGGATCTGATCCTCAAAGATGGTGGCGTTACTGGAGCCCCAAATCCCCCAAAAGACATATAAGGGGAGGGCTTGATAGGGTTTATGACAGGAAAGCAAATACATTAAGCATTCGAAGATGGAAAGCCAACCACAATCGATCCTAAGGTTCAACAAATCTGCCACATGGTCCCAGATAGCCTTCACAAAAGTGCAGTCAATGAAGAGATGGAAAACATCTTCAGAGGCTGAATGGAAAAAATGACATTTACCCATACCCGGAATCCCCTTTTCATCAGATTCTCCCAAGTCAAGGTCCGGTTGAAAAAGGTTATCTATGTGAAGCACTTGATTTTCAGAGGAGCATCCCATTTCCACATGGGGACCGACCAGTTGTCATAGGGTCCGACGTAGAAGAACCTGCAATATATGAATAAAATTATTTGACAACAATATTACCTCCAACAACACGACCTTCCCACACCACAACATTTGATCCGTCATTTAAATAAATTCCAGCCTCAACGAGATTGACCTTGTATGTCTCCCACTCGGGTTCACACTCTGTGCTAAGACCCAATTCTCAAGAAAGAGGCCAGGAGAGGGTTGCATGCTCTTGAGGCAGGGCATTCTTCAAATCAAACAGGAGGTTAAATCCCAACTGGTGCAACGCGTAGAGTGTTTGGGGAGAAAGGATATGCTCCCCTCAAATACCCAATTAATATTTTATCTCCATTACCTGCTTGCCATCTAAGGTTACCATATAACCAACCCTTAACTTGCATTAGGCTGCTCCAAATCACTCTTTTCCCACTCTTAGAGGGCACACCATCAACTACCCATTCCTCCAAGCTATGATGATAGAGGTATTTTCCCTTCAGGATTTTTCTCCATAAGCCCGGAACATTGAAGATCCACAATAGGTTGCGAGAGAGAAGGGCCATCTTAAATTATTTTGTGTCCCTTAGACCCCAACCTTCCAAATCAAGTGGATGGGAAAGAGAGACCAACCTAATTAGGTGGAATTGTTTAGCTTGACCAGGTCTAGACCACAAGAAATTTGCGAAGATGGGGTTGATTTTATGAGTGATCGTTGCAGGCAATAGAAATAAGTGCAACTAATACATTGATATTTCTTGAAGGATGATCTTAATCATGATCACCCTTCCACCTAGAGACATCCATTTATGATCCCAGAGGGCAATTTTTTTCTTTATTTGAGGACCAACCAATCCCATTCAACAATGCGGTGGTTGCAGGGCTTAAGCAAGCAACCTAAGTACCTAAAGCCCGAAGATAAAAGAGTAGACTTGATCCCAAAAAGAGTTGCTATTCGCAGATAGGCCACAACGTCCTTCTCGTTGAATATAAGAGTTGATTTGTCCTTGTTTAATATAAGCCCTGTAGCTCTGCCAAAGGTAACAAGGATCTGATATAAATTTTCCCATTCTAAGTAATTAGCGGCACCGAATCCGAGGACATCATCAACGAAGAGAAGGTGAGTAATAGATAATGTAGGAGTATCCGAGCAACCTGAAATGATGCCATTTTCTTTAACAGCGAAAATGCTATGGCTCACAGAGTCCATGATCAAAATAAAAAGGAGTTGGGACATAGCACAACCTTGTCTCAGGCCCCTTGAAATTTTGAATAACTCAGTAGGGGGGCCATTGATTAAAACTGCCATTGAAACCGAGGTCACACATGCCATGATCCATTTGACACGGCGATGAAGAAATCCAATTATGTGCAAGATCAAGTGGAGGAAATCCCAATCTACCCGATGATACGCCCTCATAAGATCTATTTTCATGAGCCATACCTTTTGTTTTCCTGATTTAAATGAATGGATGCATTCTTGGGCTATGGCGACGACATCCTGAGTTCTCCTGCCATGAAGAAAACCAAATTTTTCTGGACATATATAGAGACATACTATCTTTTTTACTCTGATAGCAATAATTTTAGATATCACCTTATAAACAGAGTTACAAAGAGAAATCAGCCTAAAATCTGAAAAACTGATAGGGTTAGATTTCTTCGGTATTAAAGCAATGAATGTTGCATTAACAACACCGAGATTTGTCCAAAAGTCAAGGATTCTTTAACTAGTTGCAACAAATCCCAACCCATGATGTCGAAAAAGTGTCGATACAGCTCAACAGGCCAGCCATCAAACCCCAAGCTTTTGTCTTTGGCCATCCCCTTCAGTGTGTTAATGAGGTCCTCTTCATTGATAGAGTTATCCATCAACCTAATGTCGTCCTCATTAACAACGAGTGGGTAAAGGCTTGCCAACTCCATCTTATCATCGAAGGAATCCTCCCCCTGTTCTTTGAATTGGATGTTGAAGAACCTATACGCCTCACTTTTTATGTCCTTAAGGGATGTGAGAAATCTATCTTCAGCGTCCCTACTTTTCCAGATTGTATTAATATCCTTTGTATTAGAAGCAACTCGATGGAAAAAAATTGTGTTTTAATCTTCTCCTTTTATCCAAGTAACCCTGCTTTTGAGCCTCCATTCCTCCTCCCGTGCTTTTAGAATGATGTTCTTCTTTTGGATCAAGTCCAACACTAGATTCTTGTGCCCTTCCAAGAAGAAACCGTCATTAGAAGGGTCCATAAGAAAATCAAGATCGTCCTCGATCATCCTAAACTCCATAATTTGTTCCTCCTTAGGTTTAAAGATCCAAGCTCGAACTTTCATCTTTAGTCTCTTGAGTTTGTGACAAAAGGATTCCATTTTCGATTGATTTGCAGAGCAAGTCGAATAACACCAGGAATTATAAACCAGTTCCTTAAAATCCTTCTCTTGGACCAAGTGATGATTAAATTTAAAGGGAAGAGAGTTGTGTTCCTCCAACCCCTTCCATTGAAGCATAATTTCATGGTGATCTGAGGCCTCAGAAAATATAGAGGAGGCATCTAGATCGTCCATCCACATAGATAATGATGAGTGAACTAGAAATCTGTCGAGTCTTTTGGCTATGCTTCCCCCTATCGTTCCTCCATGTCAGGCACAAAGAGGATGGGACGATGTCTCAAAGTAACTTACTAGTGAAAATGTCCTTGCAAAAATTGGCCAAAGGATCCAGTCTAACCTTCGGTCTCTAGCATTCACTAGTGTCCATAGTTAAGTTCAGATCACCAGTAACTATGAGATTTTGTAAAACTAGAATGTCGCTCCCAACAATTTTTTTCTAAAAAGACTTCCTATTTGAATATGGACCGTAAACATTCATTATCTGGATCCGTTGTCCAAGCCCCTGGTAGTAACCTGATAATATGATTCCAACATGTGTCTAGTATGCTTTAAATGAAAATTTCTTTGAGTTCCATAGAGTGGCTAACCCTTCGAAAATCCCATTGGCACTTGTAGCACAAGAAGTCCAACGTGGGCATAACTTAAGGAGAATTTTGGTTGCCTTATCCTTGGAAATCATTGTCTCCTGCAAGAGTATAAGATTCGGAGCCTTAGATTGAATGATCCATTGGAGAGATCTTGTAGATTGGGGCGATCCCAGACCCCTGATGTTGAAAGATAGTATTTTCATTATGAGAATTCAGAGTCGAGAGACACTGCTCTAAGGTCCCGTGACTCACTCATTACCATATTAATGCACACGTCCCTCCCAGGCCCAGGGTCAAATGGAGGGATAAGGGCTTCTTCCACTGACTCAACAAACCACTCATTCAATTTCGCATCAATAACTCCACAGAGTGCCAACTTCTTATATTTGGTTTCCTTCCTCCTCCTTCTAGGGGGATCCTTAGACCCAGATGCTCGTGTTTTGTTTTTCTCCCTATCTTGGAAGAAAGCCCTCTTTAGATACAGAAGTTCAAGGCTTACATAGGATGCACCAGCTAAACGGTCCAAGTTGATGTCCTCGGAAATGGACGAGGGGTCAAAAGCTAATTCAGGCCGGAATTTGATAGGGGAGAGAAGGGAAAATTTTCCACACCTAAGAATCTAGGGCAACGGAACAAGATATTTCCCATGTTGACCAAGGGAGTCAATCAAAAAACAAAGCAAGGGTATGAGGGTTCAGGATGTGAGTATTCTGATAAGGACCAAGCAACAATTGAGAGGAATCAAATTGGACATGATCTAGAGGGAAGGTCTAGAAGTTAGGATCCCCATTAGGCAGTACCGATTGACTCAGATTTGGAGGTAAAAATTAATCTCTGGTGGAGAGTCATTCATTGACAAGGGGTCCACCCTGAAAACGAAGAGGACAACTTGCCAATAAGTGTTCGGTTTTTTTGCACCCATTGCATCTAAA
Organism: Pinus tabuliformis; assembly: GCA_031772625.1. Lineage (NCBI taxonomy): Eukaryota > Viridiplantae > Streptophyta > Pinopsida > Pinales > Pinaceae > Pinus > Pinus tabuliformis. The sequence continues at coordinate 40,141,187 of CM062819.1, forward strand.
AGGGATTCCCCAGTAGTCCACCTACTGTCTGATTGAGAACGTACCCCAATATAAATCAATGGCCTGAGGGAGCCCATTTGAAAGATTCACTTCAACCAGGAACCAAGCCACCTTTTTTTCAAGTAGCCCTCGTAGCTTAGCCCAAACTAGTTTTCTCCTTGGGCATTCCATGACTGGATCAAACCCAACATTCCATTTTTGTAATATAAGGAAGCCACGACCCTGGACCTAGGCAAATCCAAAATTTTATTGGCATCCTCTTCCGTTAAGAAGTGAAATCTGAACCATCCGTTCTCAAGGATACTCACTTTTGGTCTATATCCTAAGAGGGAGAATCAATTCCTCTGAGACCACTATTTCATCGGCACCCCGTTGTATGAAGCAAATTACCACAGCCTCACCAGAACCTTCTTTTTCAACCTAACGACATTATCCCAAAAAATATCAACCCCCAGAATTAATTTCTGAATTTCGTCTTGTGCCTTTATGGGCTTCCTGTTCCTGGATTTATCTTTGTGGATCAATGGGGCGTCCTCCGATGATGGAGAGCCATGGACATCCAACTGCTCACCTGGATTGAGATGGATTCCGGGATGCTATTCGGGGAGAGGATTTAATCTTCTGTTCCTGACAGCCAGGTCATTCTATGCTGCTATTGTGATGTTAGTAAGCTCCTCCGCATTTGGGATATGTTCAAATGAGAACTCTTGTCCATCCATTAGACAGCGAAACAGGCACCGCCACTCGATCGCACCAGAATACGAGAGGCCAACTATACGTAGCCAGACAACAAATAGTCCATCACGCAACCATAGAAATGGGACCAGCCACTTCGGATCCTCCAATCGACAAGCTATCAGAAGCAAATGTAAGCTAGACCTCGCTTACACAACAACACTCACAGCCACAGTCGATCCAATATTGAGGAAGCACGAAGCCCAAACTAGCACTTCTGCCAATGATATTGGAATGCACCATCAACTGAACAATGCTGGCAGTCAACCCACCAATCGGGCTTCACCGCGAGAGTGCTTGAATATTCAACGACCCGCCAATGATCAATTGAATTGCGCCGTCAACGAATCTATGTTGGCAGTCAACCCACCAATCAGGTTCAAAGAGATATAGAGCTGCGGGGTCCACTAATCAAAGCTAGCACTGAACCCGCCAATTGGGCTCCACCATGGAATGGTTTGAAAATTTCAAGTGCCGCCAAAAGTTTGAAGAGGGACTCCCAGAGAAGCTAAGCAGTGTCAGCTAGCATGCACATCTGCCTGTCGAGCAAGGAGATCCAACGATACCAACGGCCCCACGATGAATCAAGCTCCACCAATCAAAGTATAGAAAACTATTCGCGGTTTCTGCTGGGGGAGAAAAGTAACGAGCCCCACCAACGGCTACGCTTCCAAAAAAAATAACCCTTATTTCCAGCACACAACCTGGCAGCGCCGCCACTGATTGGATGGAGAGAGTCGAGAGAGTACAGAGTGGCCAGTGAATCAAATCTTCGCGGACATATTCTTTTATGTTTTATCTGCTCAAGGCATTGTCGTTGGTAGACTTTGGAGGTCCCGTCAAAAATTCTTCTTGATCTCCGGAATGTATGCAGCAGAAAGTCTTGTCATCGCCTAATGGGCTCCAACGACGGCACCAAGATAGCAGACCAGTCTCAAAAAGTCCACCGGCATCATTTCAAATTCATATACTTATTGATACCCAATCATCAGGATTTGGTGAATAATTGAAATTAATGTAAATAAATAATAGAAAATATAAATAGTCACCGGTAGATGAAATGAATAATCTCTCCCTCATGTATATAACTAGCGTTTGCGTCAGAGGTTGCAAAGGAAAGGCCATAAAGCATAAATTGAAGAACACAAATACAACAAAAGAATACTTTGATAAAGAATAAAAATATATTGAACGCTAAAATCAATGCCCCATTAATTGGAACTACTTAATAAACATATCTATCAATATTAGGATTATACACAATGATCAAGAAATTTCCCATATACAAGCAACACCTTCCACAACAACCTTTTGTCACATCCACATTTTAAAAAATGCCTTGGAACGTGATTGGAATCTCCCATATTGCATTTTTCATTATGTAGATAAATCTTCCATATTGCTATTTTCATCATGAATATTGTTAGTTCATTGTTGTAAAGTGTTAGTGTGTTAAATTCAATAATATAAGTTCGACAAGCGAAAAACATTCCTTAATTAGCATAATATGCATTTTTCTCTCACCGTGTATTTTTCAGTGAAAGAGCACAAGTAACAGATTAACATGTATTTTCCCTTCATTATTTTCATCATAGAGCCAAGAAATCTACGCCTTATCTATAAAGTAACAAAAACATTTTGGAATAAGTTTCATATTTCAAACCAGTGTCTAACCTATAAAGTAACTAAAACTTTTAAATTTAATATTTTAAGCAATTGACTAACCTAATTTAATATTGAAAAATTCTCAAAGATGAATTATACTCCATAATAAGAGAGCCAACATTGGAGCCCATACTTTCACTAAAACCAAAAGAAACACAACCACTTGTTAAGAAGAAATTCAAGTAATAATAATAAAACAAAAATAATAAATATTAAAGTATAAAATAGTATTTCCAACACACAAGTATAAATATACATGCTCTATGTCGATTAAATGGGTGTGGAGAAAATTAGTAAAGAACCCAAAATTGTATTTCTAATTAGGAGAGAGGTGGAGAAATGCTTTAAATGCGGGTCGTTGTCATTCTAATGAAACCCTTTGCAAAGGGGATGTTAAGATTATGAGAGAGAAGCTAGGCTTGGTAGAGAACACCTTCCTTGTGAAGACAGAATGTCAGTGTTTGGTTGCTCTGAGTTGTTCTCCTAAAAAAAGGGGCAGATGAGTTTTAAAGATTTGCAAGACGACTTATAGATCTATGAAAATTCCTTCCATATAGATGCTTGGCATCTTCTATTTCTGACCAATGTAAGTTTATGACATATTATATGAAAGTTGTGACCGATACCTCTCACATTATGAGCCATTTATGATGGGAGATTCACATGCTAAGTAGGGACATCTCTTGAGGAACGATTATTTGTTATATTGGCTAATGATTCCTTTGACAGAGAGATATTTTTGTAATTTCTGTTTCCTTTCTTGTCAAGTCAAGTTGGGAGAGCATTGTAGTTAGGCTTATATATAGCTAGAATGAGTAGAGTGAATCTACTGAGAGGGTGCCTCAGGCTTTTGAGAAGCCATTGTAATCCCTTCACGACAGCGGTGTAACTTTTATATTGTGTGGATAAGAAAATATTAATTGTTGTTTCAAACTACGCGGTGTAACTTTTATATTGTGTGGATAAGAAAATATTAACTATTGTTTCAAACTACTGTGTGTTGTCCACTATATTCATGTTACTGAATTATTAGATCTAGTTATCTTCTGATATGCCATGTTTGTGGTCTTTGAGTTCACCATTCAACAGATGTATTTAAACAGATTGGAAATTTTGATTGAAGTTTTAGTATTGGAGTTTTTGCTCTTATCATGGAATCATCACAATGATCACTATAAATTATTTGAATAAACTATCATACAAGAAAATAAAGAAATTCAATGGAAATACAAGGCAATCTAAACATTCTTATCATGAAGAAAAATAGGCATATGCATTTCTGATAAAAATCCCTTATTCTCCATGGTGCAATCAACAATAATTGTATAACACCTTGCAAGCTTAGCATAGTCATTCAAGAAAATGCTTACCTCTGATAGATGAATCCACAGAGGCGATATTTGCACCGTAACGAGGTTTTATTTTCCCTGTTTCTTAAATTTCATTTCCATAACATATATTTGAAACCAATTTATCTAATAAATTTCATTTACACTACCTAAATAATTTAAAGAGAATCCTTAATCTATGTGATCTTGCCATTTGAACCATCTCAACATATTCTTAATAGAACACTTCTCTGCAACTCTGATAATACACAAGTTGACAACTATTATGCTCAATAGATATTGCAGAAATTGGAAATCAACACTTTTACATAAAACTCAGTCAAGAAATCCAACACCCACCTCTCTAATTTTACGTTCTTTACTGTGCCATAGTATGAGAAAAACTGCTTAACGTCCTTAACTGTTGCTTTGGTAGACAAATTACAGACCTGGACTGTGTAACCATCTGTAATGGCCATTGACAACACTTGGAAGTATCTGTTATGCTATGATTCACAATCTTCTTCTCAGAATTTTAAGTGAATAAAGCATCACAGCATCACAGTGAGCTGCGTTTTTTGCGGCGTCTGATAGGGAAATGGATAAATATTATTTATATTGGTTGGCGGTAAGAGGGAAATTATGAAATTGTGTGTTTATAATATGGTTGTGTTTTGATAGATGAATCCACAGAGGCAATATTTGCACCGTAACGAACAGCGAACTGGAGCAGGGATCACAGCGGGTTGCTGAGCCCCAAGAGATCAATTCAAATGGACAGAATCTAGCCTGTGATTCTGAGTTCCAGTGTTTAATTGATAAAAACCGTGAGTTTGAATCTAAGAGCATTTTAGTGGAGCAACAGAAGCTGGAATTGCCAGCGTTAGATGGTAAACTTGAAGAAATAGAGTTTGTGGTGAGTGAGGACAACAAGCTAGAGCAGAATAGTGAATCTAGATGCCAGAACTTGGAAAATGAGGACGATGCATGTGGCCATATAATAGATGAGGAGAAGCAATCTGAACCTGCAAATAAGGGGCAGAATGATGAGATTGAAATGGACTATTTGCCAAATGGGGACAATGAGCTGGAACCTCGTTTTCATTTAAATGATGACAATGAGCTTGAATCAGGGTGTTTTGATAATGAGGATAATGGTATTCTCACTGAAGACATGGATGGACAACAGGTTGACGAGGTGCATCATGGGAAAGATGAAATATCTGATCCAGAGTCAAGTGACTGCAATGTGTCTAACATTGGTGGGTCTTCTGACGTGGTAGATAAAAATTCTGAAGGCTACAATCACACAGTGCAACCAGACATGCAAGAGGGTGTTGCTGTTAGCGCCTCTGATTTGGTATCTACAGGTGTTCTTGCTAGTTCAAATGGTCTGTTTACTCTTGTTCCAAAGAATGAGCAAAAGCCTGAAGCAGAGGCCACTAGGAAGAATCTCTCGTGCTTAGTGAAAATACCAAGGCACTTGGACAACAAAATTAGAACTCAAATTTGACTTGCGCAGCTGCATTTGGATGAGAAAACCCAAATCAGGGACTTCATCAAAGCAGCCATACAGATGAAGTGGGTAACATGCTTATATATCTTCGCAAGTCTTTTAATTGAATATTCTTTGCTGTTTTGAGCATCTAGTACATCTGCTTTAGTCTTTTGAAAATTGTTTCTTCTTTTTACTCTGTGATATTTCATATGGGCTTTTATGTAGTCCAACAAGAACAAATGATAGAGAGGTTGAGAGCTGCAAGGCAGGAAGAGAGGGCATTTCATGAGGCAATCAAGTCCAAACGACAAGAGATGGAACTAATGCAGTTGACCTTGAACAGAGTAAAGAATGCAACGTCTGTAGAAGAATTTGATGAAAAGGTATACTCATATCGCAAGGATTGCATTTAAATCATATGTGTTACTAATTTATTGGTTGTTCATAATGAACTTGTTAATTTTTGTAAATAGATATACCAGATGCAATATAGAATTGAACACGAGAGCATGCCTTTACGAGAAGAAAAACAGTTGCTGCGTGAGATGAAAGTGATGAAGCTTAATCGGGATCAACTATGTGCAATTACAGGATCTCATTCTGAGCTTCAAGAGGCATTTGATCACATTGATAAAATTCAAGAATGTAGTAAGGTAATTCATTGAAGATTAATCACCTTTGGTTTCTTCAATTCTTAAAGTCCCTATAACTTGTTTTCTATCTTTGTGCAACTTCTGGGTCAGGAATTGGATTCCTTGAAAAGCAGGCTTTTCAAGCAGAAAAGAATGTGCAGGCCGTTGAGAAAGAATTTGGTGCCTTGAACTCTGATTTGAGGCAATTGCAAGATGAATGGAATGATGTAGATTCTATTCGGCAAGAAGCCTATGAAGCATTGAAGGCTCTAAAAAAACAGGAGTATGAGCGGGTAAGAAAATCACACTTTTTTACATTAGCTGACTAAACTTTGTAAGATAGTGTTAACTACTGTCAGACTTTTTTTTCTACTCATTTTTATTGTTGTGCAAAAAACAAATCAGATCAGAACAAAATTCCTCATTTGTATATTCTTTCTTTTGGTTATAATGGAAAATTATGTCCACGCTATATCGAAATGTATGAATTTTGAAAGTCCTGTTGTGGTGTTCTTTTACCTATTGAAATTAGGTTATATATTCAATGTATTTCTGCCAGTTCTGACCAACCAATATCAAGATTTGAAACTGCTAGGAATCTTGATGACAGGTGTAGGCTTCTGAAGAATTAATGGTGACGGTTGTTCTAATGGCCTCCAATAATCTTTGAACAGTTGACATAGTTTTGGCTATTCTTGAAGCAGTTAACAAATATCTCCATGTTTAGAGGTTTTTAGGTTTGGTTGGGTGGCCATTTATATAGGGAAATGGCTCAAGCTACCTGTCATGAGCATGGCATCTATAGAAAAGGGCATTGCAACAATTTTGTTTTCATTCAAATTGTCTTTTATGATAGGCTCCATCATTTATCATATAATACACTGATTTATGTGCAAAATAAGAGTTGGAGAGTTTCTAGTCCTGAACATTGAAAACATGGTAGCCACTTATATCAAGGTCATTGGTAATATCTTGAGGTGCCAAATTTACTGTAAGAATGCCATGTCAATCTGAATGTGACTATCATTAAAGTTACATCTTGAATTCCATCTCTTTATAGCAAATTCAAATCCCAACCAAAATCCACTTGTAACAAAATCACAACAGAGAATTTACCCTTTAAACCTTACAATTGCAAACACTGATAAACTAAGAAAATCATACTTACACTAAGAAGGATAGCAGTTTCTAAAGCATAGGGCTCCTTGATAGTCACTAAAGCAACTTGTGTCCACTGCCCCGTCCTATCACCACCCAAAAAATATAATCAGGCACTGGTTTTGGCCAGTTAAGGTCTGCTGTTACACAGACCTTAAGTATGTATATCAATGCAAATCCTCTAGTGTTATCCAGTTTTATCAGGAAAAATATACACCAGGGCTACTACCTGGCTTGATATTTCCTGACTCATTGATGTCAAGTCTTACTACATCCAACAAGTTTTCCATGAATCACTTCTCTAATTTTGATAACACAAAAATAATATTGTGACTGCACTCTATTTCTCAACCAATTCTTAATAGAACACTTCTCTGCAACTCTGATAAAACACAAGTTGACAACTATTATGCTCAATAGATATTGCAACACAAAAATAATATTGTGACTGCACTCTATTTCTCAACATATTCTTAATAGAACACTTCTCTGCAACTCTGATAATACACAAGTTGACAACTATTATGCTCAATAGATATTGTAGAAATTGGAAATCAACACTTTTACATAAAACTCAGTCAAGAAATCCAACACCCACCTCTCTAATTTTACGTTCTTTGTTGTGCCATAGTATGAGAAAAACTGCTTACGTCCTTAACTGTTGCTTTGGTAGACAAATTACAGACCTGCACTATGTAACCATCTGTAATGGCCATTGACAACACTTGGAAGTATCTGTTATGCTATGATTCGCAATCTTCTTCTCAGAATTTTAAGTGAATAAAGCATCATAGCATCACAGTGAGCTACTTTTTTTGCGGCGTCTGATAGGGAAATGGATAAATATTATTTATATTGGTTGGCGGTAAGAGGGGAATTATAAAATTGTGTGTTTATAATATGGTTGTGTTTTGATAGATAAATCCACAGAGGCGATATTTTCACCGTAACGAACAGCGAACTGGAGCAGGGATCACAGCCGGTTGCTGAGCCCCGAGAGATCAATTCAAATGGACAAAATCTAGCCTGTGATTCTGAGTTCCAGTGTTTAATTGATAAAAACCGTGAGTTTGAATCTAAGAGCATTTCAATGGAGCAACAAAAGCTGGAATTGTCAGCGTTAGATGGTAAACTTGAAGAAATAGAGTCTGTGGTGAGTGAGGACAACAAGCTAGAGCAGAATAGTGAATCTAGATGCCAGAACTTGGAAAATGAGGACGATGCATGTGGCCATATAATAGATGAGGAGAAGCAATCTGAACCTGCAAACAAGGGGCAAAATGATGAGATTGAAATGGACTGTTTGCCAAATGGGGACAGTGAGCTGGAACCTCGTTTTCATTTAAATGATGACAATGAGCTTGAATCAGGGTGTTTTGATAATGAGGATAATGGTATTCTCACTGAAGACATGGATGGACAACAAGTTGACGAGGTGCATCATGGGAAAGATGAAATATCTGATCCAGAGTCAAGTGACTGCAATGTGTCTAACATTGGTGGGTCTTTTGACATGGTAGATAAAAATTCTGGAGGCTACAATCACACAGTGCAACCAGACATGCAAGAGGGTGTTGCTGTTAGCACCTCTAATTTGGTATCTACAGGTGTTCTTGCTGGTTCAAATGGTCTGTTTACTCCTGTTCCAGAGAATGAGCAAAAGCCTGAAGCAGAGGCCACTAGGAAGAAGCTCCCGTGCTTAGTGAAAATACCAAGACACTTGGACAACAAAATTAGAACTCAAATTCGACTTGCGTAGCTGCATTTGGATGAGAAAACCCAAATCAGGGACTTCATCAAAGCAACCATACAGATGAAGTGGGTAACATGCTTATATATCTTTACAAGTCTTTTAATTGAATATTCTTTGTTGTTTTGAGCATCTAGTACATCTCCTTTAGTCTTTTGAAAATTGTTTCTTCTTCTTACTCTGCTATATTTCATATGGGATTTTGTGTAGTCCAACAAAGAACAAATGATAGAGAGGTTGAGAGCTGCAAGGCAGGAAGAGAGGGCATTTCATGAGGCAATCAAGTCCAAATGACAAGAGATGGAACCAGTGCAGTTGACCTTGAACAGAGTAAAGAATGCAACGTCTGTAGAAGAATTTGATGAAAAGGTATACTCATATCGCAAGGATTGCATTTAAATCATATGTGTTACTAATTTATTGGTTGTTCATAATGAACTTGTTAATTTTTGTAAATAGATATACCAGATGCAATATAGAATTGAACACGAGAGCATGCCTTTACGGGAAGAAAAACAGTTGCTGCGTGAGATGAAAGTGATGAAGCTTAATCGGGATCAACTATGTGCAATTACAGGATCTCATTATGAGCTTCAAGAGGCATTTGATCACATTGATAAAATTCAAGAACGTAGTAAGGTAATTCATTGAAGATTAATCACCTTTGCTTTCTTCAATTCTTAAAGTCCCTTTAACTTGTTTTCTATCTTTGTGCAGCTTCTGGGTCAAGAATTGGATTCCCTGAAAAGCAGGCTTTTCAAGCAGAAAAGAATGTGCAGGCCGTTGAGAAAGAATTTGGTTCCTTGAACTATGATTTGAGGCAATTGAAATATGAATTGAATGACACAGATTCTATTCGGCAAGAAGCCTATGAAGCATTGAAGGCTCTAAAAAAACAGGAGTATAAGCGGGTAAGAAAATCACACTTTTTTACATTAGCTGACTAAAATTTGTAAGATAGTGTTAACTACTGTCATACTTTTTTTTCTACTCATTTTTGTTGTTGTGCAAAAACAAATCAGATCAGAACAAAATTCCTCATTTGTATATTCTTTCTTTTGGTTATAATGGAAAATTATGTCCACGCTATATCGAAATGTATGAATTTTGAAAGTCCTGTTGTGGTGTTCTTTTACCTATTGAAATTAGGTTATATATTCAATGTATTTCTGCCAGTTCTGACCAACCGATATCAAGATTTGAAACTGCTAGGAATCTTGATGTCAGGTGTAGGCTTCTGAAGAATTAATGGTGACGGTTGTTCTGATGGCCTCCAATAATCTTTGAACAGTTGAGTTTTGGTTATTCTTGAAGCAGTTAACAAATATCTCCATGTTTAGAGGTTTTTAGGTTTGGTTGGGTGGCCATTTATATAGGGAAATGGCTCAAGCTTCCTGTCATGAGCATGGCATCTGTAGCAAAGGGAATTGCAACAATTTTATCTTCATTCAAATTGTCTTTTATGATAGGCTCCATCATTTATCATATAATACACTCAGAACATTTATCATATAATACACTGATTTATGTGCAAAATAAGAGTTGGAGAGTTTCTAGTCCTGAACATTGAAAACATGGTAGCCACTTATATCAAGGTCATTGGTAATATCTTGAGGTGCCAAATTTACTGTAAGGTTAACAGGTAGCTTGGTCATCTAGTACTAGCATCCTCATTTATTTCCTTTTGGCAGTTAATAATTTAATGGCCTTTGAAATTTAAGCACCTGCCATGAGCTCATTACCTTTGCAGCAAAGGGCATTGTAACATTTACATTCTAGTTGACTTTTCTTGTAATTTGAGGCTGATGCACACAGTAGGATTTGAAGCATTTGTCGATATCTAAATATTGAGTTGTTGACAACCCCTAATATCAAGGCCAATGCTATTTTCTCAATGTGTCAATAGTTATTGTGTTGGATTTGCTTTAATTTTTTTTCCTATTTCATTTTAGTTTAAACATTCACAGCCAATAATATAAAGCACAAGATGTCAGTAATATTTGAGTTTAACTCCATGTTTGTTGAGACAGTTGCATATTGCATGACATGTTTTCCCCAATATGACTAGGCGTGTCAACAATTGAACATGAAAATGATGACAATGAGCTTGAATCAGGGTGTTTTGATAATGAGGATAATGGTATTCTCACTGAAGACATGGATGGACAACAGGTTGACGAGGTGCATCATGGGAAAGATGAAATATCTGATCCAGAGTCAAGTGACTGCAATGTGTCTAACATTGGTGGGTCTTCTGATGTGGTAGATAAAAATTCTGGAGGCTACAATCACACAGTGCAACCAGACATGCAAGAGGGTGTTGCTGTTAGTGCCTCTGATTTGGTATCTACAGGTGTTCTTGCTGGTTCAAATGGTCTGTTTACTCCTGTTTCAGAGAATGAGAAAAAGCCTGAAGCAGAGGTCACTAAGAAGAAGCTCTCGTGCTTAGTGAAAATACCAAGGCACTTGGACAACAAAATTAGAACTCAAATTCAACTTGTGCAGCTGCATTTGGATGTGAAAACCCAAATCAGGGACTTCATCAAAGCAGCCATACAGATGAAGCGGGTAACATGCTTATATATCTTCGCAAGTCTTTTAATTGAATATTCTTTGTTGTTTTGAGCATCTAGTACATCTGCTTTAGTCTTTTGAAAATTGTTTCTTCTTTTTACTCTGTTATATTTCATATGGGCTTTTGTGTAGTCCAACAAAGAACAAATGATAGAGAGGTTGAGAGCTGCAAGGCAGGAAGAGAGGGAATTTTGTGAGGCAATCAAGTCTGTTGGTGAGGTAAATCCCCTCTGCGGACAGAGGCGATCCCACTAGCCTAAAACAGAACTAGCCACAATCAAACCACGCTGCTACGCAAGTTCCTAGTTATGCATCAAAGGTGAATTAAGAAGACCAACCTGGAGTCCAACGCTATGATTGAAGCAGAGTTGATATTCCCGCTCCCTCGCTCCAGCAGATCATAAACGAACACCTGCACATGCAAAGGAAGAGACAGATACCAACATAACATCTACCAAGGCACAACTATATTTCAGTCAGAAAGGAAATAAATCAACACATCACCATAATAGACAATGAGATTGGAACTATAATAGCAGTCGCTCATTAATTAATAATAAACAGGAAAAGTTACAACCATGGTTCTGACGTTGAACCTCTCCTGGCTGGGCGAGTAACTATATGTGTCTTGCAATGCATCTCCTCTCCAGCAGCATAACCTCTCTAGCATTCACTAGCATTCCTCCAAGAACTCAAGAACTCAACATCTAGCACTCCATGACTAATGACTATCACTAGCTTGTCCAATGCATAAGGACAAGCTTATATAGATGAAGAAGGGAGGAAGATACGATGAACCGTGACACCTATTGTGGATTAACATTATCCCCAAAAGCCATTAAAGATGGAGATAGGATAGAGCTCGACATAAGACTGATTTTTTATCCTCAAAAAGCTCCATGTAATGAAGGAAACAACAGTCGGGCGTGCGTTAAGGCAAAAAGCATGACCAAACTTGGTTGGCGCGACTTCTGCTCTAAGACAGAGCACCAATGGTCGCGCCCTCTTTTGAGGATCTCCATGATTGGCGCGGGTAAGATACTGTGGACTTGCGCCAATGGAAAAAGAGCACTTTTCAGGGATAATCTGTAGGAGGTGTCTTCAGGGAACATGAATTACATACTCAGGGGAACATAATGCAAGTGTTTTTAGACTTTGTCACTTCTTATAACTCCCAGGATGAGTCCTCCAAGGTACGACAAGAGGAGTAACAGGGATGGTGACAAATTACTGTGTAACAGATGCCCCCTAAAGCATGAAGTCCGAGAGGTGGAGAGGGGTGAAATGCTTTACAAGAACACACAAGAACACATATAGTTACTGCCGCCGAGGATCTGTATTAAGAGACATGACTGATAGTTCAATTACATGATGTACGTGGTATGGTCGCAGCCATCCATAAGAGAGTACATAAATAATCTAGATCCATAGTATGGACGCAGCCATCTGGTTAGGACCAATGAATTGACTCAGGTATGGTCGCAGCCATCCAGTGAATGAGTCAAGTATCAAGAATCACGCCTGGATTACAACAGACACAATCCAGGGTCTTGCGCTCCGTCTCGACCCGAACAAGTCCTACCATGGAAGGGATATGATGGACAGCGCATCAGATTTCGAAAAATTAAGATTATCCAGAGCTAAACTCTCCTATGTAATTAATCTCAATAAGAATTCAATCAATTAATTAAAAATCAAATTAAAAATAATAATCTAATAATAATAATAATATATATAAATGATATTATTAAAGGAATATTAAATAGATTAAAGAAACTAATTAAAAAATTAAAATCAATCAAACAAATAAATTAATAAATTAATAATAATAATAAATAAATAAATAAAATAATAATAATAATAATAAAAACATATATATAATAATAATAATAATAAAATAATAATAAATAAATGAAATTAAATAAGCCGACCTAATTTCTCACATTCTTAATAACTCTCATATATATATATATATATATATATATATATATATATATATATATTAATTAATAATCATAGCTCTGGGATACATCATTAATGTTAAAGATTATCTATTGTCGCATCCCCTGATGATGGACTCACTTTGTAGTCCGAAACGTTGGGTTCACAAAACTCCACAACAGGTCATTCCTCCTCTTTCTAAAACCATCCTCACCTGTATGGATTCACTATTTAACAAGAGTACAAGTTCAAGCATGTGAATATATGAGCTGAAGTCGAACATGCATGAACATCGTCTGATTACCAGTCAATAGTGGAAACTGTTAACAGACGCGAGAGGTACCACCAATAATGACAATGGTCCTCAAGGTACTATAGGTACAATCTACGGCGCGTGAATTAATGATCTGAAGTCGAACGCCCGTAGAATCATTCGATCGGAGGCCAATGATGAAAACCTCACGTCGAACACGAAGAACCTGCCATTGAGTCATGCAGGCTCCAAGGCACCGGAAAGGAGTCTCTAGATCAACTTCCTGGATAATGAGTTGAAATCGACAGGAAGTGACCTTGATCGAAGGTGGGCCATAATGTTTCCCACATCATCGACACGAGACAGAGAGATAATGTTGTGAATCAAGATTGTGCGAGCTATCAGAGGGAGGTTGTTTCTTTGCAGAGGTCAACTTCTCTTGAACATATCGGCGGCACAGTAATGGAATTGGCAGTATTCGACATCAATGTATCAAAGGTCATGATGACGAGGCAATGAGTGGATGAGAGGTCAAATAGGGTACCCAAGTCCATGGAAGCAAGTGAAAGATATGAGATGAGATATCCCCACCCCGGACACGAAAGCAGAAAAGTGCCATGTTCAAGAGCGACATACTGCCGTCACGGTAATAATTATGGTTCAAAAATTTTCTTTTCCCCCCGCCATTTCTGGCGAGTACCCCAGTTATTTTTAACAAGCTTGATGGGGATAGCATATGCTTGTGTTGTGACAAAATCCGATGTCATTAAGTTTTAACGAGTCTGACAAAGGAATAACTCGACGTCTTTTCATGTTTAGAGAGTTTGAAAAGACAGCAGAAAAGGAAACTCCAGGGATGTCCTTTTTCGTAAAGTTGTGTCTCTCGGGCCCGAAAAAGTATAAAATAATACCCGAAAGAACCGCCCGATCATTATGATCGAGGAGTACTTTTCATAATTAGTGATTTCGACCTGAAAAAGTAAAAAGCGGTCAAAACCACGTCTTTTCGTAACCATTAACGAGTTTGGAACGACAAAAACCCGGTAATCTTTTTATGTTTTAACGGTCGACAAAAAGAACTTAAAACGACCGCCCCTTATTACCATTTAACGAGTCAAGAGGAGCGACTCGGCAATCTTTTCCTCTTTAAATGGTCAGAAAAGAGCTGAAAGCAGACCTTCATTTTTATTTTCTTTAACGAGTCAAAAAAGAAAAATACTCAGCAATCTTTTCATATTTTACGAGTCAGAAAAGAGTGTAAAGGCGACTCGTCCTGAAGGAACGAGTGGTATAAAGGGTAGCAACTGGTTCCGGTAATGGTGGAACTTACTCGAAACATGTAAAGGTTAAGAGGCTGGCTAATAAAACCACTCATTGCTGCGGTTCCTCAGGAAAGGAGAAACAACCAAGTGAAAGCATATGATCGGCCAAAGAGATGGTGGCGATGGAATGAAACAACCAAGGCTCATCTAGCAGAATTTAGCAGATAAAAGGCAATCACGGGATGTAAATCAGGTATGGGTTCATTTTTACACAAGCTTGAACCATGGAGAACTTTGCTTGTTAAATTTTTTTTTTTTTGCATGCCCCCAGCATGATAATGCAAAATCGAGGTACATGCCCCCCAAGCTTCATGGCATTCACGGAGTGGATGGAATGAAGGTTTACTTGGAAAGACTCGATTTTGAAGGAGGATGCATGCCCCCCCGGGCCAGCTGCCGTCATTAGAATGACGGAGTGGATGCTGGGGCATTTCCTGTGGAAATAAGACCATTTAGGAATGGTAGATGACTATATGTGAAGTGTGAACCGGGGAATGAAAGTTGGTCTACGACTTTGATCGTCCTTCCTTCATGCGGAAAACACATCACTCTGAAGAGTGAGGACACAATAGCACGTATGCGATAAATATAGTCTTGTCCAAGGAGTAAATTGTAATCTAACGGACCTTGGACTACCATGACACCCATTTGAATAGTCTTCCCTTCTAACGTGATAGGTACATTGGGAAGAATTCCTAAAGGTCGAGTGATTTCTCGATGGAAACCTGTAAGGTTTCTCATCTCAGGCAGAAGCAGTGGGGAACCAAGTGCTTCCCAAGCTGTTGAAGAAAGGATACTCACAGGAGATCCCTCATCAATAATTGTACCGGCCATAACCATGCGGTAGACTTGGACTATAATTCGAAATGGTATGGAGGCTGGTAACCGAGGATTGACTAGTTGATCCCAATTGAAGGAAACAACTAGGTTGCTTGGAGGTGGGACTGGATAGACAGCCGGATATGATTCTGATGGACTTTCTTCCTGGTGAGAAGGAATGAGAGGGATGCTCACTTAATCATTAGAGTCTATGTTGATGAATAGAATTTGGACGGTGGGATCTTCATTCTTTGCAGTGATAACATCATCTGAGGAGGTAACTTCTGAAGGCAAAACCGGGTCACTTGTAATCTGGACCTTTTGACTTTTGTCTGGTTTGGATTCAGATGTAAGATCATCTAAGGCTGGAACTTCTGAAGGCAAAACCGGGTCACTTGTAATCTAGACCTTTTGACTTTTGTCTGGTTTGGATTCAGATGTAAGATCATCTAAGGCTGGAACTTCTGAAGGCAAAACCGGGTCACTTGTAATCTGGACCTTTTGACTTTTGTCTGGTTTAGATTCAGGTGTAAGATCATCTAAGGATGGAACTTCTGTAGGCAAAACCGGGTCACTTGTAATCTGGACCTTTTGAAAGACCGGGTCAACTGTAATCTGGAACTGTGGACTTTCGTTTGGTTTGGACTCAGGTGGTTCATCTTTGACGATAGAGTGGTGCGTAGATGATGAATATAAATCAACACTCGTTCTGACCAGGGACTGGTCTGGAGCAGGCGGAGCACAGGTAGGTTCAGGAAGAGAGGGCTGGACCAAAGAGGAATCATGTTTGATCACTTGGTTAGTGGAAGGATGATGTGCAATTGCAAAAAGACGCTGATATCCAGCGGGTAGTTGGGGTAAGGGAGCCGACAAACTTGCCAAAAGACGGGAAGCTTCATCCATGAGTGGACAAAGGCGAAGGAGATGATTACCTTCACAAAGTCGATAAGGGAAATGAACCTTCCCTTTTCTTTTACCAACTGATAAGGTATCGTCGATTTGCGACGACAAGGGGTGAGTCGGGTCACGGGACCATATATCTAGGATCCTGGGAATACCAGGACAATCAGAAAGAAAGTGGTCCTCCTTGCATAATCGACAAGGAGACTTAGCCTTCCGCGGAGGAGCAGAAGGTGGTTCCACTTCAGATATTTTCGTGGTAGATGCGACCTTTCCCTTAGGAGACTTCTTCTTTTTGGTCTTCTTCTTCTTCTTCTTAGCCACCTGGTTACTGAAATCCACGGTTTCACCAGGCGAAGTAGAAGATGAGGACGCAGCAATGGGCGAAGAAGGGAAGGGGTCCACCTTAGAATCAACATGGTGTTGTTCGGGTGGAGGAGGTGGTGGCGGAACAGGAGTCATCACACTTGAGACCACCGAGTTCGAAAACAACCATACGGGTAAACCAATGGTTAACCCAGGCAAAGACAATGTTGCGATATACTGAACACCGACATTTCCAACAGAAGGAAATGGACGAGGGTTCCCATCAGGAGGAACACCTTGGCCGGTGGGCACTGGGAAGGCTGCCATTGAATGAGAAATAATCCTACTCAAGCTAACGCAAACAAAATCTAATTGGGTAGATGTTATCGTGGCCAATAAATTTTTAAGACATTGAACTTAACCTTTTCATTTTTTAAGAGTCGAGAAAAGGATAAAAGATGACTCTAGTCTCCTTCAAATATTTAATGAGCACGAAGTGACAAGACGCTCATAGGCACATTTCGTTTAAGGAGTCCGAAAAGGATCAAAAGTGACTGCTCTGGAATTCTAGGTAGAGGGTGTGCCAAACTTTTCGCAAAACCACAGAATACTTTTTAGGGTACGGGTGGTCGATCTTCGTGAATGCTGTGTTCACTGCAATGCGAATCGTAGGGCGGCTGACATGGCTTCCTATGGATAAAGGCTTTATTCCTATAGGGGTCTCCCAATATATACTCGACGGTACGTGGGAGCACAGTCCGTATTGGCACCTATCGTTTCACCGTGGAGGAATCACCCAACCACTCGACGATAAAGTACCAGGTTTAAAGACGCCGGAACACGTCTCTAACCTAGACCTCTAGAGTATTTGCGTTATGTTCCAATGCGTTGTTATGTTCATTGAGTTTATTTTAAAGTTTATCTTCGATTATGTTTCAGTTTTTTGGTCCTACCGTATGTGATATCTCAAAAACTTCTTAAATGCAAACTATATGCCAAAATTATATCATTTTGATTCGATGAATTCTATCTATAGGAGGGTTGAGATCTTTACACAAACGAAGTGATCACTCAACAAACAACAAAGATCCTAATGCAGCTAATAACAAGAAATGAAATTTTTTCTTTTTCTTTTTAATAGCAACAAATAACAATAAACGCTAACTAATATGATGCAAAAGATTTTTTGTTTTTCTTTCCTTTAAGATGGCATGATGCATTTAAACAAATCTTAAGAGATATGCACAATCCAAGTTCACTCAATGAAATAGAACCAATTCTGAAACACCAAAATGAACCATGCAAGCAAGGAAAAACACAAAGACTTTCATTGAACCATGTAATCTAAGTTCGAATGAAGTCAAGTGAAATCCAAAGAGGTTAGAAGTGAATCACTCAGAGTATAGAAGATCAAGCTTTAACAAATCACTGGATAGGTGCAGAACACAACCAACAAGTTGACTGGATAATCAAGAGATCAAAACTTCCCACAGAAGACTAGACATGCAATGTCACTAGATATCCTAGGGCTGAGACGAAAATCAATAGAAATAAGTAAACAGCTAAAGGATAAAGGCTAAGACCAGTCAAGAAGAGGTTCAACACACTTCCAGAGGCTGTAAGAGATATAAAAAGAGACTGAAAGAGCTTTCCACCCGTACACAGGCAAAATTTACAGGGCTGGTGCGACTGTCAGCCTGCAACTTGCGCTACCACAGGATTGGCGCAAGTTGCCTTTGAGCAACATGTGCCAACTGGCGCGACTGTCAGAGTAATAACCGCGCCAATTAAGCTTACCGGCTAGAAAAATAAATGATACGACCTCAGGTCGGGTTGACAGTGCTCAGATGGGTCAAACAGTAAAGAATAAACTCAAAACTGACTCAGGAAGCTCATTCACTCAAGCAAGTAGAAGAAAATTAACATGCAAGACAAATTCCAAATAGCTTCTCCCCAGTGGAGTCGCCAAATTGTTGGTGAGGTAAATCCCCTCTGCGGACAGAGGCGATCCCACTAGCCTAAAACAGAACTAGCCACAATCAAACCACGTTGCTACGCAAGTTCCTAGTTATGCATCAAAGGTGAATTAAGAAGACCAACCTGGAGTCCAACGCTATGATTGAAGCAGAGTTGATATTCCCGCTCCCTCGCTCAAGCAGATCATAAACGAACACCTGCACATGCAAAGGAAAAGACAGATACCAACATAACATCTACCAAGGCACAACTATATTTCAGTCAGAAAGGAAATAAATCAACACATCACCATAATAGACAATGAGATTGGAACTATAATAGCAGTCGCTCATTAATTAATAATAAACAGGAAAAGTTACAACCATGGTTCTGACGTTGAACCTCTCCTGGCTGGGCGAGTAACTATATGTGTCTTGCAATGCATCTCCTCTCTGGCAGCATAACCTCTCTAGCATTCACTAGCATTCCTCCAAGAACTCAACATCTAGAACTCCATGAATAATGACTATCACTAGCTTGTCCAATGCATAAGGACAAGCTTATATAGATGAAGAAGGGAGGAGGATACGATGAACCGGGACACCTATTGTGGATTAACATTATCCCCAAAAGCCATTAAAGATGGAGATAGGATAGAGCTCGACATAAGACTGATTTTTTATCCTCAAAAAGCTCCATGTAATGAAGGAAACAACAGTCGGGCGTGCGTTAAGGCAAAAAGCATGACCAAACTTGGTTGGCGCGACTTCTGCTCTAAGACAGAGCGCCAATGGTCGCGCCCTCTTTTGAGGATCTCCATGATTGGCGCGGGTAAGATACTGTGGACTTGCGCCAATGGAAAAAGAGCACTTTTCAGGGATAATCTGTAGGAGGTGTCTTCAGGGAACATGAATTACATACTCAGGGAACATAATGCAAGTGCTTTTAGACTTTGTCACTTCTTATAACTCCCGGGATGAGTCCTCCAAGGTACGACAAGAGGAGTAACAGGGATGGTGACAAATTACTGTGTAACAAAGTCCAAACGACAAGAGATGGAACCAGTGCAGTTGACCTTGAACAAAGTAAAGAATGCAATGCCTGTAGAAGAATTTGATGAAAAGGTATACTCATATCGCAAGGATTGCATTTAAATCATATGTGTTACTAATTTATTGGTTGTTCATAATGAACTTGTTAATTTTTGTAAATATATATACCATATGCAATATAGAATTGAACACGAGAGCATGCCTTTACGGGAAGAAAAACAGTTGCTTCATGAGATGAAAGTGATGAAGCTTAATCGGGATCAACTATGTGCAATTACAGGATCTCATTTTGAGCTTCAAGAGGCATTTGATCACATTGATAAAATTCAAGAATGTAGTAAGGTAATTCATTGGAGATTAACCACCTTTGGTTTCTTCAATTTTTAATGTCCCTATAACTTGTTTTCTATCTTTGTGCAGCTTCTGGGTCAGGAATTGGATTCCCTGAAAAAGCAGGCTTTTCAAGCAAAAAAGAATGTGCAGGTCGTTGAGAAAGAATTTGGTGCCATGAACTCTGATTTGAGGCAATTGCAAGATGAATGGAATGATGCAGATTCTGTTCGGCAAGAAGCCCTGAAGCATTGAAGGCTCAAACCTTAATAAAACCTATTAAATTCAAAACCCCAAAAATAATAAACCCTAATTATGACAAAATGGACATGACCATGAGAATTCGAGAGATTAATACACAAATAATGGCTTTACCTTGGATTCCACGACTTCGCCATAGGGGCTGAAAGCCTCTTGCAGGCTTCTGTCGTCAGTAGACCATGCAAGACCTCCAATGAAGCATCGAAACTCAACATCTGCTGAAGCCATCTTCTCAGACTGAAGTTTAAGAAAACTTGACCGAACAAGAGAGAGCAAGAAACCACTACAACAGGACCAGATCCAGGACCAGAACCGAAAACGAACAGAACCAATACGAACTAGGGACAAACCGCCCCATAAACGAGTGAGAAAGTAGGGTTTGGGCTAGACAAGAATGGTGCCATGCTAATATGGGCCTTAGATTTGGAGTGAGGCATCACAACTCTCTGTTCATCCCAAACCCAACGGAGAAGAATGAAAGAACATCGAGTTTCTGCAAACCGTTTTTGCAATGAATGGGTAACCACCTTGATCGAACGACTGAACCTTCTGCAATCATCTAACATATAATCTTGTGGTGCACAAGATGACAGGTGTGCAGAGAGGGGAGTTGATTTCAAAGGGAAATGCCTTACGGCGTAATAAAGACCAACCTGAATAAATATCAATGAATTGTTTTGAGGAGTTACCTCCTGGTCTGACATGGTATCAGAGCCAGTGCCATTTTTGGCTTCCCTCTACTTTGTAACTCCCTATTCTGCCTATGGTATTCTGAATCCTACGCAGACTGGCTAGCCTAAAAGCTCTGACGCTTCCACTGGCCTGAACGCATCATTATTTTTTGTTATGCTGCTCCTGTCGCTGCTCCACCTGCATACAAAACACTCATGGTGCTTTCTACACCCTCCCCACCGGTTGTCGCGTTATTTTCCCAGAATAATGCATTCAATCTGACATAGTCTAATAACTCTACTCTCTGGCGCTCCCATACCATCAACCCTACGTGTGCTACCTTCTCTGCTACACTACTCGATACCTACACCCTTGTCAACCGTATGGCATTGCGCACATTTCGTCTTGAAAATTTTTTCTCCGGCCTTACCGTCACTTGGAGGAGCCTTTGAAAAGGTCGCCATTGATTATTGTTATTGATACTCGGCATTACTGTTAGCAATGGCATCCTCCTCCTCTCAGTCAACACTGTGTCGTGCTTGTTCTGGTTCATGAGGGAGGCCACGGGGCCTGGTGTTGGTATAAGCTCACTGATCTCCTACAAAAATTAGGCCACATCGCCATTGTATTCGATCTCACAACCTCGGGTCTACATTGAACGTTGGTACACTGATCGCCCCTCACCATACTCCAGGTTAATACCGCGCTGCCTCTGTTGTTCATTACACCCTCACGCATAGTATTGCTTGACAGTCATATGAATGTTGTAGTTAATACTCTCCCAATCGTTGTGCGCACTATGCTCTTCTATCCATAGTGGTCTCCATCCCATGAATTTAATCTTTTGAGTTGTCTTCACTTGGTTTTGCCTTCCATGCGTATCTGGTAAATCGATGGTTTGGGTATAGAAACCTTAAATCTCATTTCAATTGCATGTTTCTATGTTCTGGCATGTATTCTAGGGGATACAATACCATATTACCCCTCATTTCAATTGTGCATTGCTCCAATACTATCACTGTCCAGAGCCTATGCGTGAGAGCCTCCTCTCCTGCGCGAATTTTTTAGCACATTTTTTTGCCAGCAGAAGTTTTTTTTTCCACAAAAGCACTTTTTTTTTTGCCAACAGAAGTATTTTTACAGCACTCAGATTTTACAATGCATTCAATCATATCTATTGTGGGAGTAGTTCTCACTGGCAAGAAGAACTATCATGAGTGGTCCTGGAAGATAAAACACACCCTCATTTTCAATGAGTTGTGAAAAGGAGTGTGTGTTGGAGACGGAGACAAAGAGCTAGAACAGCGTACCTCAGATAAAGAGTTCGCCATTTGGGAAAATAAGAACATCAAAGCCTATGTATTAATTACAACATCTGTAAGTGAAGAGGTGAGTCGCCATATTTTTCCATTTTCAACTACTTTCGAAGCCTTACAAAAGCTGAAAGAACTCTATGACTCACACTTTGCACTTTAAGTTGTTCAACTCATGATTAAACTCTTCACTCTTGAATTAAAAAACAATGATCCTCTTGCTCTTGCATCAGAAGTAAAATCTATAATGCATGATATCAAAATCACTAATGTTGAACTGGATATTCCTCTGATAGCTTTTCTCAAGGCACTTTATCCTACTTACTCCAATTATCTTGGGTCATTGCAAGCAAATGGAAATCTCAAAGATATTACTTTTGACTCTCTTGTTAAAAAAATTGTTGAAAGAGAGAAAGCTTTTGGAAAGAAGACAGGCCATGAATCTTCTGAAGAGGCTATGTGCCTTTCTCATAAATAAAATAATCTTGACCAAGATTCTTCCAGAGGAAGAGGTGGTTGAAGAGGAAGAGGAAGATATTTCAGAGGCAAGGGGGCAGACACTCTTAAGGAGAAAAGTCAGATTTGCACTGCATACGCTGCAAAAGAAATGGATCACATGATGCCTCTACATGCAAGTTACCTTGGGACAAAATTGAGCAGCAAAGAAACCAACCCAAAGGTAAAACTAATGACACAGACAAAGGTAAAGCACCTGAATCCGCTCATTATGTTGTGGTACAATGTAATATCGGAGTAAATGAAGACACATTTAATGCTTCACTTGCTTCTTGGAAAAATGATTAGTTGCTTGATTCAGAAGCAACTTGCCACATGACTCATAAAAAAGTTTTTTTTGAAGAATTTACCAACAATGTTAATGGAACAGTATACTTTGTAGACCAATCAAAACTCAAGCCATCAGGGCTTGGCACAATCATGCTTAAATTGCCTGGTCTTCCAGACTTTCTTCTGCATCATGTTCTATATCTCCCACAGCTAAAGAGAAACTTGATGTCCTTAGTCCACATCCGCCAGCAAGGTCACTCCATTTATATGTTTGATGGCAAGCTTGAGGTGAGAGAAGCATCTGACCACTCACTTGTCATGAGGGGGATAGAAGAAAAAAGGCTTCTCACGCTGTAGGGTACCTCTGCTTGTGCACAACATTTCTCATAGAACTCTCATTATGAAGAAGGTACACTTCTATAAAATTTATTATGGCATGCTAGATTTGGACATTTGAACTATGACAGCCTCCGCTTGTTGAAGAAAAATGGTGTTACTGGTTTGCCTACAATTCCTAGGAAACTTAAGCAATGTGATGCTTGCATTCTAGGAAAGCATAACAAACAGTCTTTTCATGATTCACATTCAAGAGAACATAGAAAACCTGAACTCATTCATTCAGTTTTATGTGGTCCAATGCCTGTTCCTTCTACAAATGGAAATAAATATATGATGACATTTATTGATGACTACACCAGAATGTGTTGGCTATATTTATTGAAGAACAAATCTGATGCTTTTCAAACATACAAGAACTTTCATACATGGATTGAAAATGATGCACAATCTCATATTGGCTCTATTCGTACTGATAATGGAAAAGAATATACTTCAAATGAATTTGAAAACTATCTTCACCAACATGGGATCAAACATCAAACAACTGTGCCTTATAATCCCCAACAGAACAGTGTAGCTAAAAGAATGAATAGGACAATCTTAAATATGGTGTGCTCCATGACGTTTTTAGAAAATGTAAAATTGATGTTTTGGGCTGATGCAGTTCTATGTGATGTATATATAAAGAATAGATGTCCATCTAATGCTATCAGAAATAAGACTCCCTATGAAATGTGGTATGGGCACATTCCTTCGATAAAACATTTCAAGGTCTTTGGTTCCACCCGTTATGCCTTGATACCAAAGGTACATAGAAACAAACTTGGTGCAAGAAGTCGTAAGTGTATCTTCCTGGGGTATTCAAACACCTCCAAAGCATACCGTCTCTATGATGAAGTCAATAAAAAGTTTGTTGTATCTAGAGATGTAATCTTTCTTGAAACATCCAAAACTGACAATGTTGTTGAGCGACAACTTGATCATTTGGATAGATTCGCAAATGAAAAATCATTTCAAGAATTTGATAATCAGATTCCACATCTTGAAGGGAGGATTCCTATATTAGATCAACCTGTGGAATCTTCTTCTGAAGCACTCTCTCCCCCGCATGAAACTCCAACAACAGATGATACTTTAAGTGATGTGATTGATAGGATTAGGAGACTCAATCTTGATTCAGTCTCAAATCAATCAACGGAGCAGCTCGGACCATCTGAGAAAGGTCCCCCAAAGTGGTTGACAAAGACACTTGAAAGTGTTCATCCTAATGAGGTTGGAAAGACAGGAACTAGAAATTCAAACCGGCAAAATGGAGATGATGTAGATGACTCTGATTCACCTGTTGATATGGATGTTTCTTATGATTGTGAATTGAATTTGTCTATAGATTTTGAACCAACTTCCTTCAAAGAAGCTGCTTCTCATAATGAATGGAAAGAAGCGATGCAAAAGGAGTATGATGCCCTGATAAAGAATGGCACTTGGAAGCTGATTCATCCTCCATTAGGAACCAAGCCAATTGGCTGCAAGTGGGTCTATAAGAACAAGTATAACGTTGAAGGCTCACTTGACAAGCACAAAGTTAGGCTTGTGGCAAAAGGTTTTGCATAGAAAGAAGGGGTCGATTATGAGGATACTTTTGCTCCCACAGCAAAATGGGCTACCGTCCGGACACTCTTTGCCCTAGCAGCTCAGAATGGTTGGAAAGTCCATCAAATGGATGTAAAAACTACTTTCTTGAATAGAGATCTAAAAGTGAATGTTTTTATGTCCCAACCTGAAGGATTTACTATGAAAGGACATGAACACAAATTATGCAAACTTGCGAAATCCTTGTATGGCCTCAAACAAGCACCGCGAGCCTGGTATGAAAAACTAATTGAGCATCTTCTGAAACTCAATTTCAAACATTATGATCTTGATGATGCAACTTTATTTGTCAAGAAAGTTGTAAAAATAGTGGTATATGTAGATTATCTTTTGATGACAGGGAACAATGAAAGCTACATTGCGTCCATAAAGAAGGAATTGAAGAAAGGTTTTGAAATGACTGATTTGGGCTATGTTCATTACTATCTTGGTATTGAAGTAACTCAACATCCGAAGTCCATATTCCTTTCTCAAAAGAAGTACATTGGAGATCTATTGAACAGGTTTGGCATGACAGAATGCAATCCTCTTACTACTCCAATGGAACAAAACATAAAGCTCACATCCATTGAAGGAAAATAATTTGAGGATGCAACAAAGTATAAACAGCTTGTAGGAAATCTCAACTACCTAACTGCAAAAAACCTTGTGAGGGGCATTGGTCTGCTGCAAAAAGTGTTATAAGGTACTTGAAGGGAACTCAAGCTTTTGGAATCAAGTATACACAGGTGGACGACTTCAGCGTGATTGGATACTCTGATTCAGACTTCGATGGAGACAAAGAAACTGAGGTATCTACTTCAGGTTATGTTATGAGTCTTGGATCAGGAGTTGTCTCCTAGAGATCACACAAACAATCAGTTCCAGCAGATTCCACAACAAAGGCAGAATATGTGGCAGTAGCTGTGGCAACAAAAGAAATTGTGTGGCTCAGGAAAATTCTTGAATATTTGCAGGTAAAAAAAGTATAATCGACTCCACTCATGATTGACAATACCTTGGCAATAAATTTGGCCAAGAACCTAAAGTTCCATGATTGAATGAAGCACATCAATACTAAATATCACCTGATTCGACATCATGTTGAGGCCAAAACAATCCATCTCCGCCATTGTTCCACTAACGAGCAAATTGCAAACATCTTCACCAAAGCACTTGGAAGAGAAAAGCTTGAAAGAGTCAGAATGATGCTTGGACTCACCAACATCCCTTCAGATTAAGGGGAGGAATGTTGACACCTAATCATCAGGATTGGGTGAATACTTGAAATTGATGTAAATAAATAATAGAAAATATGAATAGTCACCGGGAGATGAAATGAACAGTTTCTCCCTCATGTATATAATAAATACCAACCTGAATGAATATCAATGAATTGTTTTGAGGAGTTACCTCTTGGTCTGACAATACCCACCACCAAACCTCTTTAATTTTAAGAGAAACCATGGAACCAGCCTGAGGTCAGAGTGGAACCCTGATGGCCAAGTTCGAGGAGCCTGCTGGAAGCGAAGATCGATCGGCTGTATCTTACTCGAATGAGAGCAAACAGAGAAAGCAAGGCCTTAGGTACCAATGAATGAATGATTGATTTTAATGATGTTCACTACGCTGAATAGTTTAAGGGACCAAGAGAATAACAACTTTAACTCATTTTTATATATTTTTTGATGTCAGATCTTCTGCTATGAGCCTTGACTAGAAGGCTAGTAATCTGATTGATCTTATCTTTTTCAAATAGATGGTGCATGTTGTCAACCTTTGGATTGTTTTCATACTGAATGCAGATATCGTCATAGTCTGCACACTCATGACAAAGTGTCATTCCGTTTCGACCACACCCTTATCGTAGAAAATGCGAGTTATCGCTTCCCAAACCTCCTTGGGAATCTTCCACCTACCACTCTCACATCTAAGGTGATGTGACCCTGTCTTCAACTGTGCCACTAGCACCCTTGCGTTTCCTTTAATAGCTGCCCCTAAATATGTTTTCTCACCATGGTCACAAGTTGGATTGAACTCTTTGATGTAGTATGCTTTTTTGCGTCCATTGTGATTGGTCCACATGGCAGTCCTAAATTTTTCCATCACAAATTTTTTTATTTCTTCGTTGGTGCTAGGACAGTGATGCAGCTTGATATTCCACTTACTCAGCATTTTTTTGTTTTACTTCATCCAAATTTTCTTCCTACAATCTAATTCCTCTTCCATAGCTATCTTGGGCCAATGCTAGTTATCCATCATTTTAGCCTTCTTTAAATAGCTTATTAACCTGGTTATCCATGTTGCCTCGAATGGAAAAGTAACTACTTCAGTGAAAAATATTTCGTACAAGACTGTGGCTTTAACTTTGAGATTACTAGTAACTTGTTGTTTCTATATTTTTCTAACTGTTTCCAATGACAAATTGACATGCTACTTCCCCATACTTTACAACCACATAGAACAATCAATGTAACCAAAAAAATACTAAAAGCTTAAATCTTGAATCCATCAACATTTAACTTCTATAATTTCTAAAAAATATATCCTGCATCCAGCGACACCACATATTGCACCACCAAAAAATGCATTCAATCCTTTTATCGGAAATTCTGCATTTGAAAAAACGGGCCTCTGTTCAACTGACTTCTCACCCTCAGGGTTTTCTTCCAATATCTGTTTTATGGTTTTAGTTGGCTGCATCCTCCTTGTTGACTTAACTTAATGCGAGCTTAGGACATTCGCTAGAAACCACTCGACAACAAACTCTGCACCAGAAATAGCTCCAGATATTCCAACACCTTTCCATAGAGTAACCTGGGCCCGAGGAGTACCACAAATCCAGCATTTGCAAACTCTACTGCTATCGTTGCGCTAAGATTCCCCCTTGGCATCCCATTCTCAGATTTGCTTTCCAACCTTGCCACTGTGAAAAAAGAGATATGGAGGGAACTGCGTGTCACACTAGCACAAAACATACAACACACCACCATATGACACAACTTATATAATTCATTTAAAAAGGAAACCTTCATTCATTTTCAACACAACTCATTCACCGTCATTGCTCTGATCAATTGTATTGTTTTCTTTTAAACATGTGCTCATATTGTATAGATTTGTTTAAAAATTAAATAATTCAAGAATAAAAATAAAAATAAACAATCTCACTTTCAAATCAGCTAAATTGATTCAGCCCCCGACCAACTCCAATAGTTGGAAGTCGGGCGACGACTAATTGGTGATCGGCCTCGACTAATTCCAATAGTCGGAAGTCGGGCGACGGCTCATTGGTGATCGGCGCGTAAGAGGAGAGCAGACTAGACCAACTCTGATGTCAACCTACCTTAGTGGGACCCACGGGGATCCGTGTTTAGCCCTATGCGCAGGAGTTAATGGGCGGAACTGTATATGTCTAGTTAATGTGCAGCAATGGTATATGTCCATAGTTCAATCTAACCAAGTAGATTTGTTGTGGAGATCCAACGATGTGGATGCGAGTATATTTGTTGTAGGATCCAACTATGAGCATATACCGTCATTGTGCATTAATTGCGGCACAGTAGGCTGCCATCAACATTTGCATACAATTTCTCGTTGGTTTTTTTATAAGGAAATTTTAATTCACCAAGAAATTTTAAATAAAGTATTTTATAAAGAAGTTTTAATTTACTAAGAAATTTGAAAGAAAGTAAGATCGAGGTTAAGTAGAACTAGCGCCAATTTTGTAAAATAACCGGTGACCAAATATGATAAAAACAAAGATATACCCCCAAATTTTTTTACACCCCACCATTATTTGATCTAAATCCCAATTTTATTCACCCTTGGAAAATCATAACCGTAGGAAGAAATGGGTCTCATATATGAATCTACTTAAAATCATGAGTTTTATTTCATATAAGAGTCCATCCAATAACCAAACATATGATAAAGAAAGTAATAGTCAATTCATCAACTAAACATATGATAAAAATAAGTAATCATATGATGCCATGAGAGTCCATTCATTAACCAAGCATATGATTAAAAAGGTAATCATACGATGGCATGAGTATTATTTCACCATGGTGACCCACGAAAACACTAATACGAACATGTGAATGGCTCAATGGTTGGCGACCTTCCGCAGCCTTGGCGACCTGCACACAACACGAACCACAATTTTTGATGTGGCTTTTGTTAACAATGGGTGCTCCTCTGCTTTCTGCAGCTTCTGTGATCTGCTCACAGCGTGAACCAATGACCCTTGACGTGGCTTTCATCAACGATGGCCTCACAGCCTTCCACACAACGCCCCTTCTCCTAGTGTGATTCCTCTCGTTTTGCAAGCGGTGGATCGAATCCTTGTGCTCTTGGAGTCCACGGTTCACCACAAGTTCCACGCTCAATCTATCAGTTCTGTCAATCAATCCTGAATGGGTGGATTATTAGGGTTTCTCTATCTCCTCACGAAACGACTGCACCGAAATGACCCCAAAAAACCGTCCACCGAAAACTCTCTGCAGAGAAAAGAAATCGACCAGCTAGGGTGATAATCAATACCACCCAAACTGGTTTTCCAAATAGGGTGAGACTGAATCTCCACCGAAGCTAGACTGAGGATCTCGCTTGAAACCCTCGTTTGTTGAAAACTCGCCTGAGCCTTCAATTGAAATGCAAAGAGAAATTATCCAAATCCATGTTTGTTATCATTCCTCCTCCGCCCCTTTTTAAAGCTTGATTGCTTGAAAGAAACCACAGTGAAATACCTTGGTTGAGAATTACCTGGGGCCAAACCATGTGCTCTATACCTCTTTATATATATATATATATATATATATATATTTTAAATAAATTTTGGTTCAACCAGATCAATTGGTTGGGGATATTACAGTCCCCTTGCCTGAAATTGCTTGCCCTCAAGAAATTTCAATTTTGGATGCTGCAATATGTACTATCCTTCCCAGGTAGCGTCTTCGACAAGCAAATATTTCCATCGTACCAAATACTCACGGATGGTCCTATTCCGATTGGTTGGGGATATTACAGTTCCCCATACCTGAAATTGCTTGCCCTCAAGCAATTTCAATGATGGATGTTCCAATATGTGCTATCCTTCCCAGGTAGTGTCTCCGATGAGCAAATCTTTCCATCGTACCAAATACTCATGGATGGTCCTGCTCCGAAGCTTCTTTTCTCGAATCTCCAACACTTCCTTTGGAACTAGTTGAAGATGCCCCTCCTCATCTAATGGGGGTAAATCATGTGATGATTTGACATTCTCCCCTACCGCCTCCTTCAAACAAGAAACTATGAATTATGCTCTCTACTGGAAGCTCCAATTCATATGTCACTTCTCCTATTTTTCAAACAACTCGATAGGGCCCATAGAACCATG
This sequence comes from Pinus tabuliformis, assembly GCA_031772625.1. Taxonomy (NCBI): domain Eukaryota; kingdom Viridiplantae; phylum Streptophyta; class Pinopsida; order Pinales; family Pinaceae; genus Pinus; species Pinus tabuliformis. Next base: position 40,171,786 of record CM062819.1, read on the forward strand.
GTTTTAATTTTTCTACTCCTTTTTGCTTCAAGGTAGACTGTTTGTATGGTTGTAGCCAGAGGTAAACTACATCTCCTACTTCAAAACTCCTTTCTAGCCTTTGTCAATATGCATATAACTTTTGTTGATTCTGAGATGTTTGTAGGTTATCCTTGAGTTCCCAGAGAATATCCTGACATCCCTAGATCCAATCCTTTTCTAATCGTGCCCTACTATCTCTGAATGATGTGTCTGCGAAAGACAATGCCTTGTATCCATATAAGGCTCGAAAAGGTGACATCCCTATGGACATGTGATAAGTGGTGTTATAGCAATATTCTCCTAAATACAACCACTTGGTCCATGCTCTTTGTTGCTTTGTGACATAGTTTCGTAAGTAACCTTCCACCCATTTATTTACTTCTTTTGTCTGTCCATCTATCTGTGGGTGGTAACTTGTACTAGGAGTAAGTTTTGTGCCAACTAGCCTGAATAACTCTTGCCAGAATGCTCCCATGAACCTATTATCATGGTCACTGACAATGGTTTTGGGAAAACCATGTAGACGAAATACTCCTTGGAAAAATATTTTTGTTATCTAAGATGTAAAGCTTCTGGAGGAAATCGCAAAGAAGTGGGCATATTTGGTCAGACGATCTACCACCACAAAGATACAATCTTTGCCTTGGGATGAGGGTAGCCCTGTAATGAAATCCATGGAGACACTCTCCCATTTTTGTTTTGAAATGGGTAGTGACTGTAACAAACCTACTGGGTGTTCATGTTCAACCTTATTGCTCTAACAGGTACCACATTCCTGGACATATTTGATAATGTCCCTCTTGAGTCCCTTCCATGTGAACCTCTCCCTAATGGTCTTGTAAGTCTTCAAAAATCCTAGATGTCCTGCTAGAGGGGAGTCGTGGGCTGCTTGTATGATCTTCTTCTTCAATTGGGACTCTGGTACTAGATAGATTTGGTCCTTATAATAGATAATGTCATTGACAACTCTATATTGGTTGTCTGATGATTTTCCATCAAGAATCTCATAGGCTGACCGGTTCTTCGAGTATTCCACCAAAAGATGGGACTTCCAATCTTCCACAATGTCTATGAGGGAGAAGGTAGTTGGTCTCCTGGACAAGGCATCTACAACTACATTATTTTTTCCTTTGACATATTCGATCTTGAAGTCATAGGTTTGAATCTTGCTAACCCATTTTTGTTGCCTCTCATTCAATCCCTTCTGATCCAGGAAGTATCTGAGACTATTATGATCAATTTTGACCTTGAACTTGTTTCCCACTAGATATGGCCGAAACTTGGCCAACGCATGCATAATTTCCAGCATTTCTTTGTCATAAATGGAGTAAGAGCACTCATAATCCTGGAGCTTCCTACTCTCAAAAGCAATCAAATGATGATTCTGTGTTAAAACAACCCCAATTCCTTCCCCAGAAGCATCACACTCCAATATGAATGGTTGGGAGAAGTCCGGTAAGGCTAGAACTAGGCATGAACTCATCACTTCCTTCATTCGCTCAAATGTGTCATGTGATGCCTTTGTCCATACAAAGGCTCCCATTTTTTTTCAGGTCAGTGAGAGGCGCTACCAACTGTGAATATCCCTTAACAAATCTTCTATAATAAGTACAAATACCCAAGAAGCTGCTTAATTATGTTACATTTTTGGGTCCTTCCTGTCAAATCTCTCTATCAATATTTGCGTGAATTCTGTATAAGATATTATGTTTGCATGTCCTAGAGTGATCATCCCATGTTGCCACCATTCGTGTGCTTCTCCATCAAGATGAAGCGTGGCATATTTAATGGCATCTCTCTCACACATGGGATTAAGCTGGAAATATGTATCCATCTTCTGCACCCATGATCTTGCAGAACACTTTGTTGATCCATCAAAGTAAGGAAGAGTTACTTTCCCCATAACCTTTTGCAGATCCAAGTTTGATTGAGGGCCCCCATATATTGTTGCCTTCCTTTGTTGTTTTCTCCTCATGAAATAATATTCATTGATGGTTAAAGTTGCTTTCACGTTGGGGGGAAATGCATCATATTCCTTCATCCAAGCTGTAACTATCTCTGCAATTGATGAAGGAGATTCTCTTTCCCTGGAGGAATCATCCAGGAATGGAGGCATAACTGGTTTGCTGAATGAGATGCTTCTAAGTTTGACATGTTCATGTGATGGACCATCCCTGCCTGAATGAGAGCCACCTTCCCTGTTATTTCTTTGCAAGTTAGGTTGCCCGATCTGCAATTTGAGAATTTCCACAATTATGTCTTGAGTGGTGGCAATCTTTTGTAATGCATCTTCAAGCTTGGTACTTTCGTGGTCACCCATCAGTTCATCTAACTCTTCTGACTCTCCCTGGTCTTTAGTGACGATCTCTTTATTTTTCCCTCCTTGACTTCTAGCCTTCCTTCCTTTCCAACTGATAGTAATTCATTTTTGTTTTTATTTTCTTGGCATCCCAAAGTTGGCCAAGATTGTGGCTCTGATACCACTGTAAAAGAACCTATGACCAAATATGATGAAAACAAAGATATACCCCCAAATATTTTAAAACCCGCCATTATTTGATCTAAATCCCAATTCTAAAAATCATAACCATACGAAGCAATGGGTCTCATATATGAATCCACTTAATAATCATGAGTTTTATTTCATATAAGAGTCTATTCAATAACCAAACATATGATAAAGAAGGTAATCATATGATGCCATGAGAGTCCATTCGTTAACCAAACATATGATAAAAATAAGTAATCATATGATGCCATGAGAGTCCATTCATTAACCAAGCATATGATTAAAATACAATGGAATGAGTATTATTTCACCATGGTGACCCACAAAAACACTAATCCGAACATGTGAATGGCTCAACGACTGGCAAGCTTATGCAGCCTTAGCGACCCACACAACACGAACCACAATTTTTTACGTGTCTTCTATCAATGATGGGTGCTCCTCCACTTTTTGCAGCTTCTCCGATCTGCTCACAATGCGAACCTGTTGGAAAGGCAGAGGAGACAAAACACAAATTCACCCAAAACACATGAGCTGTGGCTCTTCTATTGATCACACAAAACTTGATTATTACAATGAACCTGGTGAAGGGTATTTAAACCTTTTCAACTAGTGACTCGCCTAAAATATCTTGAATGCACACACACTTAACTCAGTTAACTCACACTATAAATATGGACTGCACTTAACTCTTCATCCATCACTTGACCTAACTCAACACTCACTTAATTGATTCTCTAATGTTAGCTAACTCTACATGTGAGAGTAACTACAATTTCTAACACTCCCCCTTAATTATGACTGTATGACTCAACTATGACTGCTAAGCTTACAATAGAAATTGACTCAATTATCACTTAAACATGTCTACTGGTCTATGTCTCAGCTAGGCTTACAATGACTCAAGACTTTCACAATTTTGCAATTTCTTTTTATCTTCTTCCAAATTTTAAATCCTCAAAATTGCTTCATTCTCTGTTGCGCTTTGTTATTGTAGGCTCCATATTTCTTTACTTGTTGCTGCTGCAATTTTTCTTTGACTTTTCTTGAATTTGTGTTGAAACACAATCCGATCTTGTGTTCTACACCTTCCTCTTCAAATATTCATTCAACCATGGACTGCTGCGACAACATTGCATCTTTAAACTGTCTTCTTTGCTCTGCTTTTTACACTTCATATTCCTCACTTTCTTTCTGCGATATTTCTTGATAGAAAAATCTTATCTCTTTTTGACTCCATTGCTGAAAAATGGTTTCAATGCATTCATCTTTGTCTTCAGAAACATCCATATCATTATTTTCACTTTCATCATCAGGTATTGTTGTTTTTTTCCTGTAATCTGCACACTCAAGATCATTATTCATCATTTCATTCAATTCCTTTATTCCAGTTCTTGATCATCAACTGCTGTTAGATGACATGCTGGTTCATGAGCAGTTCCAACTGCTTCATATCTTGCTGCTACAGTGACAACCTCAACCTTCAATGTTTCATCAAACATTGCACTTACTATATTTCCACAATCAATCTCTGTTTCAAAAAAGAAACCACACATATCATCAACATAATGTTCATTCACACTATGGTGGGATATCCGAGCATTCGTGTGCTCATTGTCAATTTCATTGACAATTTCAACTTCACCAATTCCATCAGTTGCAGCTAGATTCACTAATTCACATATAACTTTGCAATCATCATCCACATGTGTCTCATCACAATGGGATTCACCATCATTTGCATCATCTACATTACAATGGATTCCTTGAGCATTTATATGCTTTTGCTCTGCTTCACATACAAAGGCTACTACTTCTCTCTCTGCGATCTTTGTTGCATATTCTTCATCCATATGCATGCTTACATAACGAGTTTCAATTTTATGGTCTTGACAACCATCATCCACTTTTGAGTGGCATTCTCCAAGTTCTGTTGTCCTCTCAGAGTCTTGGTCACCGGCTCTTAGATCTGTGGCTGACTTCTTTGCTTGTGACATAACCTGTTGTTGCTCGTCTTTTGCTAAACTTCTCAGTTCCTCAACTTTGGCCTGAGCCTCTCTAACCATGGCAATGATCTTTGTCTTTTCTTTTTTATTTCTTTTCTTAATATGCTTCAGTCACGCTTTGCAACCTATGACTGTCGTCATTCCTTTTCTTATAGATGCTTTGCTAATTGGATGAGGCTGTCTTCCATATCGCCCCTGAAAAAAATATGATTTTCAATATGTGCCCTTGTAAAGCACAATATTCACAAAAAAAATTGTTATACTTGATAAAACACCAAACTTTTTTTGCAAATGGATAAACCTTTGCAAAAATCCTGAACTCTTTCTTTTAAAAAAATGCCCTAAAAAAAATCTCCCAAAATCACTTTAAACACTTTGATATCTCTCAATAAAAACCTTTATAAAGCTCTGTTCAAAAACATATGCAACTTTTGAAACCTAACTTTCCACTCTTAATAAACTCTTTTTCGAAATTTCAAAAAAAACTTCGATGGAGGCTTTCTAAAAATCTCATAAACCCTTTTTCACTGCTTTTCCTTTCTTAATAATTTTTTTTCAAACCCTTTTAAAAAAGCCTTTTAATATGCCTTCATCGTAACACTTTTCGAATAAGACTTTTTATCTTTCCTTTTCACGCGTTAGGCCAAGCAAGGGTTGATCAGGGTAGTTGCGGCTGCTCAATTTCAGGGCAACTTGTTCAGACAAATGGGTTTATAAACCTTCAACAAACTCCAAAGCTTTGACCCTTTAATATTTCTCAAACTTTAATATCTCAGATCTTTAATTTTCGTCCGTGTGGATACGTGTCTTATCCACTAGGGCCTCTCACTCTCGGCTTAACTGCACTGCTACAACTCGACTTGAATACTATGACTCCGCGACTCAACGTTGGCTACGGCCCCTTCTCAATATCACGGGGGGCTTTCGCTTTCGATTCTCAACCGTGACTTGTTCTGCAAGCTTTTGTGAGTTTCAAACAAACCACGTGACTTTCAAATCCACCAGACTATGCCTTTTCAACCGAAAAGCGTTGACACTTAATCCTTATGGAAACGCACTTTTTAAAATCCATCTGCGCACTCCCGATCAATAATAAACCGCGCAATTAACCGATCAATAATAAACTGCGCGGCTTTTTGTACTAATAAAGTGCGAAATTTGCGCGCTTCTTAACTGCTTGACAAATTTGCAACGCAATTTAAAAAAAAAATGTTGATCTTTTTTTCTTTGCTCTACAGGCACCACAGGTCTTGTGATCCTTCCTTAGTTTTGATACTAATTTGTTGGAAAGGCAGAGGAGACAAAACACAAATTCACCCAAAACACACGAGTTGCAGCTCTTCTATTGATCACACAAAACTTGATTATTACAATGAACCCAGTGAAGGGTATTTAAACATTTTCGACTAGCGACTCGCCTAAAATATCTTGAGATGCACATACACTTAACTCAGTTAACTCACACTCTAAATATGCACTGCACTTAAATCTTCATCCATCACTCGACTTGATTCAACGCCCACTTAATTGATTCTCTAATTTTAGCTAACTCCAAATGCAGGGGTAATTACAATTTCTAACCAAACCAACGACCCTTGACGTGGATTTTGTCAATAATGGAATCACAACCTTCCACAGAACACACCTTCTCCTAGTGTGATGCCTCTTGTTTTGCAAGCAATGGATCAAACCCCTGTGGTCTAGAGTCGATGATTCACGACAAGGTCCACGCTCATTCTATCAGTTCTGTCAACTAATCTTGAATGGCGAGATTATTGGGGTTTTTCTGTCTCCTCATGAAACGACTGTGCCCAAAACACTGTCCACCGAAAAACCATCTGTAGAGAAAAGAAATCGACCAGCTAAGGTGATAATCAATACCATTGAAATTGGTTTTCCAACTAAGGTGAGAGTGAATACCCACCAAAGCTAGACGAGGATTTCGCGTGAAACCTTCTCTGGTTGAAAACTCGCCTTAGCCTTCAGTTGAAAAGCAAAGAGAAGTTATCTAAATTCATGTCTACTATCGTTTCTTTTCTGCCTCTTTTTAGAACTTGATGGCGTGAAAAAAACCACATGTAAATACGTTGATTGAGAATTACCTCGGACCAAAACCATATGCTCTATGCCCCTTTTTTTTTTCCCTTCGGAAAAAACATAATTTTCATTGATATATAAAAAATACATGTTGTATATGCATAAGCATATGCTGTAAGAGGCAGTGCCTATCAGTTTCAAAAATAAATCCAAATATTTGATGCCTGTTATCCACACAGCGAGGCATCCTTTTCTGATATGATCATCACATTGTTTTTACCAAAAAAAGAGTAGCTTAGAAAGGTTGGTAGTTATATAACCTGTCCATAGTTCTTGCTAGAAACTGAAAAATAAATAAAACATATGGATATTTACAGGTGGTAAGCAAAAAATTCCATGATCTAAGCTCCATGTGAGCTTGTTGTAGTGTCTATGTCCATGAAGGGTCGGTGGTAGTACTGGTAGAAATTTCCCTCTTTGTGTTCTTGGATCATCCAAGTGTCGAATGCCCTGTGCGCAGCTTCTTTGGATAATCTGTCAGCGTCTGCATTTCTCTCCCTGAAAATGTGATGACATGTAAATGAGTCAAAGGCAGTGATAAGTCGGTGGGCCTCTTCCAGAATGTGTAATAGAGTGTATGTTGAGCAACTAGATTTTTTGTTTATCCAATCACAAACAATTTTTGAGTCACCAAAGAGTTGAAGGTCTTGGCATTGGATTTGCAGAGCATGTTGTATGAGGAATTTTGCAGAGGATAGCTCTGCGAAATTATTAGTGCCTCCCCCTAAACCCATCTGTATATGGAGGGAATGAGAATCAGAGAGGTTAAGTATGGCCCTTCCCCCACCTCCGTCCTCCTGGGCAGACCCGTCCAAGTAAGCCCATGGCTTTGAATGATCTATGGATTCGGGAATGATGGTCTTGGATCGGGTTTTCTCCTCGTCATCAGGTATGATGGAATAGTCAGAGATGATACGAGAAGTAATGGAGGGCTAGTATGGCAGGGAGTTTTGGAAGATGAGGTTGTTGCGGGCTATCCACAGTCCCCAACATATAAGTAATGGTAGATTTCTAAGTTTTTGTGGGCAAGCGCTTTTCCACCAATTCGACCAAGCTTCCTTTACAAAAGTGCCATGCCACCTTGTCGGGAAAGAAATCATTGTTTAGATCGATTGCCATAGCTCTCGGGCAGCCAAACATTCAATAAAAAGATGAGTGGCAGAGTCATTGTTGCATTTACATAGGTTATACCAGACGGGGCCATGATAAGCTCGCTTGAGTAGATTATCTCCAGTGGAGATTTTGTTCTTTAGAATAGTCCACATGAGAAGTCTGCTCCTAGGGGGGGGATTTTAGCTTCCATAGATGCTTCCACCATGACTCTAGGACTTGTGGGCGATGATCATCAGCTAGTACTAGATATCCCTCCTTTGGTGTGTATTTTTCTGTTTTTGAACGTGCCCAGATGACTTCTTCATCCTCACCAATCCTGATATGTGCCTCAGTGAGAGCCCTGATGAAGGTATTCCATTGTTGAGTCCATTGATGGGGAATGTTTAATCTCTGAGCCGATTTCCAGGCTTGCTGAAAAGGGGTGGAGCGCTCCACGTCTGCTATATGGCCAATATGCGTGATGTTGCAGTCCCTAAGGAAAGATCTGAGGTCGTCTAGCAGCCTATGTAAATTCCCGCATCCAATCCAAGGATCCCGACCAATCCTTACTCTCATTCCGGACTGAATTTTCCATGTAATGTCATCCCTGATGATGTTAAGTGATTTTACCGCCTTCCATATAATTAAGACCCCTGATTGTAATCTCCGCGGTTGACTTATCCAATCCATCAGGTTTGAGCGGGCAATATATTTTGAACAAGCCACCCTAGTCCATAGGTTGTTTGTTGTAAGAAGATGCCATCCTAGTTTTGCTGCCAGAGCTGAGGAGAAGTCTTCTAATTTCTTTATGCCCCATCCACCCCATTTCTTGGGCAAATTTAGGGCCTCCCACTTTACCCATGCGAAGATTCTTCCTGTTTGTTGTCCCTTCCAAAGGAATCTGCAACATAAGGCCTGAATTCTGGATAGAATACCCCGGGGGATCCAAGCCAGTGACATCCAGTAAACCGGGGTGGCCTCCAGGACAGATTTAATGAGCGTAAGTCTGTTTGCCCTGGAAAGGTATTTGTGGTACCAAATGTTAAGTCTTTTCTCCATTTTGGAGATTAGACAGGTCCAATCTGCAATCTTGTACCCCAGAGGTTTCAGCTTGTAGCCCAGATATCTGAGACCATCCTCCAACCTAAGAAGAGTGTACTGGAATCTTTGCAGCACATAATGGATTTCATGGGGGGAACATCTAGCCTCTGTGAGGGTCGACTTGTTGCAGTTTACAATCATACCCATGGCTGTTTGGAATAATGCAATTGTGTTCTTCATGATTGTTAAGTCTCCAATACTTGCATTGAGGAATAGAAGAACATCGTCCACAAATAACAGATGAGTCAAAGTTCAATCATCTATGATTTTTATTCCCTTTAGTTTGCCTCTTCTGAATTCTTCTTTGACCAGCCTACTGAGACCTTCCATTATCAGTAGGAATAGCAAAGGGGATAGGGGGCAACCCTGTCGGAGACCTCTTTCAGAATAAAAAAAGGGGGAAGTTGCCCCATTGATCAGCACACTGAAGGGTATGTTAGTGATGCAATTCATGATCCATTTTATGAAATCAAAAGGGAATCCCAGGTGGGTTAAGAGCATTCTAATGTATAACCAGTTTGCTCTATCAAAGGCTTTTGAGAGGTCTACCTTTAGGATCATTCCTTTGATTTTATTGGAGTGTAGAGAGTGTAGAATCTCCTGGGCAGTTCCCACTGCTTCATGAATTTGTCGATCTTGTAGGAAGGCAAATTGTTCCAGTGAAATATACTTGGATGGTATGGGCCACATCCGATTTGCAATAATCTTTGTCACGATCTTATAGATGCAGTTACATAAAGATATAGGTCTATAGTCATCAAAGGTAGAAGGGTTTCCAGATTTTGGAATGAGGGCGATGAATGTGGAGGTGAAGGATTCAAGAATCTTTCCACTAGTTCTGGAGTGTTCAATGACTTTTAGAAGATCCTCTCCCAGAGTATCAAAGAAAGCTGAGTAGAACTCGATCATCCAGCCGTCCAGCCGTCCAGCCCTGGGCTCTTTTCCCTCTTAAACCATTTGATCGTGGCTTCTAATTCCCCGATAGTAATCTCCTTTGTCAGTTCCTTGCTTGCCTCCTGATCCACAAATCGAGGGAATAATTGAGCTACATGAATAATTTCGGCTAGATTAGCATCAGGGGGGGGCTTGTAGGTCTGTTTAAAGTGCGAGTTTGCTAAGGAAGCCAGCTGAGGGAAAGTATTGACAGTGTGGCTTTGCTCGTTTGAGAGTTGCCATATGGTATTGATGGCTTTCCTGCCATTTGAAAGCTTGTGATAGAACTTTGTATTGTCATCTTCCTCGAGCATCTAGTTCGACCTACTTCTCAATCGCCAAACTTCCTCATGATCCTTAAGAATTTTCCTTCTGGAGGTATATAGCTCAGTGAGTCTATTTCTTTGATCGCTCACTCTGTATGCCCCTGCCAGGTCTTTTTCAATCTCAGTGATTTCCTCCTCGGCTTTCAATAGAGATTGATAGTCTTTTATTCTCTTGTTGTGGGCCCAGGGTTTTGATAGTCTCTTCAGCTCCATGAGATTGTGATCAAAACCCTCTGTTATGTTCCCACCAGCACTCGGGGGATGCACCTTCCAGTATTCTTTGATCATCTGATTATATGTGAAGTCCTTTAGCCAAGAGGAACTGAACTTGAAAGGTCCCTTGGGTTTTCGAAGTCCCCCACTGATTTCCATGAAGATAGGTAGGTGATCAGAGACCCCTCCCGATCCCACCCATTGTCTGTGGAGAAGACCCAAGGTCAAAAGTCCTTCCTTAATAAGGAAACAATCGAGTCTTCGAGCAAGACAGTCCTCGCGGGCCCTATTGTTCCTCCAGGTAGGTGAAAGCTTGGCAGAGGGGATGTCCAACAAATTGTGGGAGTCCAATAGATTCTCGAAATAGGCAGATAAGGGGTCCTGTTGTGCATGATACCCCCATGACTCAGAGTGTCCAATGGAGAAGTTTAAGTCCCCTCCTAAGATTAAATAATGATTCTGAAAAATGTCTGAGCCGAGGAGATGATCCCAGAAGGCAGGCCTATGTTGGCAAGGCCCATATACATTAATGACTCATACCTCCAAGCCCAAATCAGATGAGAAGAGGTCTGCCCCTATGTGCCTGAGACCTCCCCAACAGTTACAGAGATTTGAGGTGCGGGTGTTGTATCTCTGGGCAAGGCCTCTGGATCTTCCATTAGCATCTATTCCTATGAAACTCCAACCAGGGAGCATAGCCTCGAGGAGGTGGGTAATGGCGTCAGCATGTCCCATAGTTTCTTGGAGGAGGATGATATCAATGGGAGAGGTAAGAAATAGTCTGCGGAGGGCTAGTTTTTTTTCAGGTCTAGCCAACCCTCTGCAATTGAAGGAGGTAATCTTAATGAGGGGGGGTTTAGATGAGGGGTTCAATGCTCTAAGTGCCCCGTGAATGGCTGATTGTCTGCCCAAGGCAATTTCGCCTCCGGCCCGTAATTGAGCCTTTGAGAGGGAGGAGGGTCGACCCTGCGGAAGCTTGGGAGGAAAAGGGGTTAAAGAGAGATCAAGCATGATATAATCTTGTGTCATTATCTTCTGCTTAGCCTTGGATCGGGTCCGGTACCGAGGGGAAGGAGGACCAGCTACAGGAATAGGAGTGATGTCGAGGGCGGGGAAGGGGGTGTTGGAATGGCTCCAGAGGAGGTGTGATTAGATGTGGGAGAGGGGACGACCAGAGGGGATTGTGAGGGAGGGTTTACGATTCCATTTAAAGAACAATCAACCAGAAATTCATTTAATCCATCAAAATCATGAATACTAGAGGGAGTAGGAGAGATTGGTCGCTTACCCGAAGAAACCACCAACCCAGCAGCTGCTCTTGCCCTGGTGAGAGGAGGAGAGGGAGGTCGAAGTGGAGGCCTACCGCATTTCTTCGGGGTCCCCTGTGAGAGAGACATGTCTGATTGAGGTGGATCGCCTTGGATCCCGTCTTCCTTGTTGTGGGGCTGCTCCCCCTGTTCCTGATCTGTCTTTGGGGGAATTGTCCTCCCAGCTTCTCCCCTATCCTTGTTTTTGTTGAGAGGGCAGTCCTTAAAGAGATGCCCAACCTTATGGCATCTCCTGCATCTGAATGGAACCCCTTTGTAGTCCAGATTCTGCCTCCGAGAGAAATTCCTCCATTGGATTGTGATATATTCCTGAAGCCCATCACTGGTATCAATGTGTACCAATATTCTTGCATACGCCATTCTTCCTGTCGAGAGGTAGGATTTGTCATACTCCAGATAGGTGCCTAGAGAGTTCCCAATACACCTAAAGATGTCTTCTGACCAGAACTGAAGAGGCAGGCCGGGTAGTCTAACCCAGAGAGGGCTAGCGCCAAGTTGTTCTCTTTCTGGGTCGAAGAGTGGTGTCCATCTCTGAAGGAGCATCGGGGCTTGTTCAATATGCCAAACCGCTAAAAGTACCCAGTTGGTGTGCTCTGCCCTGGAAAAACGAAGCACGAACCATCCTTTAACAAATGTTTGAACCACCGGTGGTTCAGCTAGATGATGCCCCCAAACCTCTGTGGCCCACTGCTTCAATCTGGTAGCGTTGTAGAAACGGCCCCTGACTCTTCCAACCAACACTCGCTCGGCTGTGTCCATCACCTCGCTCCACTGGAAATCCTCACCCAAACTCAGGAATACCTCCAAAGCTTTTGGTCTCAAGACCCTTTGCTTCTTCACTTTCCAGGTACCTTCATCAGGTATGGAGTTCTGATGGGCTTCTTGGGAAGGGTTAGTCTCAGGTGCAGGAATGCCCAAGGGGGGGTTAGAGTGAAAAACCCTCTAGATGGGAGGGATTTCTGTGATATTGCCAGAAGGGGGGGGGGGGGCGATGAGACCGGCACAGGGAGCCCTAATTCAGAGGTGGCAAGATCGCTGATGGTTGTTGCAGAGAGGACGCAGGAGCCGACGGAGGAAGGGAAAGATGAGATACCCTCAGAGGAGATGCCCAGAGTGGGTTCTAGGGTTTGATCCACGAAATTTAGGGTAGAAGGGGACAATGGTTGGGCTGTGAGGTCAGGGATGGAGGGGGAGGCCTCTGAGAGTGTAGCCACCAACCACGAGGGCCCTGAGATCGAGGGAAGCGAGGCAACGGTGTCGGTGAATTCGCAGCCGTAATGGAAGCTGCTTGCCGGGTTAACCTGGGGAGAAGTCCAGATGGAGGTACCCGCTAGTGGGTCTTCCGAGTAGTCTACTAGGTCCTCCATAACCGTCGCTATATTTCCGCGCTAGCTGCCTTCAGAAACCAAGGTCTCATGTCGCTGTAGTGACCGGGTAACAGGCGGGGGTTTGTCGAGGAGGAGGGTAAGGGTAAAAATCAAAGCGGTAAGAATGGAGGAGTGACTGTAACAACGTCAAACGGGAGCGGTGTGAGGGTAACAGGGCTGGAGTACAGGAGGGCGAAGAGTGCAGCGGCATAGTCAAGCGGTCGTAGGCGTGGAGTAGTTTGCAGGTTCCAATCGAAACCCTAACCCCATCCTGATCATCGTTTCTCCTTCACCATCTCTCTTTCTCCATTCCTTCCCTTTTCCCATCAATATTTCCGTTGGCCATTTATTCTTATTTTGGAGTGAAGTTGAGAATGGCAAGAAAAGAAAAAAAAAATCCTGCAATGTTTGGAAATTGGACCTGTCGTGGTTCCTTTATGCCTCTTATTTATTTATTTATTATTATTATTTTTAAATTTCGTTTCGACCAGGTCAATTGGTGGGGGATATTACAAATTTATAAAAAGGTGTCCCAATTTATTAAAAAGTACTAGAGTTTAATTGGTTGGGGATATTACAAATTTATAAAAAGGTGTCCCAATTGATTAAAAAAGACTACGTGTTTGGCCGTATGGGGAGGTATAAGTGTGAGCGCGTGGATGGAGAGGGGATGATGCGAAAATTCTTCACTGGAATTGAGTTCGTTTTAAAAGGAGGAGAATCTTGGGCAATTTAAGCAGGCCACCGAAGGGGCCTGCTATCATTTGGTTTGATATGAGTTATAATGATATAACTGCGGGGCATCTACATTTATTTGTTGTTATTCTTGTCTCTGCTTTGTTTTTAAAATGCCACACTACGTGTGTTACTTCAATTTATGTTAATAAAGCATCTATCTCAAGGCTATCAGGTTGGGGGCCAGCATCTTCAATCAAATGGATAAATTTAAAAGTGAGAAATCCCAGGGTAATAAATATCCATGGAAATAAGGGAACAATCATTCTTCATTCATATAGGGCAAAGGGTTTGGGGAGCGGTATGAGCGGATAAAGCGACAGAGCGTTTGAGGAGTGGAAGCATCATAAAACATGATGAGAATTTAGGTTTTTAGAATGTGTTTTAAAAATTTAGTTAGGAGGTTTAGGTTTTACAAGTCTTATAATATAATCACTAATAAAATTATATATACTTGAAAGCTATTCCAAACACAATAAAAATATTTTGATTAAAAAAAAAAACTAATAAACTTGATACCAAATTCTTCAAATTCGGCCCAATTTAATAACTATACAATATTTTTATTTTTTTCAATAATATATAATTCAATTGCAACAGATATGTTCCCTCCATGTGTTGTAAAAGGTGAGATATGTGAATCTAGCGTTCAAAATTGAACACGTCAGAGCCCTTCAAAGGGCCTCTGGCACGTCAGAGAAGGAGAAATTTTTACGTGTCAAAAAAAATTTAAAATATGATTTTTGTCATTTAAAAAAAAATGGAATAATATCTTAAATTTTTTTAAGAAGGGTTGTTAAATTTTCAACCCTTTTTTTAAATTTCATTTTTTCTAAAATTAAAATTTTAAGAATGTTGAATTTGTGAATTTCCTTTCATGTTAAAACTTAAATCCCATTTGAGAAACTCCCATTTCAAAAACAACAGTTTCTTTTTGAGTTGTTTTTTCTAATTGTGCATATGATGCAAGTTTTTATTACTTATTATGCCAAAATTACCTTTTCATACCATTACATTTGGCAGTTTCTAAGTTGCTCCCATTTAAAAAACAACAGTTTCTTTTTGAGTTGTTTTTTCTAATTGTGCATATGATCCAAGTTCTTATTAATTATTATTTCACAATTACCCTTTGATACCATTTCATTTGGTAGTTTCAATTGAGAGCCACTAGATGTTAATATGGGTCATGTATTGGGTCTGTAATTTTACTGGGTTGTGCCTGAAGGCTGCCCAAAGCAAGGTTTGACAACGATTTAAGTTGGAGAGGAGCATAGATTCATGATTCAGCAAACACCTGTCAAGCAAGGTTTAAGCACAATTTATGCTTGGAGAGGAGCGCATTCCACAGGCTTCCTAACGTACTCGATTTTATTTGTTTGCGGATTCCCAATTCCTGGTATGTTTTCATATTCCCAATTTATGAATGAGTTACTTGTATCAGTGTTAGTAAATGTGCTAGTGACTTGGAGGCAAGATACTAGTAATCAGAGAACAGATTTATCTTTGTTCATAATAATTCTTGATGCCACCCCAAATCTGGAAAGTATGTTGTGGAATGCTTGTAGTTTGCTTACTTCATTTTTCTAGAAAACAACAGGTCATCCACAAACATGAGATGTGAAATACCAGTGGTTCTTATTACCCCGCATCTAGCAATTAGTCCATTTTCTCTAGCCAACTGAATGCCTCTGCTCAGACCATCAATAACTAAAATAAATAGTAATGGAGAAGGGGAACAATATTGTTTTAGTCCCTTGTAGAGTTTGAAGAAATTAGTCGGTTTCTGGTTGATGGGTATTGACAGTTTTGTTGAGGAAATGCATGTCATAACGTAACAAGATTAGTCGAGATCGGTATAGCAGGGAATTCTCTGTGATCTGTAAATAAACATGTACTCATTTTTAATCAATCAATATCATATTATTTCCCATCAATATCAATATTCAATAGGATGGTCCATTTCATCATCACCCTTTCATTTGAACTTAGAGTGATCTTTCAATTGCAATACAAAAACAATGTCCCCAGTTACAGTGTCCGGTGCTTCATCAGCTTCACCCTAAAAGACTATCCTCTGTCCATGCAGCAGTCCCTTCTTGACTTGTACCTCTAGTGATGATGATGATGATGATGATGATGGTTAACGTCCACTGAGACCAAATTGGTCTATCGGACCTATAATTTCTTAATTTCTAATTGTCTGACTCCTTGTCTTTCTTGGCGAGATTGGTGATGTAGCTTTCTTTTTCTTCTCTATGGTCTTCCAACTTCCTTTATCTTGCATCTCCTTCATCTCTTCTGGTTCTTGGGACATTGGTGTCTTAGCTTCGCGATCTATTGTGTTCGTCCTTTTGGAGATAGTCGGAGAAGAAGTTTGGTCTAGGAGATCTCCTTTGTTGTTAAAAGAAGATTTATTTTGCGCGTTATTTGAAACCTCATAACTGTCGATGCTTGAGGGGTTGTTGAGTTCACATTTTTGTTGTTGGGCGGGGCTTTCCCCCTGCTTGTCTTGAGAGTTGTTTCTATCTTGCCCGATTTCTTGTAATTCAGAGTTTTCTCGAGAGTATTCTTCTTGGATGACAGTGTAGTGTTCTTTTTGTGCTCCTTCCCACCATGTAGATCTGTGGTGATTTTTTCTAGCAAAATTTTTCTCGGAGGCTTTTGGGCAATTTTTGGCTAGGTGGCCTGTCTCAAAGCAAGATCGGCATCTGAAGAGGACACTTTCATAATCGAGTTTCTGGTTCCACACATAGTCTTTACTTGTTAGGTGTATTTCCGCTGGGAATCCGGCGCTGAAGTCCATTTCCACACAGATGCGTGCATATGTGGTTCTGGCATATTCCTCTGTTTCTGGGCACCTACAGTAAAATTTTCCAATTGCATTTCCAATGGCTTCTAGCGAAGAGAAATTCCAGAGATGCAAGGGTAGATTTGGCAATCTCACCCAAACTGGTGCTGAGGTTATGACTGTTGTTGAGGGATCAAAAGATGGGTTCCATGGCCTCATGAATAGGCCTGATTTATCCCAAAACCAAGGGCCAGAATCTAGAATACATTGTCTGCTTTCACGGTTTTCAAAATCTACTATAAAGAAACCCCTAGCACAGGGATAGATATTAATTGCATCAGGAATTAGAGGCTTCCATACCTCCGTGATCCAACTGTGGAGAGTTGTGAGCCGCGGCCAAAAACCATTGAATCGGCATATTAGGGCACTTTCAGAGAACTTCAAAGCCTCATCGAGTGAATCCTGGACCACCTGGACAGTGGGAGTTGGGGCTTCACTGACTATATGGACAGGAGCTTGCCCCCCGGAGGCGGACGGAGAGCCAGCAGCTATTTTCGCGAAGCTGGGAGCCATCTAGAGAATGTTCTCCTTAGTAAGCGAGGTAACTTTGACTTTATGGAATTAGGGTTTGAGGTAACCCACAGACGTTCTAGATCTCAGAGGTTTTGGCGCTACAGATCTAGAGAGCCGCAGCCCCAGATCTGGACGACCATGAGCCCTAGAGCAGATAAAGAGCCGCAGATCTGGGCTTCGATAAATTACCAGAGAAGCGAGATGAGCTCTATATCTCAATGGAGCCGCAGATCTAGAGTCTTTGCCGCAGATCTGGAGAGCTGACGAGCCGCAGAGCCTGGACGACACGAGCCGCAGAGGGGACGCAGACAAGCCGCAGAGCGTGGACGAAGTAGAGTCAATGGAGCCGCAGAGAGCCGCAGTCGAGCCGATTCAATGGAGCCGCAGAGAGCAGCAGAGAGCCGCAGTCCTGCCGGAGAAAATTCGAAGAGAGCCGCAGTCTCGCCGGAGAGAGCCGCAGTCGAGCCGATTCAATGGAGCCGTAGAGAGCCGCAGTCGTCGAAGAGAGCCGCAGTCCCGCCGGAGAGAGCCGCAGTCGAAATATATAACCCAGTCCAGTCGTCGAAGAGAGCCGCAGTCCCGCCGGAGAGAGCCGCAGTCGAAATATATAACCCAGTCCACAATAAGATCATATACTCATTAGAAATCCAACGAGCCGATTCAATGGAGCCGCAGAGAGCCGCAGTCCTGCCGGAGAAAATTCGAAGAGAGCCGCAGTCCCGCCGGAGAGAGCCGCAGTCGAGCCGATTCAATGGAGCCGCAGAGAGCCGCAGTCGTCGAAGAGAGCCGCAGTCTTGAACCACTTTTTTCCCTTTACACTGACCACACGAGTCGAAACATGTAAATGCTAGTGAACACAAGTTAAAGAAATTGCCAGTGCATAGTGAATCAGCACATTCCGACGAAGTTGTTAAGAACCCCGTAGAATTTCCGGAGGAAACTAATTTTCGGCTAAACTGTATGCAAATACTCTACATAAAAGAACAAACTGAACTTTAAGAACAGGAAAACGGCGTACACGCACAACAATCTTTGATAACAGCCCTGTCAATCTCAGTGATAAAAATCAAAGAAAAATTGTAACTGAATAATCCAGCCCTAACTCTCACATTAACAAAAGCAAATATAAAGGGAAAATAGCTACTCCAAAGATATAGAATACCTCTTCTACGCAGAAGACAAAATGACAGGCTTTTGCTCTGCCAAAATCCTTTTTCTGAATATTGTTTCTCCCTGACGCTTCTACAAAGTGGTTGTTAGCGATTGTTGTTTCTCTCGGACGCTTCTACAATTTTATAAAGAAAACTGCAAGTTTAGTGATTTTCTTTATGAGATCATCTGGCTGTTCCAAGTGAAGTGTTTATAACGGAGTCAATGAGCCGACCCTTCCTTTATTTGGTGAGTGTTCCCCGTCTTCGAGATACGCTAATAACCCCGTCTTGTCTCCAAGCCACATAGCTTTAGATTTAACTTCAACGGACATCCCAACTCATTAGGGTGTTTAGTTGAGTGGTAGGGGATGGTGGTTTTCTTTAATATATGGTTATGGTTATAGTTAGTTGAGTGGTTAGGATAGTGGTTTGTTTCTAATATATGGTCCGTGTGACACTCATCCTTGCCACTGATTGTCTCGTCTGAGCCTCTACAATCAGGACAGACATGTTGCATTTGTTGTATCATGCCAGGAATCAGTTGCCTAATAGAGACCTTCATACCAGAAATATTTTGAATTGAATAAAATATTTCAGAAATGTGCAATTAATATAAGAAATTGAATCTCCAAAAATCTGCCCGGTGAATTTGAATTGTGAATTTGAATTAAATTAACTTCACCAAAGATTGAATCACCATATTCCAATTAAGAGATGTCCAAAATATGAGAGCATAGACAAACTAGTGAATAGTGGAATCCCACTGTGTCCTCGTTGATTAAAAAAGAGTTGGTCCTGGCAACTGGCCATTTACAATGACTATATCGTGCATTTGGCATAATCACTGCATAGGGGTGATTTCAATATGTTCCAATAAATTGAGATTGTAACAATATAATGAGACGGAATTTAGTTCAAATCATAGTTTGATATATGCCCATTAGTTTATTCATCTCCTTTCACTCAGAAATATTATATAAAATTTTCACAATATATCAATAGAGAGTTACCAAAACAAGAAGACATCACAAATAGCATTATATTACGTGAATTTTTTTTAATGGAAGGTTACAAATATGTTATTAATATATATTTCTATGTTATTAATATATATAATTAATAAAAAATATAAGTTAAAATAAAAATATGTAAATGAGAGTAAATGTTTTGTTTAATTTTAGTTTTATTAAATATTGGTTATAAATTAATTATTTAAAAAAATTACAGAGGCTTTTTTAATTTTGTGAATTTTTTTATTTATTTTTATATGAATATTTGTTATATTATAGAATTAGCTTAATGCCTAATCATATATTGGTGATAATTTTGGACTAAGTTAAGATGAATCTATGATATAATTTTGGACTAGGTTAAGATGAATCTATGATATATTTTTAATGTATTCAAATGATTTTTTTTATTATTGTAATATTGACATTAAAGGCAGATGAATTTTTTTTGTTTTTCAAGGAAAGTTATAGGGGCCAATGTTTCCAAGTGAGCTAATTTTCCATGGTTTTCTAAAAAAAAAGATTTGCGAATTTTCGTTTATTCTAAAAATGATTCACCTAAATTTTATACTAATTTAGAGACTATAAAATAATTAAAAAATTTATTATTCTTACAAAAATATTGCTAAACATTTTTTAGCTTAATATTGAGGATTAATAAGATTTTCTAACATTTTTAAACTTGGAAATTTTTTTCCATCCTTCAAATTTTCCATGTTCAATTTGAAGAAAATTTTCGGTCTTTAAAATTTCCATACTCATTTTAATTTAGACACATAATTCATACATTTAGTTAATTCAATTTAAATGCAAAAACACCTCATTCTCCTAGTTGCAATTAAGCTTAATTTATTCAGTTTATAAGAATTAATAATAATTTCAAATGAGTGGCCATTAATTTTGCTCATACATTTGTGTTGACTATGAATGTACGCTCTAAAACATAATATCCCAAAGTCTAATTGGTGAACGGGGACCAAAGCGATACATTGATTGATTTAATAATAGCGCAATATAAGAGATTTAAAGGGACCAAACATTGAAGATTATCAATTTCATTAACATTGTATCCCAAATGAATTATGTATCCCAAATTCTAATTCATGAAGCTAGACCAAAGTGATACATAGATTGATTTAATAATAGCACAATATAAGATATTTAAGGGGAACAAAAATTGAAAGATTATCAATTTCATTGCCAATAATGTTAAGAGTAAAGTGATTTACAATCGTCTCTCATAATAACTTATTTTGAACATAAAAGTTTAGTTAATGAAATGAACATAGAAGAATAATGAGTAAAAAGAGAATAATAAGATGTAAGTGGAAAAGATTTAACAACAATTTTTTTTGTTTTTTTTTTTTGTTTTTCAATATGTCAATCATCTTTTTTACCAAATGTAATATGGATTTCAATTTTATAAATCAAGAAGTAAGAAAATAATTTTTTTATATCTTTTTAAATTAAACAAAGAAATTTAAAATGCTATATTTTAGAGTAGAAACACAAGTTTTTGGTCATGATATACAAAGCAATTTAATTACACTAGAAAAAACTCACACTCATGAGTGAATTGATTATTGTTCATTCACTTTATTTATTTTTACAAAAATATAAACAAGCATTTTGAAGGATAAAAAAATTGGAAGTTATTCAATCAATCAAAGTATTGTTTAAATCCCTATACAATAATGACATTGATCAAAGTATATCTACCTATATTTTAATCCTAGAGACGTCTAATATCACATGTTTGCAATAGTGAAATGAATAATGTTAATTTATTATAGAGAAATCCAACATACAAAAAACAATAGATATAAATCCATATAGGACAATAATAATTAATAAGATAGAATGAGTGATGGCTTTACAATGTCATGTGATAATATGTTTATATGTGTTGACTAGTCAATATTATGTTCATTATAACAAGTTGACTTGAGATGCAATGGAATGATTTGAAACATATGTACATTGTTCAATGTATGCTTTTTATTGTATAAAGGAAGGATAAATAGATGAAGAAAAATATTCCACTAATAAAGGCATGTAACAACTCAGAGAGAGAGATAGAGGCATTTGTTGTTTTTATTTTCCTAAAGCAAAACACACAATAAGAGTATTTGAAACAATTGAAATGCGCACTCTTTCATGTTTGTAATTTTATTTGAGATGTAATTATAACCATAACATTGAAATGTACACACATGCATGTCTATAATTTTATGTGTGATGTAATTAGAACCATAACATTGAAATGTACAGTTGTTGAGCATTGAAATTTGGACTTCTAGTTGCCCACCTCCACTCTCAACCATATGTAGTTGTTAACATACATAACAATCATGGAACCATGCATGTTAATATTCATGGCTATCCTAATCATCTGGTGTTAGCAGTGTTGGGAGATAATCGTGTGTGATTTTTATTCATTATTTATTATCCAGCCACACCACCTTGTACAGCTGAATTTTCTTGCTAATTTCTACCTTCTAATTCTGGGTGGGTGTAATTCAACTGCTGAGAATCACTTTCTTCATTTGAGACAAAAGGAAGCATCTTAATGCTCTTCTCTAGTTGGAAGTGTTTGTGAACTCTTCTCAAGAAGTATCCATACATGACACATGCTGCATAGACTTGCCCCACTCGAACTGCCAACTGCTGGTGTGCTTTGTGCATCCCCTTTTTTGTGATTGTTGTCCTTGGGAATCATGATGCCTTCTACATTACAATTACTAAAAAACAATTTGATATATTCCTTGTTATAGAAGAAATTTCATTTTGGTGATAGCAATGTGCATAACCTTCCATGAAGATCAATGTTAATTTTAATTTTCAATGATCAAAAGACCTATGTGTGTGAGATCTATTTGTTGCTTTTCATTAGTTTTCATATGAATTTTGTTGTATATTGTCTTATTTTCAAATAATATTATGTATTTTTATATTAATTTATATTTTTATATTTCTTGTTTTGTTGACTATAGGTATAAAATGCCACCTCTTGGTCGCCCCAAAAAGGATCTGAAACAACTTTCACTTTCCGATGCATTTGGTATCTCTCAATGTTCTAATCAACCGCATATTTCTGAAAATGAAGTATATGATCATGTGGATGAGGACCATGAATCAGATAGTGCAGAACTTTTTGAAGAGGAACCAACATCCAAAAGGTACAAAAGAACATTCAAGTCCAAATGGAAGTTGAGATTTCCATGGGTTTATGCTGTAAAAGATTTTAATGGTGTTGAAAGGATAAAATATTCATGGTGTGTAAAATTTAAAAGGGAAACTCCATTTGCTAAAGATGGAAGCACAACCCTTCAAGTTATTGCTTTAAACATCCATGAAACATCAGAGGCTCATAAATTTGCTTTGCAACTTGTAGAGGGAGAAAGTAAACGGAGTACTCTTCCAATTACAAAACATGTAGAACTAATGGTTGATGTTCAGAAAGAGAGAATTATATCAGTTATTGAGAACATGTATTTTGTTGCAATACATGACTTACCTTTGGAAGTATATAAGCCAATTTGTGACTTGAATAGGTATAAAAACACTCCTCACATGCCTCTAACAGATGAATACTCAGCATATACAAATACAACATCTGGAAAAGACTTTTTAGAAGCTGCTAAGGAGGTATATTGGAAAAAATTAAAAGACGAGATTTTCCAAAGTCCATATTACTCACTTTTAGTTGATGAAAGCACTGATCGAACTATGGTGCAACATTTGATTATTTATATTACATATTTGACCAATGAAGGAAGAGGTCCATGTGCTACAAAATTCATACAATTGCTACAAATTAGGGATGGAACATCACAGTGTATGTATGATGTCGTGACATCTCTTTAGCAGACATGAATCTATCCATGACAAAGTTAGTTGGATTTGGATCTGATGGAGCATCATCCATGAGGGGTATTCGTGAAGGTTTATCTACTAAGCTTCGTCGACATGCCCCTCATTTAGTAGAGATCCACTGTATAGCTCATCTAGAAGCATTAGCAGCTAATAATGCTTCATCTTATTTTGAAGAGTTGCAAGCTATTGATAAGTTTGCAAATAAGATCTATTCATGGTTAGGGAAATCTACTAAAAGACATGGAGAATTGAAAGAGCTAATGGAGTCATTTCAAATCACAAGGCTAGAAGTGTTACAAATTCATCATATTAGATGGCTTTCTAGAGGAAAAGTCATGGAAAGACTCGTTAAGCTCATGCCTGCTTTGTTAAGGGACTGGGAGTTAGTGGAGAAAAAAATGTATGAGATGGCTACAATATTTCAAGTTCAATTTTGCATCCACTTACTTTCATATGTGCTTATTGAATTAAATAAGCTGAATCAAAAGTTTCAAGAGAATCATGTTGACATTACATCTATTGGAACAACTTTGGATATCACTATTAGCTTGCTTTATAAGCGATTTCTAAGAGGCACATTTGGGGCAGGTGCAACGCATACATCATCCTTCTTAAATAAAACACAACAAGGAACTCTTGAGTTTGCAGATTGCACAGGTATAGTACATGTACATGAATTGAGGTTTGAGAGTTTGCCAAAGTCACAAAGATCAGGGACACTAGATTATTGCATTACGCTGGGAAAGGCTTTTGTAATGAAGGTGATTGACTCTCTAAATGCAAGGTTCATAGATTTACCTATTTTTAATGCAGCTAAGTTTTTTAGTCCTCGTAATTATTATGAGGATATGGATGACAGAGACTCTCAAACAAGAAGATGGTTGACATGTTTATGTGAAAAATTTAGTGCTGGAGGCTTCCTTGTTGTGGACAACATTAAATGTATGAGTGAAATGGATGAATTTATATGTACTATGTATAAATCTTACCCAAAAAAGCATATGTTTGGAGCATGGGATCTACGTGGAGGTGAAATTGAATGGTTTGAAGGATTTCCATGCTTAATGCAGCTATGGCAAGCAATTCTTATTATTCTAGATAGTACAACAATTTGTGAAAGAGGATTTTCAAAATTAAATCGGATAAAAAATGAGGATAGTTCAAGGCTTTCTTTAAAAACATTGGATACGTTAATGTTTATCTCTCACAGTGCACCTCATGCTCTAAATGAGGTAGATTGGAATGCTATTTATGATGAATGGAAAGAGATGAAAACTCGAAAACCTCTTCCACTATGAAAATAGATTGAAAGAACTAGTAAGTTTCAGTGTTTATTACCATCATTGTCTTACTCTATCGAGCACTTGAATGAACCATTTTGGTAAGTGAATTTTTTTAGTTTTATACCATTTGCCTTTTGTAAATGAAAGCATAACCATATTTTTCAAGTTTGTATGTGAAGTTTTTCTAACACATATTGAATGTAATCATTGTAGGATATTGCACAAGATATGTTAAGCTGGAGGACCACAACTGTCAAAGTTTTATAACTGAAAGAAAAAGCTATCTTAGATCAATTTTGCGGCCAAGTATAGGGACTGTAGTTCCAATAATTTGAGATGTGCAAATATTGGAAGTCTCAGCTTTCCAAAAGAGTTTTAATAGACAATAGAATAGTGATTTGGTCAAATTTGAAGTTTATAAGCTAGAATTACACTGATACTTCCTATATAAGCTAGAATTTATTTTTAATTTTATAAATGAGACCTTCCATATACTTTTAATATAAGTATTTTTGTTTCTTCGTATTTTTATTTTTATTTCAGTTTTATTAAGATGTAATTATGTATATATGTTTATTTTTTGTAGTCATATGCAGTTTCCCAACTATGATTTTGTCCCTATAGTTGGTTCAATTGTGGCTAAGTTCAAGCCTGCGCAATATGATCTTATGTGGTTACATTTCTCAATCACACGTGTAAGAGTAATTCATTTACTAATGCAACATTTGACATAGTAGTATCTTTTTGTTTGTGAAAAAATAAAAAGAAATTTGAAAATAATTTACTATTGTCAATTGAATTGCTTTTTTTTTTATGCTTTTCATTATAGAAGTGCGACCTAGATGTGTGCCCTTCTAAATGAAATTAAGACCTACCCTTCAAATTTGATCACTGTATGTGATCCATAAGACCATCAACGTTTCCTTCCTCAACTGCAGACGAGGAGCTACCAACTGATGGAACCTCCGTTAAAACTGCAGGAATATCAGAAGTGGATGAGGATGCAGCTTCTAGAGGAGGAAGGGCGTCAGGGTCGTTTGGCATTGAAAAGCGAGACAGGTAGGAGAAGAATCGGGAGCAACTGCAGCATTTAGTTGCCATTGTTACGCCACAAAGCTTGCCTAACAACGCTCTACTGTAACTTCCCAATTGAAAGTACGAAGGAAATTTGAGATGTAGGAAAAATGGATTTCAAAGACTTTCCACTGCATTTGGTCGAACTCATATAATACTAATACCTAGCGATATCCTACTTACATATAGAAAAAAATTATGTTACGATTAGTTGTTTGCAACACGCTGATTCCATACCAGAAGGGAAAGCCAAAGCAACTTGCAGATTTTCTGTATGAAAATTCTGGTTTGCAATTTACTGATATAAACTCAACTTCACGTTCTCTTCCTGCACACAACAAATCACGTCACATGGTCCATGTGAGGAGGTTCATAGGGATCACATGGTCCATGTGAGGAGGTTCATAGGGATCAAGTTCGGTTCTCAAAAATATAGGGAAAATTCCAGAGGTGGTAAAGTCAAAAATATATTCTTGAAAAAGGTGAAACACGTATAAGTTATGTGTTAAGCAGACAATCTAAATCACTGGGTTTGGCCAACAACATTGTTTAAATTCACAGTTTTCCTAATTTTATTCTTAGGTGAATTTATTTATTTGATGGGGTTTGTAAATCTCAGGTAAAACACTTAATTCCTCTAAAATAAATTTTATTACGAAATTATTGGGAAAAAATAAAAATAAAAACAATAAAATTCTAAAAATGAAACCCTTTGGTTTAAAAAAAAAATCCAGTGTTCTTTTTAAATGGCAAACTTGATAGAGAAGATTCCAATACTAGTTAAAAGAAATTGGGAAGATACTAGGATATCAAGATAAACTAATATGAGTGAAGTTTGCTTAAAAGAGAAACATAATCAAATTGTTAATTTATATAAAATACAATTTTTTTTAATAATATTTTTCATTTTTATTTATTTATTTTTATTTTCACAATTTTAATAGGTTAATATTTTATATATATATCACATATACATTTAAATTATATAAATTTATATATTTATAAACAATTATAATAGAAATATAATATTTTAATAAAAAATATCATTTTAAATAAGGGAAACATATATAAATAATAAATAATAATAAAAAAATTAAGCATGTTGTTATATATATATATATATATATATATATATATATATATATATATATATATATTGTGTGTGTCTTTTTAATATATATATATATATATATACCAACCACACATATAAATTATAAATAATTAAATATTTTCATAAAATATAAAAATTAAATATATAAAAGAAATATATATATATATTCAAATTTTGTTGTCCATTATTATTTTAAATGTGTGTTAATTTTTTTCATTTATACCATAAACATTCAAATTATATAAATTTGTATATTTATAAACATTTATAATAAAAGTCTAATACTAGATCTTAGACTTTTGTTTTCCATATTGATAATGAGATTGTCTTTTGGATTAATCACATCATGACGATTTGGTCGACTTTTTGAACCATCTAATGTGATGTAGTTCATCCTCGGGACAAAGGTATAAACGTCAACCAAATTAGATAAACCACATTAGATGGTTCGAAATGTCGACCAAATTGTCATGATGTGATTAATCCAAAAGACAATCTCATTATCAAAAGTGTAATATTTCAATAAAATATAAAAATTAGATATATGCAAATAAAGAAAACACATTTAATCTTTAAATTATGTATTCATTTATTATTTTTTTTCTTGTAAGTGGAAATTTCTATTAATCATAAGGAATATACATGGATATCAAAAAGCATGTGGTCTCACCTCGACCAGGTTTGTGAATCAATGCGATGACCATACATGACAAACAAAATTTCCAGCTGAGAGGTCTAACATTCTAGAAAACTAACAAAACAAAAAATACACCAATGAACATATACAATCGTCGGATGTGATGGAAGCAAGGTTGTCTGACCCAGTACCTAGGGGAGGTGGCAGACGATACATGCAGTTGACATGGTTCTTGAAGTGAGCAAGCCAGGTTTTGAGATTTTCCACCTTTTCAGTTAGCAAGTTCTGGTGGCGCTAAACTACTACCACCCTCCCACGAACATGGCACTGGAAGTATTGGAGTTGCTCGAATTTCACCATGACAACCTCGTGTTCCTCTCTACGAGCTTGATCATGGGCATCTAGACGAGCAAAAATTGAGTGAAGCAGCTCAATAATTTCCAATGAGGGACCTGTCCTCCTGGAAGACATCCTACCTATGGAACCAGAGCGACCTTGGTTGGAGCGGCCCCACGTTGTCGAGCCCCGGAGATGCCCATGCCCACGAACACCCACACTGGTATCACGACTGAGCTGCGAGACCATTTGTCGACGACCACCCACCCTAGAGGCCACAGATGAGCTGCGACCCCCAGGGGTGCAGGACCCCCGAAACCAGAGTCTCTCACTCCCTTCTTGAAGCTACCTTCCTAAACAACAACAACGTCACCTCGAGCCCTGACGGGAGGGGAAGCACATTCCGGCTACGCTAGATCAATTATGCATGAGGAGTGGGGAGAGGGATTCATTGTGGAGCACCAAAGGGACCTACAGAACTGGAGAGGAGGGACTCCTCTAGATATACCACCAGCTACCCAGAACCGACCAAGACCAGTTGCAAGCCAGAGAGAAGAGTAGCACCAACGCCAAGAGCCCTACCACCCTGAATTCGCCACCCAAGGGATATCAACCACCCATAACCAATTGAGACCAACCGTGGACCAGAGAGAAAATGGGAACCAACGCCAAGAGTCTCGCCACCCTGAACTCGCCGCCGAAGAATAGCCAGGTTGTGCTAGAGAGGATAGAAGCCCACGGGGTGGAATTCGAGAAGAAAGAAGCAGACACCCAAGATGAGATTGAAAGGAAAAACAAAGCAATCACCTAAGATGAATCATAACAATGAGGGGAGAGCTAAAACCATAGTCCCAGTAAACAAGAGCCCGTATGCAAGAAATCCCAGAGACCATTGACACCCTAAACCTAGAGTCACCACCATAAGAACAATAACACCTCTGGCATGTCGCCAGAATTTCGAAGGTAAGAAGCATAGATTCAGCACCAGTCAGTCCATAAACTTCCTCGAAGCGACGAAAGTGAAAAACTGCAAGAGCAGAGGGAAATTAAGAAGGGGGCCGTCCAAAACCAATGAAGGAGTGTCCACCAAAGAGACCCAAAGAAGGAAAGTTTCTTAGGAAGTTGGAACGAGTGAGAGGGTGATGGTTGAGGCACGCCTGTGGTCGACTGAATAGACCACCACCTTGGAGCAAACATTGAGGAGGATGCGAGGAGGAAGGGAGGTGTAACACACAAAAGAGAATTTGGCAACTGGGGGGAGGGGGTGATCATCGATGGGATATAGACAGAGGAGGAATGGATCCATCGCATCAGATCAAATGCAGACTAGAGGGACATAACTGTTCACACGCGCGAACGCATACATTATAACTGTGGCGTGGTGGAGGGGCTACTGCCCTAGCCTCTCCTGCCTTATACCTTTTACACTTGGCATCTGTCACGTGATGGGTTGATACCGTTGTCCAACAACCCCATTGAGTAATTCATTTATTATTTTTGAATGTGTGTTAATTTTTTATTTATACCATACACATTTAAATAATATAATTTTTATATATTTATAATAGTTATAACATAAGTGTAATATTTCAATAACATAAAAAGTTAAATATATAAAAGAAATATATGCACATGCATAGGGGAAACCCAATTCGAAATCATCTTGTTATGAGGTAATTATGTAAATTATGAGAGTGTTCAAATTCATTCATGAGCCTTTATCCCACCAAAGGAGAAAAAACAAACAAACAAACAAACATCTGTAGATTAAAAAAATTATTTAAATTTTTAACATTTGTTGTTATTTATTATTTTTGAATATATATATATATATATATATATATATATAACACTTACATTTTATAAACATTGATAGTGGAAGTGTGATATTTCCCAAGGGGTGTAGAATAAATAGTGACAAAGTGGCAGAGTGTTGTGTTAATATTTCCCAGGGGGTGTAGAATAGACAGTGACAAAGTGGCAGGGTGTTGTGTTAATATTTCCCAAAGGGTGTAGATTAGACAGTGACAAAGTGGCAGGGTGTTGTGTTATGTTAAGACATTCCACAGTGAAAATTTCATCGATTCTAAACATTTGGTGTAAAAATCCATCCATGTTAAGGGTTGGTGTGGTCCAGGACGAGTGAGATTCTCATATTATTTTGACAACCTAGATGCTTCTAGGTTGGAGCTAGTGTGGCCCAGGACGAGTGAGATTCTCATATGATTTTGACGACCTAGATGCTTCTAGGTTGGGGCTACTGAAGACATAAGTGCTAGTCATCTCACAACTCACATTACCTACCAAAACAGATATAGTAGAAGTGTAATATTTCAATAACATATAAAAGATAAATATATAAACACACACATATATATTAAAAATATATTTAAATATTGTTAGCATTTATCATTTTTTAATATACACACATAAATTATATAAATTTATATATTTATAAATGGTTATAATAAAAGTGTAATATTTCAATAAATATAAAATTTAAATACAAAAAAGAAAGATATATATTAAGAATATTTTAATCTTTAATTTTTGTTATCAATTTTATTTATTTATACCATACGCATTAAATTATATAAATTTATATGAAACATATTTATATAAAAAAAAATTATTTTAATTTTTAAATTGTGTTGTAATTTATTATTTTTGGATATATATATATATATATATGTGTGTGTGTTAATTTTAAATTTATACCATACACATTTAAATATATAACTTTATATATTTCTAAACAATTATAATAAAAAGTGTAATATTTCAACAATATATAAAAATTAAATTTATGGAAGAAAATGTGTATTTTTGAATATATATATATAAACAATTATAATAAGAGTGTAATATTTCAATAATATATAAAATTTAAATATGGGAAAGAAATATACATATATATTACAAAATATTAATGTTTAGAATTTATTAGAATTTATTATTTTTTAATATATCTAATCAATAAAATAACACGTTTATATATTTACATTATATATAAAAAAGAGATAACAATTCCTAGTATTTTTTTGGTAAACTCGTTCCAAAGAATTTCATTAATAAAAAAGACTATACAATGAAGTAAGAGAAAACAAAAACAAGAGTATCACTCATCTTGGAGCAGGTTCTCAAATCTACTTTTCCTTCCTTTCCTTGTGGCTATTTTCACTAATCCATTCGGTGGAGGAGTTACCAAGGCTAGCTTAAGAGTGTCCTAACAAGTTGTTGATGCGTCTTTATCAGAGTCTGAAGAAGTTGATTCATGGATTTGATTTATCACTCCCAACGAAGCAATATTACTGTTTATTTCTTTTTGATTTGTTGAAATTTGGTTCTCCTTACTCTCATCGCAATGATTTTGAAGATCTAAAGTCTGGGCCTCATTAGGGGAGAGCATTTCATCATTCAGCTCAATATCCTCCCAGTCTAAAGAAGAGAAGTCATCTTCCTCTAAAGGGGGCGAGTTGCATGGCTTCCAAGCCTTAGTTTAGTCTTTTGTTTTACCTGCTTTAGAGCACATACATAGATTTTTATTTTGAAACTCTAGAGTATCCACAATATTCATTTTTAATTCGACGGTTTGAGTCAATACCATGATTCACCATCAGGAAAAACCTGCACATAAGAGAAGAGAAAGGATGAGATAAATATAGAGGGAAATATGAGAAGAAG
Source organism: Pinus tabuliformis (assembly GCA_031772625.1). Classification (NCBI taxonomy): domain Eukaryota; kingdom Viridiplantae; phylum Streptophyta; class Pinopsida; order Pinales; family Pinaceae; genus Pinus; species Pinus tabuliformis. The sequence continues at coordinate 40,203,037 of CM062819.1, forward strand.
GAAAAGAGACAACCAACAGACCTAACCTCAGTAACTGAAAAAACAAGATAAAAATATTATTTAAAAAAAAATCATTTTTATTTTCAATTATTATTATTATTATTTTTTATTTTGAATAACAATTAACCTATTAAGGTTAATAATATTAAAAGTGATTTAATAAATTTTTTTATTTTTTTATTTTTTATTTTTATTTTTTATGTTTTTTTACATTGTGGTTCACAGACACTGGGTGACCATTACATCCACGAGAAAATTTGGGTAGATCAACACTGAAGGGAATACGAACATTGGGTGGCCATTACATCCATGGGAAAATTTGGGCAGATCAACCCCGAAGGGAATCTTTTAAATCCCCTCGGCTAGACTAGTAGGGCCTCACCCCAAGGGCGTTGAGGAGAATTGACCTTGTGACCTCCCGATCGGTGAAGCACTTAACAACGGGGACTCGACCAGTTGAGCTAACCCTTGGGGCTAAAAGTGATTTAATAATATAAATAGATTGAGTTAATTTATAAAATTTTACTTTGGTTTATTTTAAAAAATGGAATTTTATAATAGGATAATTAGATGTATTTTTATTTTCAATTATAATTTTATAGCCCTAAATAATTTCCAATTATACTTATATTGTTATATTTAATTGCCAATTATATTTTGAGGTCATAAAGTTTATTTAATGATGTAAATTGATTGAGTTAATTTATAAAATTAACTAGGCTTATTAAAATTTTAAGGATATACTTTATTTAATACAATATTTTATTGAGTATAATATTAGGCCATAGGTTAATAATAATATTGTATTATTACTATTAATTATAGTGTTAATAGTAATAATGTTAATTACTACTATTAACAAGATAATTAATGTTACTAGCAATAAAACTATTACTATTAATCTATGGAAACCACAAAATTTGATTAGCAGAATGATGAGGGCGGGTTAAAAAGAAAAGGAATAAATGAAAGTGGAGAGGGTGATAAAAATTTAATGGGCTGAGATTAATTATACGGGGCGGGGGGTGAAGGAAAAGTTGTAGGATGAGGGTAAAGAGGGGAAGGAGGAAAAGGTGTCTAGAGAAAATGAAAGTGCAAGGGGAGAGGTCAGGCGCGGGGAGATAGGTAGGTTAATGGGGAGAGGGAGATGACGAAGTATGATCTTGAGAGAGTAAGGGAATCCAGTTCCTGCTTACTTCCAAACCCCCATCTCTATTGATATTGTGAGGATGTTATATAATTTCAAGGACTTCCCGTACTTTCTGTTTATATTTATGGTTTTCATTGGTGATAACTTTGGTGTTTTCAAGACATATATGGTGACTAGTTTTTTCAGAGTGCTCTGTTATGGTTGAGGATCGAGTTCTGTTGTTTTTTTATGTATGCATCATGTTCTTTTAGTCTAATTTTGAAATATCTTCTTGTCTCACAAATGTAACGCTTTCCAAATGAACATATGACTTTATAGACTCCTTTCTGTTGAAGGTGATCAGGGTTGTCTTTAACAGATCTCATTCTTTTTCTGATGGTTAATAGTAACGTGAAAGAGGTTTTAACGTCCTTCTTTTTTAGAACCCTAGCCAGCTTGTGAGTGACTCTTTGAATGTACGGAAGATATGCCCTTTTGTTGCTAACTTGGGTGTTACTCATAGTTTGCTAGTCTTTATTTCTATATCTAGCTTTAATTATCAATAAAATATATCCTTAAAATGCTAATTATCTTATTAAAATTCTTCTCTATAAATAAACCTAGTTAATTTTATAAATTAACTCAATCAATTTACGTCATTAAATAAACTTTATGACCTCATAAATATAATTGGAAATTAAATATAACAATATAAATATAATTGGAAATTATTTAGGGCTATACAATTATAATTGAAAATAAAAATGAAATAAAAATACACCTAATTACCCTATTATAAAATTCCATTCTTTAAAACTAACCCAAGTAAAATTTTATAAATTAACTTAATCTATTTATATTATTAAATCACCTTTAATATTATTAACCTTAGTAAGATAACTGTAATTCAAAATAAAGCAATAAAAATAATAATAATTGAAAATCAAAATGAAAAAAATTAAAAATAAAAATTTTTATCTTGTTTTTTCAGTTATTGAGGTTAGGTTTGTTGGTCGACTCTTTTCCTTCTTCCCATATTTCCCTCTATATTTCGCTCATCCTTTCTCTTTTTTTCTTTACATGTTTTTCTTGATGATGAGTTCTGGCATTGACTTGAAACGTCGAATCAAAAATGAATATTGTGGATACTCTGAAGTCTCAAAATCAAAATATGTAGATGTCTTGTTTGATAGCAGAGGCGACGACAAAAGTATTATTCTCGTAGTCAAAGAGTTGGATCTAGTGGAAATAACCTACTTTCAGGTTGAATTTGTAAGGCAAGCCTTTGCTAATGTCGAGTTCTACATAGATCCTCCTGTAAGTATACACTTCACATTTGCATTGTGTAGGATATGTGGCGGGAAATGACCTAAGATATTTTTTATGCTCGTAAACACTAAATGGTGCCATATATGAGCCAACAAGTTTGGTAGTCTATCCTGAATTGGAGCAGATTAGTAATGTTGTGCTAATTCCCCATCCAGAAATAAACCCAAGATTCTTATCATTTGCTTTTTCAAGTGCTTAAGGAGTCAAAACTTTTGTATAATTAACAGATTCCCATGAGAGTTGCTTATGTAAATGTTATAAACAGTTTTAACATAAAAAAATATGCTGAACAACAGAAAAATAACAACAAAGAACATCAAAATATAACACACAACAAGCACATGATAAAGGAGTTCACCCCTCCTGGGCTACGTCTCCTTGGTCTAGCTTCCAATGGCTTAGGCCTCTCTATTATGATCAAATTACATCAAAGGTGTGTTTACAATGCTCAGATGCCTCTGAAACCAATCTCAATAAGTTCATAATCCCCAAAAATTCTAGAATTGACTATTTTTGCATCAAATTTGGATAAGAACTGAAGGAGTTATGAATTCTCATAGTTCTTCCTTTATTTGTTCCACAAAATGCTCTAAAACCAGCATAAAACTACAAATTAGCCCCAAAATATGCTAACTGGGCAAGAATTTATTCGCACCGTGGGCCATATCCTATCGACCGTATTGCAAATTGCAATCGGCAATGTCTAGCAGTGATAAACTGCGGGACTATGTCATCTTGTGCGATTGCGATATGCGATTGTGGTTTACCACATCACAATCGGGCCCGATATCGCATCGCAACCCAACCCTTACCAAGGTTGATTCTTTTTTCCATCGTGATTTTGATATGTGATCACATTGCATCACAACTCCCAACCTTGCCGATGTCAGGGCCAATATCTATTTGTCGATCCTTTCCTACGATATGCGATATCACAAATCTCAATCGGCTCTGCCTGGGGGATGATTCTTATCCTAAACCACTTACCACTATGATATGTGATATGCGAGGTCCAATGGTAGGCTACCACTTTTTTCCTCCTTATTTGCTAAATATTTGCCACATCATCCCAATCTTTCCATGTAGGCAAGTCAAACTTGAACTTTGACTTTCTCTAACTTCTGCATACAAACTCGAATTTGAGTGCCATTCACACCATTGGATTCAAAATGACGAGCTCTTCAATCTGAAGCTGAGTATGAAAAGATTCTGACACTTTGTTTTTTTAGCATAATTCTGATCACGTGATCACTCCTCCCCACTAGAAGCCTTTTAGACCCCAAAAGGATCACTTCAACAGATGAGGGTATTGTTCCCTCACCTTCCCCACTTCAATCCATTTGGCCTTTGATAGATGTGTATCTTTGAGACCCACCCGAAGATAATCAATACTTCCCCTTTCGAAGACAACCTTCACGCTGGTCAACACATGTAGTCGAGCTGCTATGGAGGAGAAATTGGAAATGAACTTCCTCCAGTATTGTGCTACTCCTAAAAAACTACTTACTTCTATAACTGATTTGGGTGTTGGCCAATTCACAATGATCGAAACTTTAGAGGGGTCAATCTTTAGCTCACCTCCTCCAACTATGTGGCCCAAATACACTAAAGAAGTTTTCCCGAATTCATATTTAAACATCTTCAGAAATAGCTATTCTTTTCTCAAGACATCCAACACTTTCCTAACATGCTTGAAATGCTCTTCTCATGATTTGTTGAATATCAAAATATCATCTAAATAGACAATTAAAAATTCATCAAGAAAGGATCTTAAAACATCATTCATAACTCTCATGAATGTAGCTGAAGCATTGCAAAGACCGAAAGGCATAACCAACCACTCAAACAATCCTTGTTTGGTTTTAAAAGCAGTCTTCCAAATGTCCTCCTCATCTATTCTAACTTGATGATATCAAATTCTCAAGTCTAATTTAGTGAAATACTTTTCATTTTCAACTGATCTAACCAATCATCTATTATGGGCAGTGGGTATCGATTCTTTATTGTGATCTTATCTAAAGCTCGATAATCTACACACATGCGCCAGGTTCCATCTTTCTTGGGTACCAATACAATTGGTGAACCACATGGCGAAGTACAAGGATGAATTTCTCCTTTATCTAATAATTCCTGGACTTGTTTCTTAATTTCTAAACTTTCCAGAATTGACATTCGATACATACCAATGTTTGGGAATGGACAGTATTACTGTAGTTGAATTTAATGCTAAATTCCTCTTTTTGGTGGCAGTCCCTTTGGTTCTTGAAACATGTCCCCATATTGATTGACCACATCAATCAATTCAACTTTTAGCTTCACGTCATAGCCTGCAAAGGATTCCTGCTCCGTGTCATTCTTCTGCTTGATTATGAGGAGCACGAGACTCTTGTTGGAATTAACGAGTCGCTTCATTTCACCTACGCTTGCCAAAGACAAATTAAGTTTCCTGCAATGGGTTCTCACAATGTACTCCACTCCATTTTTGAACAAATGGTATTTGTTCTCAAATTTGTGGAAAACGACCTTCCTGTCATACAAATACGGGCTTCCCAATGCAATCCCTGAGATCCACTGGCACAACGTCTAATTCAACTTCATCAATGAAATTAGTGGTGATTGAAAACCTGAAAACACGTTTCCATGTGACCTGCAAATTGGCATCCTTGATTATCCAACCCAACGGATAAGGTTTATGATGGGGAACAGTTTCCATATTCATTTTCTTAACCAAATCTGCAGAAATTAAGTTGGCCTGAGATCCACTGTCAAACAACGTATCAATCTTTGTATGTTTGGAAATCACTCGGATGTGGAACAACTTGATTCAGTTTTCCTCATTTGAAATGTTGTGGGAATTATTTCCTATGCTAGTACTGGCTACGACTTGCTCTTTGCTGACATCTTTGCTTGCTTTTGCCATGTATTTTCCCTTGGTGATTGTGGCTACGATTTTTTTTCATCTCCTAAGTCTGAAATCAAGTCTTGTTGTGCAACAACATTGGTATTCTCTTTCCCTTTATTGTTAAATTTCTTCGGTCATAATTTTGGATGAAACTTCCAACAATGCACTTCATCATGCCCTTCCTTGGAACAATTCTTGCACGTGGGTTTCTCCCCTTCTTTCTTAATAGAAGCAGTTTTCTTTTGCTTTCCTTTAAACTTCTTCCCTTTTTCCCCTCTTTGAAATGGATTCTTCTTACCTTCTTCCTCTATATTTTTCCTTCTTGATTCGAGATGTGTAGCTTGAACACAAATCTCATCAAGATTCATGGGACTGAACATAAGAATGGTATGTCGAATATAGTTATGCAACCCTCCTATGTATTTTAGCAAGGTATCTTGTGACTCTAAGTCTACTCCTAGCATAAGAGCTCTTTTCCTAAACTCTTGAGTATACTCTTGCACATTTTGACCTTTCAACTGTCTGAAATTTTTCCAATTCATAATGGCTTTCTACATATGAGCTAAAGGGTAGAACTGTCTTTTTATAGCAGCAATGAAATCAGACCAAGAAATAGAGATCTTACCATGTTTTTTGATCTCGTCTTGAGTCCTTGCTTCCCACCATACAAGTGTTGCACCCTCCATTCTCAATGAAGCCAACTGAATTTTGATATCATCCTCTTGAAGGTTCTAAATTCTACAATACACCTCCAACTGATGAATCCAGTTATCCAACTTTTCTGCATTCACTTCATCATTGTACATAGGCAACTTGAATTTAACATCAAACTTCAGAAAAGGTGGTTAGCCTTTTTAAGAATGATGATGAGTATGAATAACAGTGGTATTTGTGGAAGAGTGTGAAGATGATTTCGAAGAAGAAGATGAAGAAGATGGTGGATATGGTGGAGGTTTTCCTCCATTCCTATTACCTCCTTTTCCATTACCTCCTCTTGAAGAGCCTTCTTCTTTGGGAGGCATGGAGCTTTCTCCTTGCAATCTACTATTCCTCTCTTCATAGAGGACCTTAACCATATATGTCATATCAAAGAAAGCCTTTCTGAAGGTCTTCTCATCTTCTGTCATGATAGGTTCTCCTTCATGAGACATGGTCTTTGAAGACTCAACTACAACTTGAGGTTGTACTAGTGTTGGAATATCAATTGCAACTTCTGCGACTTGAGGCTGAACTGGTGTAGAAGACTTTGGCAACCTTGATCTTCTTCCACTTGACCCAACTTCAGGGCTTTCAACTAGCGTTCCTTCACCTTTTTTAAGCTTTAACCTTGTAAGCATGACATAAACTTGCAAACAATTAAACCCTTCTTTCACAAAGAAAATCTAGTAAGCAAAAACTAGTGCTCTGATACTAACTTGATCTGAATTGGTGCAGATTAGTAATTTTGTGCTAATTCCCCATTCAGAAATAAACCCAATATGCTTATCATTTGCTTTTTCAAGTGCTTAAGGAGTCAAAACTTTTACATAATTAACATATTCCTAAGAGATTTTCTTATGTAAATGTTATAAACCGTTTTAACATAAAAACATATGTTGAACAGCAGAAATATAACATCAAATAACATCAAAATATAACACACAACAAGCACATGATAAAGGAGTTCACCCCTCCTGGGCTACGTCTCCCTGGTCTAGCTTCCAATGGTTTGGGCCTCTCTATTATGCTCAAATTAAATAAAAAGTGTGTTTACAATGCTCAAATGCCTCTGAAACCCGTCTCAATGAGTTCAGAATCCCCAAAACTGTTAGAATTGACTATGTTTGCATTAAATTTTGATAAGAACTGAAGGAGTTATGACTTCTCCTAGTTATTCCTCTATTCATTCCACAAAATGCTCTAAAACTGACATAAAACTACAAATTAGCCCCAAAATCCGATAAGCAGGAAAGAATTTCTCTGCACCGCGGGCCATATCATGTCGGTCGTATCGCAAATCGCAATTGGCGATGTCTGGCGGTGATAAACTGTGGGACTCTGTCGTCTTGTGCGATTGTGACATGCGATTGCAGTTTACCACATCGCAATCGGTGTCGATATCGCATCGTAACCAAAAACTTGCCAAGGCTAATTATTCTTGCTGCTTCGATTACTATATGCGATCGCATCGCATCGCAACTCCAAACATTGCCAGTGCTGGGGCCAATATATATTCATCGATCCTTTGCTACGATTGCGATATGCGATATTGTAAATCGCAATCGGCTTTGCCTGGGGGCCGAGTCTTAACCCGAACCACTTACCTTTGAAATATTTAATATGCAAGGGCCAATGGCGGGCTGCCACTTGGTGCCTCCTTATTTGCTAAAGACTTGCCACATCATTCAAATCTTGCCATGTAGGCAAGTCAAACTTGAACTTTGACTTGCTCTAACTTTTGCATACGAACTCGGATTTGAGTGTCGTTCACACCATTGGATTCAGAATTAAGAGATATTCAATATTAAGCTAAGTTTGACACGATTATGACACTTTTATTTTTGAGCATAATTTTGAGCACCTGATCAGAGCTAGACCCAAATGGGAAGCTTTGTGATTACTACCGTAGACAGGTCAAAATATGGGAAACAAGTGGTTATGAAAAACTCCAATTTTCTCCTTAATCATGGTCCCTTGGGAAAATAACTCTGATTATCTTCTAATGGATAAATATAACTCTAAAGAAGCCCTTATAACAGAGGAGAACCCTACAAGATTTGGTCCATTGAGAGTGGATCCATTGATAAATATCCATTTTGTGAGGTCACATCCCGTTGAAGTGGTAAATCAAGCCATTCTATGCCAATAGCTCGTGAAGATCTTCTAGATCTCGATTGGAAATTTCAACAAAGAGAATATCCTCATATTTTTCTACTAATAATGAACTAGGACCAGCTTGGGAAGGGGCTACTTTCCCTGAACGCTAAGGACGATTCAAAGTAGGAACAACACCTTGGTGAGCCTGATTATGAACTGCATATTTGTATGAGAAAGCATGGGAGGAGGAGGGCTTCCCCAAGGCAACCCCTCGCAGGTGAAGAGTTAAGAGCACAATGGCATACTTGCAAACATTATAATCATAGATGTGAAGAGGATCTTCTAATTGTTTACCTTCAAAAAGGAGCCATTGAATCCCATGGAGAATCCTTGATTTGAGCTCCAACGAGATTTTGAGGTCCTTATTAGATCCATAGATCTCACCCAAAAATGAAAAGAGTGTACATACAACATTTTAGCTGAGATGTGGAAGGGGCTCTCATAGATTGTCTCTCTAAGTTCATGGGTGGCTCTGAAGATCTTGAAACTGCGTATAGATTTATTTGAAGTCAATCTTGGAAATTGATATGAGGAATGAGGTGGTTTGAGGCCTATTGGTTGTTTCCATACAAGAACGTCCTCTGGATCTTCTCTCTTACAAGTTGTTTTAGAAATCCCAGAGGCTTCCCAGAGAGCCCCTTAAACCGCCAATTTTCCGTCTCCAGTCCAGGTCGACGGAGGAAATGAGAGAGGAAAGGGCATGGAAGGAAAAAAGTCTAAAGGAAAACCGCAACAAAGGTCGCCTCACTTGTGAGGAAAACCACCTCTAAGAGACACATCTCTGAGAAGAGGTTTGCCACCTCTACAAGAGAAGGAAGCCCACTGCCAGAAAATAGAGCTTGCAAGGGTTTTGGGCCTCGAAGAAAGTGTCATCTATGATAACTCCCAATAATTCCTAGCATTATGTATAAAAAAAAATTATAACAATTTTTAGTGTTATATATATTATAATTTTCAATAATTATTTTTATATGAGTTTAATATCAAAATTTATTTTCAAAATTTCAACTATTTGAATTTTTGTTGAATTTTAAAATCCTCCAACTCAAACATGAACACGAACCAGATAACTTAGCTGAAAATTATTTACCAAATCCATAAAAACACTTGATGATAATTATTCTATTGTTGATGCTCCTAGTGAAGTGAAAATTCTTTGGGTAGGAAAATTTAAGTGTCAAATTTATGATATTTGTTATGCACGTAGGGATTTCCTTTCAAAGCGAAATTTATAATATATATTTTACATAAATTTATAACATATATTTTACATCTATGGATTACAATAAAGATAAAGTGTTCACATTTATGAATTGATATTTTATTTTTTATTACCAATTAAACAATGTACGTTAAAATGAACAAAATATTAGTAAATTTATATTATTTATTCAAGAGAGAAGGCTCATTGTACAGTGGAAACATTCACATCTATCATGCACTGAGAGGGATAAAATCCCTCGAGGTGCAAACCTTTCCTCAAATTCTACACTCCAAAAAAGAAGGTTTGCACCTCGAGGGATTTGATCCCTCTTGGAACATGATAGATCCAACGTTAGATGGATCTAAGATGGTTCCAGTTGAGGGAAACAATGTCACATTTTTAGATTATCATTATTATGTATATGTTTGAGATTAACTTCAAAATTCAAATCATGTTTTCTTTTCTTAGCATGGCCATATCATTCTCTTCTTTAATTTAGTTTGTGTTGCTTTCCTTGAATGGTTTGTACATATATGTTTGGATGCTTTGAGTGGTTTGTGTGTTTATGTGTTTGGCTTTGGATGATAACATTTTTGAATGTTACAGTTGTTGTGTTATATTTTTATATGTGTATGTAATTTTCTATTAGTAATTAGTTAGTGATGAAGAAGGGAGACAATCTTGTCAATAGTTCGTAGCAGGATTGATATTGCACATCTATTTCATTTAATTTTAGGTATCAAAACTTCTCACAACTAATTAATTCTCAATATCGTCCGTCTAGGTATTACTAAATATATCTTGAAGAGTATTTTTAATAATTTATTGGGTCAAGATTACTCTTGAAATATTTTTTTCTTTGCTAATGTTTGAAATAATTTGTTTCCTTCAAAAATATTTTGATGATTTTTTATCTATAGTTTATTCAACAAAGTCAAGAAATAGTGTATTATTTTTTTTTTTTTTAATGAGTGGCTAGAATTATAAAATCTTTACATTATTTGTTTCTACAAACAATTATCACATCTCCTTCAAGAATATTTTGATTTGTTTTGAATGTTTATAAATATAACTTTTCCTCTTGTAAATATTGTGAATACATTATTCTATACCATTATTTATTAGTAATTTTGAATATATGTAATTGTCTATTAGTAACTAGTTGGTGATGTAGAAGGGAGACAATCTTTTCAAGGATTAATTTGCGCTTTGTAGGAGGATTGATTTTGCACATCCATTTCATTTTAATTCTAGGTATCACAAATTTTGACAACTAATTAATTCTTAATAGTGTCCTTGTAGGTATTACTAAATATGGAAACCCTACTTCAAAGTTGCTCGAACAATGAAATCATGTGCATTCGCACCCGCATTGCACTAATGTCACACAAGATGTGAGCCTCCGAGCAGCAGCAGCTCCAATGGTGTCCCTGTGCCTTCGCTCGTTGTAGAGAGGTCCATTGTTCGAGTCCTCCAGCGATTTGTCGTCGCACCTGTTTTTATGGGCGCAAAGACCCGCAAGGGGAGGAAAGGCCATGAAACAGAGTATTTGTGGCCAGAGAAAATCTACGAGGACCTCAAGGACAGTTATCTGAGCTACTTTTCGAGGTTCAAGCCCAGTTCTATCAAGCCTAAGCCCTACATCCTCCCTTTTGAGAGGTTGATTGCCGAAATTGGGGAAAAAATCACTGAGATTACAATCGTTTGCCTTAGAAAGGGGTTTGTGGAAATCTAAGAAGGAGCGAATATGATGGTGGCGGAGAGGGTTTCTGCAGGTACCTCTTATGCGATCGTCTAGTCCCACGACCAAGGAACGATTGATGATCAAAGCGCTGGATCCGCCTGCCTACACGCCATTGGCCCTGAGGTCCCGAACAGATTGCCCTACACACTTATTATCCAAGAACCAGAGTACGACAACACTGCACCTACATGGTCATTGTTTGGATTTGGGTTGATCCTTCCCTCTACGAAATGTAGTATTATCTTCAGATCCATCCTAGATCTAACAGACCAGGCATCCAAAAGACCGAGCGACCCACACCACGACTAGATCTGGAGGTCGGTACACGCCATAACATCGTTCTACTCTGGATCACAGTCCCAAATTACAAAGAAGGTTAATACATGGGCAGCGCTGACAGGAGCCTGGAAATCCCTAATACATTTGTCGACCCTACCAGATGAAATACAAACAACCTCGCCACAGGTTTTACTGGACCCTACAAAGTTGGATCGGCATATCAACAGAGAAATACCAGAATATGCCCCAGAACTAACAGAAATGAAACTCATACACCAAAAAGGCCTGTTAGGCAAGTAGATCAACGGTGATCTTGTAGGATGAAGCTCTGCGCGGAAGCAACAGGACGCTTAGATCTGAAAAATCCAGGCACATGGGTAATAGATTCAGCAACACCGCAGGCGGACACACACCCAGATGAGGAGGATCTAATACCAATTTTCATTAAAACATTGGAAGGCAAGACTTCTTGCTAGAGGATCTGGGAAAGGAGGAAGATACAGGAGCTAAAAAACAAAATCCAGAACTAATTAGGTATACCAGCATACCGGCAAAATATTATCTGCTCAGGCCACAGTTTACAGGACAATCTTACACTCTAGGATTATGGCATCATCGCAGACTCAACTATAATAATAAACCTACGTCTGAGGGGTGGAAATGTCAGAACCAGCTCAAAAAGCACAGGATGATTCAAGGAAGCAGTCAAAGGTAAGGGAAAAGCACAAGACAAAACCGCAACATCAGTTGAGCTTCCAGGTTCCTACATTATAGAACAAAAATCTGAGAATCCTACAATCACCATTGCTATGCCTGAGGTAAAAGACCTGTACACAGATCTCTATTCCAAATCAGTTATATGTAGATTCAATGGTTTTTGGCCAAAATCTGATGTTTTGGACCAATGGATTTATGAGGCCTGGTCTCCAAACTGTGAGATATACTTATGCCCCAAAGGTTTTTTTATAGTCAGATTCAGAACAGAACAAGAAAGAGAATATATCCTCAACAAGGGGCCATGGTTCTGGGGCAATGCAAGACTATTTATGACCCCTTGGTTCCTGGAATTCGATGCCAACACAATGGTGGTATCAAAGATTTCGGTGTGGGTCAGGTTGCACAACCTCTTGTTACATTTCTGGCATCACAATGTATTAATCGCCATAGGGAATGTATTGGGAAAATTCCTAAAGACTAATGAGGACAGAATCTCAAGGGGGATACTCACAATTTCTAGGATATGCATTGAGGTAGACCTCAATGAGGGACTACCAGAAAGCATAAACTTGAATTTCAGTAATACACAATGGACACAACCACTAGATTATGAAAACACAACTTTCTGATGTCATGGATGTCTACAAACAGGACACCTCCACAGTGCCTGTCCTAAAGCAAAACAAACTCCCAAATGGAACAAGGAGCAACAGAAACAACCAAAAAGATGGCAATGTACAGCCCCCTTGGAGGAAGAAGTAGAAAAAGCAGAAACAACAGTTTACAAAGTAGAAACAGAGGATCAAAAAGACCAGAAAAGCACACTAAAGGAGGAGGAAGACCCCAACAACCAAACACAACCCAAAACATCTCAAATAACAACAATGGAAATAATAGACATCAAGCAAACTCATGGATCAGAAGGATCAGTTTCTGACAAAGACACTCTCATTGAAAATCAGCTTTTCATTGTAACGACCACTCCTGACATTGGAGGTTGGCGTAAGGTTGGAAAAAAGAAAGGGAGAAAAGAACAGTAGTCAATTTTTTATTTTTATTTTATTTACTTTTTGTCTGTCTTGCATCCTGCGAAAACAGGTACAGACCATATGCATATGCTTTTTAGCATCTACAAAATGTAATTTTGTCATTATGAATAAAATTACGATATTTTCCAGGGGAGAAAAAAGGTATTACTAAATATATCTTGAAAATATTTTTTCTTAATAATATACAACGTCAAGATTAACAACATCTAATGCATGTAATGCATGTGATGCAAGCAATCAAATAAGATTAGAAAACAACATTTACATTGAAATCAATGCATCTAATGCAAGCAATCAAATTAGATTAGAAATAAATATCTACATTGAAATCAATGCATCCAGTGAAAGAAATAAAAAAGGATTAGAAATCCAAATCTACACTGAAATAAATGCATCCTGTGCAAGCAATCAAATAGGATTAGAAATCAAAATCTACGCTAAAATCAATGCATCTAGTGCAAGTAATTAAATAGAATTCTAAGAAAACATCATCTACATTGAAATCAATGCATCTAGAGTAAGAAATCAAATAGGATTAGACATAAACATCTACACTGAAATCAATGCATCTAGTGAAAACAATCAAATATAATTAGAAATCGGAATCTACACTGAAATTAATGCATCTAGTGCAAGAAATCAAATAGGATTATAAATCATCATCTGCACTGAAATCAAAACATTGTGTGCAATAAATCTTCTTCCCTCTCTCCCGCTCCATATATATATCTATATATCCCTTCATCTCTCCTTTTTTGTCTCTCTATCTCACTCCCCCCACCCCAAAAAAAACACACACGCCCTCTCTCTCTCTCTCCATATATATCTATCTCTCCCTCCCTCCCTCTCTCTATCTCTCTCTTCACCTCCCATTTATATCTATATATCCCTCTGCCTCTCCGTTTTCTCTCTATATCACCCCCAAAGCATACAAAATCTTTATCCATATCTATAAATCTCTCCATCCCTCTTCCTCTCCCTCTCTCTCCCTTCTATTTCTCTTCCCTCCTACTCTCATCTCTCCCTCTCTCTCTCTCTCTCCACCTTTCTCTCTCTTTGTCTTTCTTCTTACCTACCTCTCTCTCCCTCCCTTTCTTCTCTCTCTCATTTCCTCTCTCTCTTCCTTCCTCTTTGTCCCATTCTCTCCCGCCTCACTCTATCTCCCCCCCCCCTCTCTTCGCTCTCCAACTTTGTCACTATCTCCCTCTCTCCTCTCTTCTTCTCTCCCCCTTCCTTCCATATCTCCTTACTTGTTTCTCTATCTCACCCCAAAACATACACACTCTCTCCATATCTCCCTTGTCTCTCCCCCTATCTCTCCACCTGTATCACTCTATGTCTTTGTTCTTCCCTCCATATATATATGGAGTTAATATATATCATGAGATATTAATATATATTATAATATAACAATTTGAATATTATATTAAATTTAATATTGCATTAATCCAAATTTATTAAATTTGATAATATTAATATTATATTATATTAATATTAATATTAAATACAATATTAATATTATAATATCAATATTAGATTTAATGATGTTTTTTACATGGCATGATAACAAAATTTATAATAAAACTACATCAAATTATTATTTTCAAATATTACAACTTCAATGTGGAAATATTTATGTCTTTAAATATTTTAATATATCCCTAGGATATGTTTTTTCCTTTTAAAGATTCGTTTTACAGATGTTTAGTTAAAAGAAATATTAAAAGATTTTGGAGCAAATTTTTTTATTCTTTGTGTTGAATTAATCTTTTTCCTTTGATTTAAGAAATTACATTGCCTTTAGTAAAGAGTAAAAATGTTTAAATTTTTACCTAATTTGGAATTTTAATGTGGTAAAAAAATTTGTTAAAGGTAAATTTATGATCCATTCATATTCATGTATATAATAAAGGAGCCATTAAACGCATGAGATAATTTACTATGCATTCAAATGCATAGTTATATTTTAATAATTAATCTTAGTCAATTAATAAGAATAAAAATTTATATATAATTTAAGATTGACCGACATTAGTGAAAATTATTTTTATTAGGAGTCGTCTATCGAGGCGGAGGAATTTCTCAAACAGTCAAAAGTGGCCGGAATCCGGGCAAATTTTTTTCAAAAAATCTTGTAGAGGTAGTGTTTGAATCGTGACTTTGATGGTGGAAATGGATTCAACACCATCAAAAATGTCTAGGGCACCTAAAATTTTGAAGTTTAACAACTATAACTTGGATTTACAGAAATCCTTGTCGGATTTTCGCTAAATATGACCGGAATTTCCATAACTTTCCATGCAATTCCTCCGGCTAGTTAGACTACTGCTTTTTATTTTTTTTGAGGACGTGACATAATTACACATCGGGGTCATACTGGGCTGTAGAATGCACCTCTCCGCGCAATTAATACTTCTTTTTTATTTTTTATGGTCAATTAAACAATGTTAACATGATCAAAATTAAATAATGTTAACATGATCAAAATATTAAAATGAATTATTGTTATAAAAAAATATTTAGATTAATAAATTTAAAATTATTATATTTAATTTTAAGAAAAATTTAAATGTTTTAAAAAATTAAAAGGGAAGAAAAAAATAATTAATTTAGGAAAAAGTGTGCAAAAAATTTCACAAAATTCGTAATAAAATAAAGGATTAGACAAAAAAATTTTTGGCTTTAATAACCTGTAACATGTACATACAAATATATATGGAAAAATATGATACAAAACTACATTGATGGAGGAACCTCGAGGATAAAATCTATTAAATTATCCAATTCCCCTACATTACATTTAGTCTAGAGATGGTCCCTTATATAATTATATAATTAATTTGTATCAAAATTAGTTATTTTGTTCCAACCAAACACATAAAAGTTCATCCCTAACTTCCCTGCCAACATACTCCCCTTTAACATGTACTTGTGATTTTAATATGTAATCACCTCTCTTCACTTGTCCTTTAAACTAATCATGTCTTCTTTGGTATTTTGCTTTTGTCTTATTTTATCTTCAACTTTCATCTTTTACTAGTGAACATAAATAATTTCACTCTCCCTACATCATGATCTATCAACATCTTGGGTTTTCTTTGGATTGCCCATAACCACATCTCAGTTTTTCATTGGATGACCCATAACCATTACACCTATGGGTTTTTTCATTAGCTTATTTGTAACCATTACAATCCTCAAGACCTCAAGTGGTTTCTGCTTACCACAAACAATACATCACATCAAGTGATTTCTATGGTTTGTGTTGATCACAAACCATTCATTGCAAAAAAGGTTTCCGATTATCACAAACATAACAAAGTGTTTTTTAGAGTACCACAAACTTTTCCACATAACATATTTTATGGGTATACATGCCTCATCAGGCTTACATCATCATTGATTCAGGGACATACAATTACAAATTTTCATTCAAGCCAATTTATTCCTTATATAAAAACTAAATCAAATATTATTTCCTTTCCACATTAAAACTACTTAAGGATGTTTGTTTATGTATTCACTACATATATATCTATAGGTTAGTATTATTCTTACCTTTCTTCTCTTTTTTCTTCCTCGTTCTTGTTTGTTCACAACCTTTATTTCTTCTTTGTCTCTTCATCATTCATTTTCCAATGTTGCTACACCATTCTTGTTATTGTTATCTTCTTTCATTTTGTCATTCTTTTTGTTGTTGCATCATTCTTTATGCCAACGTTACAACCCTTGGTAGATTTGATGCTCTGTGATATGGCCTAGGGCAACCCTTCCCTAGCAGACTTGGTCCAAATTCTAAAAAAACAAATTTTTAAATCTCATACGCGATTTTTCCCTGTATAAAGTGCGTGCACACGCGGGTCAATCTATACCCAACCCGCATATATGTGTTAAAACATTAAAAAATATATAATATCCATTAATTCGGGCGAAGTTTATGGGTTTGACTTGATACTCACCTACTATAGCTCGTGGCCCAATTGTTTCCCAACCGAAAAAAACTAATTTGGAGAAGTATAAATAGACCTCCATGGGAAGGCCTAAGGGAGGAGAAAAGATTAGATATTGATATTATAGTTGATTTACATCCCTAATCAAGTCTGAAGAAATCGTTGTGCCTTCTGCACTCCCAAGTCATAGGAAACCTATGTTTCCTTCTTGAGATGTCCATCATCCCTTTATGACATCCTTGTGTATACTTATGGAGGAGGATTGTTAAGACCTAGGTAGGACAGATTTGGAGGATGGTTTCGCTTGGAGCTGGCGGTTGAATCAGGTTGTAGTTCTTCTGTATTTTCTTTAGCTTACATTAATAAAGAGGTGATGTCTTGTTCTTGATGATTATGGTCTTTATGCATTAATTTATTGTTGAATTGAGGCTTCTGTGATCCATATCAGGTTTACGAGAGATTTTTCGGCGTAAATCACAAGATCTATCATTTGTCGACGCGTTTCAAACCAACTAGTGTGGTTCATCGTCAGGACAAGTTGAAGAAGCAGATCCAGCTTTGCATGTTAAATAGCTTGAGTAGAGCCTCCAATGGCTAACTAGGCCAATAGCTAAATTGGACTAGGGGCCTTACCTCTAAATAAATATATAAATAAATTAATTTAATTGGAAGTTAGTTATAATAAGGGACCTTACCTCTAAATAAATATATAAATAATTTAATTTAATTGGTTGTTAATTTAATAGTTAGTTAAAAGGTATTAACTATTTAATAAATACATAGAAAATATAAATATTGGAATAAAACGTATAATTAACTATTTATAGAGTTTAAAATTGGTTGTGAAGTTGATAGTTAAAAAAAATAAAATAATAAAAGAAAATAAAATAAAAATAAATATAAATAATATATATATATATATATATATACATACACACTTGAATAAAATAATATTAAGTTAAAAAAAAATAAAAGGAAACTAACTAGAATAAAATAATATTAGGTTAAAAAAAAAAAAAAAATTATCCATATTTAAATTAACTGTATAAATGAAGATACCTAAAGGATTAAAAATAAATTTATAAATTAATTAATTAAGATGGTAGCTAGTTATAAGGGCACTAAAAAGAAAAAAAAAGAGCCAAGGGGGGACAGAATAAAATATTTTAACTAATCAGATAAAATAATATCTAATAGATCAAATAAAAAGATGAGACAAGAAATGAGGGGAGGGGAGGAGGAGGGGCGGAAAGGAAGAAAGCGACTAGGAAGAGAGAGCTGGGACCCAACATCTACTGATCTTCCAGCAATCCTCTCTATTGAGATTGCTTGGCATCTTTTCAATCTCCAAAGCTTCCCTAAACTTCTGATGATGGAACTATGAAACTCTAGCAATGACACTAGCCTCCTCAATACAAACACGATGATTGGTTTTTTCCGCATGCTCAGCTAAAGCAGAAGACTTTGATCTCCTATGCTTGAGGTCAGCTACGTGTTCACTAATCCTTTGATTGATGGAGCGACCCGTCTCACCAATATAGGGGGTCCCACAGGAACAAGGGATAATATATACCCCTTTCATATCTTTAGGGTCGATAGGATCCTTTGCTGATCTGAGGGACATATGAATGGTGTTAAGGGGCCTAAAGGTTATAGGGACACAATGCATCCTGAGAATCCTTGCAATCTTATCAGTGGTCCCCTGAACAAACGGAAGATGGACACCTGGAATCCGCTCCTTCGGTACCCTTTTTGCAAGAGAGTTCTTGGTAGCTTTTAGGAAAGCCTTTTGTCCCATGTATCTACTATAACCATTCTCAACAAAGACATCAAGGAGATGGGATTTTTCTTTCTCAAAACTCTTTTTATCCGATTTCCTTAGGGCCCTAGTAGAAAGGGTATTGAGAACCCCCATCTTCTGATTTGGGAAATGGTGGGAACTGGCATGAAGATACTACTCCGTATGCATTTTCTTTTGAAAAACTTGGTGGGAGAGGGAACCATCACTATTCTTAGAAATAAGAATATCAAGGAAAGGAAGGCACCCATCAACTTCCTGCTCTTTAGTGAACTTAATGGCCGAGGATTGATTGTTGAGATGATCGAAGAAGACATCTAATTCCTCTTGGTCGTGAGACCATATAACATTGGTGTCATCCACATACCTTTTCCAAAGCTTAGGCAGGAGACGAGATGAGTTAAGAGCCTTGGACTCAAAATCTTCCATAAAAAGATTAGCAACGACAGGGGATAGGGGTGAGCCCATGGCAACCCCACAGGTTTTCTCAAAGAACTCTCCCTCAAAACTGAAAAAGGTGGAAGTGAGGCAGATCTCAACTAACTGAGCAGTGTCAGGATCTGTTAGGCGGTTGATAACCTCCAAGGCCTCATTAATAGGGATGCAAGTGTACAGGGAAACAACATCAAAACTAACAAGAATGTCCCCAGGGTCAAGTTTAATATCCTTGAGTTCATTAATAAAGGAAGCAAAGTCTTTTACGAAGGACTCCGTACGACCAACTAAGAGCTTAAGCCTTAACGCAAGGAACTTAGCAAGAAGGTAGGTAGGACCTCTTATAAAATCTCACATTAATGCTTATTTGCTTACATGCTTATATGATCTAACACTTATATCATGAACATGCCTTCTATTACTACTATTGTATATGATTTTCTTGAATCAGTTGCAGGTTTTAAGGCATTGGAAGAAGCAGAGGGTTTGAACCCTACGGGAACAACCTCAAATGTAGGACCTCCGGGTAATACCTCTTCTTCCTACTTCAATAGTTTAAGTATTAGGACTACTTGTTTGTGTGTCTCTTTATGTTGTATGCCCTCCACTCTGTTGGGGTTCTCAACCCAAGAGCCTAGGGTGATTCTACCCGAAACAAAATTAGTGAATCCACTGGAGAAAATATTCTTGTTTTTCCTAGATTAAGTTGTTTCTTCTTGATGAGGGCATGCTTGATTGATTTCTTTCTTTTACAGTGTCTGTGACCTGTTTGCTTCTTTGGCATCAAGTCTGATCTTTTGGATCAGGCTTGGATTTTTTGTTTTTCTTAATTGAGCTTTATATACACCCTTTTAAGAGGATACAATAGTGTATACATACTAGTTTCTTTAAGAAACTCATGTATACGCTAGTTTCCTTTGTTTCAGTAGCGTATACATGTTGCTTTGTCTTCGCACAGTCGCGTATACCTTATTTGAATAATTTTTTCAAATCTTGGACTTAGTTAAGATTGTTGCCTCGTGGCTTTTGCTATTTTCTGGTCATTCACTATCACTAAAGCTCCGCTTTTACGCAAGTTTTTAGTTTCTAATCTTCTTCTTGTTGGAAAAACCTAGTCAACCTAGGGTTTTCTTTTTGAGTAAAGTTTCAGTTGGGGTTTTGTGTTCAAGGCTTCTTGTAGAAGCTCTTGGTTTTTCTAAATTTACAGAACAAGAAACTGGTCGCAATTTTGTTTATTACCCAACTTTCGGATTGCTTTGCTTTGCTTTCCTTTTTTGGTTGACCTATTTTGTTTTTCATGGTTTTTGAGTGCCTCTTTGGCAATCTTGAAAGTCTTTCTTGACCTTCTTTTGGTTTTCTGAAGTCCTTTATACCGTTTTTCATATAAATCTATGCAAGTATGTAGTCCTTTGTCGTTTCAAGTTTGATTATATTAATGATGTGCATAACTTGCAAATTTTGGGACTCTTTATGCTTGCTTTTGGTCATGAAATTTTAGTAGACATTTTGTTCTCAAAAAATTCTTTGGGTTCTTTAAAAGATAAAAAGACAAAAACATCGTTCTCGCCTTTCTTTTTCTTTTTAGTTTTTGTTTTTGGTTTCTTCATTATTTTTGAGCAATTGTGAACTTTTTTCAATTGGTTTTGCTTGGTTTTAAGGGAAGTTTGTCATTGAATTTTTTCCCTCCGTGTAGTCAAGTTGGCCTATTGATCTTGTGAAGGAACATATTTGCTTATTGTATGAGCATCCATAGAATCTCGCATCATCATTATAGTTTGCATTAAGTTAGTTTCTATTGTAGGCATTTTTTAGTCTTTTTGTTAGATTTTGAGTGTGTGGAGCGTGTTTTTTGAAAAAAGAAAAAAAAAATGTTTTTATAAGTTTATTCGTAGAGCCTTATAGAAATATCTTTTCATCGAAAAAAATAGTTGCATTTCCATATAGCTAAGTTTCTATTGATTTCTTTTGTGTCAAAACACCATAAGTTTCACTCTCATTTTACCCATGACCTAAAGAACAACCCTTTAAAATCAAGCGCTTAATTAAAAAGAACTAGACCATTTTTTGATTTGTCATTAATTACATAAACAAGTCTAGCTCTTTAGGGCCTTGGAATAGGTGATTGGAGAGTTAACTCTCCAAGGCCACTCAAACTGTTAAACACAGATGTTGAATAATGAGTGAAATCCAGTGTCATTAGAAATACTGGTAAAGCTCCATGACTAGGAGTCAAGCACGAGGGAGAGTGAAGACAAGGAAAGAGAGATACCCCCTCTCCTACTTGTTGGATCCCTCCCCGACACTGTTCCGCCTGGCTTTTGATATGAACTGTTGTCCATAGTTGTTATTCCTAGGCACCACATAGGTCGCTGCAGAGGGGAATCTCGTGACACCCGAGGCAGACATGGCATCACGTTCATTAGTACTTCTAGAGTGTATCCTTGCGAAGCTTGGGTACTTGCACCGGAAAAGGATTTTGTCTAGGGGTCAGCGTAATTGTTTCTCTCACCTTCGCTGGTAGGCCTGGGTTATCATTATACCAGACTATCTTATGAACAAAGAATTTCCCTCCTTGTGACTTCCTTATGACAACATATGACAAGTGCGACACTTAAGATAGACTTTGGGATGACCGTAATGACACTTGTGCGACAATGTTCATGACTTTGTGTATGGGTGTGACACATGCTTAGATAGTTAGAAAAAATCATATACACAAAGATAGACCTTTGAAACCATCAGAATAGTCTTGCAAACATTGCATGATAGCCAAACATGCCAAAAGACGACAATTAACTCAACATGCAACAGGGAACAAAGCACTACAAAAAAGCTCATGAAATTAGCTCTAGTGTTTTCGACAACAATGAACAAGACCAAGGAAGGATCTGAAATTGAGTGTAAGCCAAACTTTTGGAGGGTGTCGCAGCAGCTACAACATGCGCTTTGACCCTTGAAATGGTCTTCAATCTTGGATTCTTTGGGGTGCTTCGATCACTAAGTTTCAAGTGTCTTCTTGGTACTTTTTGTGCTTCCTTTGTTTATCATATTTGCCAGATCTTCCTCGTGTATGCTTTCCATGAGGTCCCTATAATACATGTTTCTACAATCACTCAGGACGAGAAACCATCAGCCTGAAAATATCTTATTCTAACATGTTTGTGTATATTTTCATGTTTATGTCTTTTCTGTGCACTCAAAAGGGTCAAAAGTGATTCAAGGCACATGGGTGCACTTTCAAAGGCTGAAGGGCTGAAGAGGAGGAGCTTTGGGGCTTCGGCATGAGCTTATGCGCCCAAGGGAAGAAATTAATGAAGGTAGGGTGCATGTCGCAAGTCCAAAGGATGAAAGGGAAGGCTTCGGGCTTCCCAAGTTCATTATGCACTCAAGGGCGAGGGGGAAGGAGCAATGAGCACTCCTGAAGATTTAAGGTTGAGGCTTTGTGCCTTTGGGGTGTGCTCATGCGCTCAAGAGGCCTCAGGAAGGGTGTAGGGCGTATTCTTGAAGGTTGAAGGTTGGGGCTTCGTGCCTTTGGGGTGTGCCAATTCACTCAAGAAGTTCAGGAGGGTGTAGGGTGCATAGGGTAAGGTTGAAGGATCATGCTTCGAGTCTTCAAGGTGCACCAATATGCTCAAGGAACGCACATTTCTTCAAGTCAAAGGAGTGCGCTCAAGGAATACTTAGTCATTTTGGAGGACACAGTTCGGAATAAGGAAGGCTATTCATGCTTTTAGAGTGTGCCCAGTCTCTCAATGAGGGCACAGGTTGTGCTTCCAAACAATGAAGGATCTCCCATCCAGGCTTGTTGAAAAGTGTAACTAGGTTCTCTCTTCATAATGACATGTAATTATTATTTTATGTAAAAGATGTAAAGAAGAAAAATAAAATTATCGTAATGCTTGCATCATGGGTTTCATGATTTATAGATTTTATTTTTAATTAAGTCTCCCATTGTGATCCCTTAGGGATTTTCTCATCTAGTCATCAAATTCTAAAGAGCCATTTTCATGAATACATGTTACACATTGTAAAATTCAAATTTGTTTTTTCAATTCACCCTCCAAGACCTTTTCACTAATCCTGACTCAAGTCGGCCTACAATGAAAAGGATGATTCTAGGAATTTGCAGGGTAAGTTCCTTAGAAAGAACACCAAAAGGACACCGCTCACAACCAGATCTCAAATCAATACACCAGTATTTTTGACGTGGTTAAAACCCTCAAAGAGGGAAACAGTCCACGGCCTGAGCCAACGTGGCCACTTCAGGCAATTTATTAATCAAAGAATGAAAATTTACATAAGCTTTCTCTCATAGACGGATTACCTGAACAATGACCCTCCATGCGCTTTAAATAGAACTCATGGACCAATCGGGTGTCAAGCCACGGATCAAGTGTCGGTAATACCGAGGAGAGAGTGAACCGTCGGATCACTACATATCGTGACCGTCGGATTGTAAGTTACAAAATGTACAACGGTAAAGAAACACACTTTACCTAACTCTATACTAGACCAAGTTGAACTTAACTATTTCCTATGTGTTGGAATATCCTAACATCCCCCCTTAAGAACAACTTGGGATAGGATTGAAGGATTTACAAATATGACACAATAGGAGAAGGAAGGAGGCACTAGAGCCTATCCCCCCTTAGTGACAACTTCCTGAACTCCAAGCATATATCGAAGTTTAGTGAACTTCGCCTCTGTGAGAGCCTTTGTGAAGATGTCTGCAACCTGATCATCAGTTGAACAATATTGCACTTCAAGAACATGGTCATGAATGAGCTTTCTGATGAAGTGCATGTGTAGTTCAATGTGTTTGCTGCGCTGATGCTGGACTGGATCTTTGCATAGCTGAATGGCACTTTGATTATCACACCAAAGTGTGGTTGGATGCTGCTGCTCAAAGCCAAACTCTGATAGGATCTGACGAAGCCACAAGGCTTCCTTACTGGCTTCCACGGCACCACGATACTCTGCTTCTGCTGACGAAAGAGAAATGGCAGCCTGTTTCTTACAAGCCCATGTAAGAGGTCCTGAACCAAGAGTGAAGACATAACCGGCAGTAGAATTCCGATCATCAGGGTCACCAGCCCAATCAGAATCAGTGAAACCAACTAATAGAGGAGCTTCTTTAGCACTGTAATGAATCCCAAACTGTACTGTACCTCGAACATAACGAAGTATTCTTTTAGCTGCTTTCCAATGACTTTCACGGGGGTTTTGCATAAAACGAGCAACAAGGCCAACAACAAAGGAAAGGTCAGGACGAGTATGGGTTAAATACAAGAGTTTTCCTACAAGTTGACGGTATAAGGTAGCATCAACTTCAGGAGAAGTACAAGAGACTGAAAGTTTGACTCCAGACTGAAAGGGAGAAGGGGCTGGCTTACAGTCTTCCATGTGAAAATGACGAAGAATATCACAAGCATACTTGGACTGGGAAAGGGAAATACCCTCCTTGGATTGCAAGACTTGAAGACCGAGAAAATAATGTAAGTGTCCTAAGTCTGTCATTTCAAATTTCTTTTTAAGGCTGGACTTCACATGGTTTATAAGGTTGTGATCACTACCAGTAAGAATAAGATCATCAACATAAAGAACAAGGATGATAAGAGAGTTGCCCACTTTCTTGGTGTAGACAGTATTGTCAGAATAACACCTAGAAAAGCCAGATTCTAAAAGAAAGCTATCCATTTTGGCATACCAAGCCCGAGGAGCTTGCTTGAGACCATAAAGGGATTTCTTAAGTCGACATACAAGGCTGGAGTCTGTTTGGATGAAGCCAATGGGTTGTTCCATATAGATTTCTTCATGCAAGTCCCCATGCAAGAAGGCAGATTTAACATCCATCTGATGGACTTCCCATTTTAAAGAGGCAGCAAGGGAAAGAACAAGGCGGATAGAGTTCATTTTGGCAACAGGGGAGAAGGTTTCAGTGTAGTCAATGCCTTCAACCTGTGAAAAGCCCTTAGCAACAAGACGAGCTTTATGTTTATCTACTTTCCCATCTGGTCCATACTTGGTTCTGTAAACCCATTTACATCTAACAAGTTTGCGTCCCTTTGGTAGAGGAACAAGATCCCATGTATCATTTGCCAACAATGAATGATATTCTTCATTCATAGCTGCTTCCCAATGTGGATGGCCTGAAGCTTCTGCAAAAGTGTCAGGATCATGATTTACTGGAGCTTGAGCCAGTAAAGAAGAGGCTCTTTCAAACTGAGAACGTGTACGTCGCTGATCTGTAGGATCACCGGCAAGATCACCTGCTGCATCCCAAGTAGCACGGACCCATCTTGGAAGTTGAGGATCCTGAGAAGGTGGGGGAGGATTTTCATCCTCACTTTCATCATATGAAGAAGAAATGTTTTCAAAAGTAGAAGAGATAGGAAGAGGTGGCACATCCGCCGGACTAGGCTCGCAGGTCGATTTATTTTCATCAAATTTTACATCTCTTCTAATGATAACATTTTTGGACTTAAATGGAATAAGTCTATAACCTTTTACATCTTCAGAATATCCAACAAAAGTACATTTCTCACTCTTAGGTTCTAAATCTTTATGCTTTTCATCTGGAATATGGGCCCATGCTTCACTTCCAAAAACACGAAAGTGACTTACATCTGGTTTAATGGAACTCCAAGCTTCTTCTGGAGTGATATTCTTTAGAACCTTAGTAGGAGTGCGATTGATTATATAATTTGCACAATTAATTGCTTCGGCCCAAAAACTAAGACTGAGTCCTTTAGATTGCAGCATACAATTAGCCATTTCCTTTAAGGTGCGATTTTTGCTTTCAGCTACACCATTTTGTTGTGGAGTGTATGGAACAGTATGTTGCATTTGAATTCCATTTTCGGTGCAAAAGTTGATGAATGTGTTTTTAACATATTCTCCACCATTATCAGTTCTTAGCTTAAGAATTTGATGTCCAGATTGTTTTTCAACAAAGGCTTTGAAGGCCAAAAATGTGTTAAATACTTCGCTCTTGAGTTTTAAGAAGTATACCCAAGTGCGTCTGGAGAAATCATCAATGAAAGTTAAGAAATACTTGCAGCCAGAGAATGAAGCAATAGGAAGTGGACCACATAAATCACTGTGCACAAGCTGTAAAGGTGCTGAGGCGTGCCAAGAGGCACGTTTTTCAAAACTGTCCCGATGATGTTTTCCGAGTACACATCTGGAACAAACACCATCTCTGCAAGATACCATAGGAAGACCTGTCACCATATTTTCTTTACATAGATGCTGAAGGGAGCGATAGTTTAAGTGACCAAATCGCTCATGCCAAAGTTTGCTCACTTCATCATTATGAGCAACAAATACTGAGGGAAGATTTGATGACCCAAAGTTGTGAAACTTATACAACCTTGTGGAATCATCAGCAATACCAGTAGCTAGAATCTGTTTAGGATCTCTTAGATCCTTGATTACAACATCATGAGGTGAAAATTCAACAATTTTACCTTCACCTGAATGAGTTATCTGATATACAGATAGAAGGTTGCAGGATAAGGTTGGAACACATAATACATCATTAAACTGACCATTGTCTAGATGAACAGTTCCAGTCCCTACAACATTAAGAGATCTATCATCACCAACATATATATTTTTGGTGTTACAATCATTTAAAGAAGAAAACATGGCTTTGTTTTTGGCCATGTGATAAGAGGCTCCAGAATCAATGAGCCACTCATGAGAATGAGAAGAAGAAGATACATTTAATGCATAACCAGACTGAGATGATTGACAACGACATGCAGAAAGTGCCATTCCTGAAGATGAAGTTGAAGTTGAAGTTGAAGAATGCTCCACATGGATGTTATGTTTCTTCATTGCGGCTTCCAAGGCTTCCATCTTCTTAAAGCATTTAGATTCTAAGTGGCCATCTCGATTACAAAAGTTACAATGTCTATCAGTCTTCTTCCATTTGTTTTTATTGGTCCTATCATTTTGCTGAAATGATCTTTCATTTTGAGGCTGAGTTTGCTTAGGACCCTTGTTTGGTTTAGGACCATTCTTTTTAGGATATGACTTCTTAGGATTATTTGAATTTGGTTGCTGCTGGGCGGCTAACGCTTTCTTGGAAGAGTTTCCAAGATTAAGAAGACCAAGGTGTAAGAGTTTTTCTTGTTCTCTTATTAAAGAATCACAAAAAGAGTCAAAGGAAGGGGCCTTGTAGTCTTTTCCTTGACAAATGAAAGCTTCCCTTGTAGAATGGAAGGTGGAAACAAATACAGAGTAGGCTGGTCCCAACTTAGTAAGGATGAAATAAATAAGGTTACTATCTTCTTTCTTAACCTTAACACCTTCCAAGAGATATCTAAGGGTCTTGAATTTGGACAAGAAATCTTCAATGCAAGAAAAATTATTAGGATCCAATGTAAGCAACTCATTTTCAAGTTGATGGGCTCTAATTTCATTTTTAATCCCAAAAACTTTAGTGATTTGTTCCAATGCTTCATGAGGAGTATCAAGTTCTGCAATATGGAATCTAAGATCAGGAGAAATAGACATCCCTATCAAACCACGTGCTTGATCTTGTCTATTTTCCCATTTTGCAGCCTTGTCTTCATCTTTTGGTTTCTTCTCTTGGCCTGTGGCTATTCTGTAGAGACCTTTACTTCTAAGTAAATCTTCCATGTAGGCTATCCATTGGAAGTAGTTAGTGCTGTCAAGAATGACTTGGCATGGACTTTCCATTTTTTTTAAAAATTGAAGCTGAAGATGCTGAAAGTAAGTGTTCCAATGGATAGATCTCGAAAAATTAGGCTGTTTTAAAAAAAACGGCTCTGAAAAAGGCTTCCGGATGAAGAAGTTATGGCTTTTTGAAAAAAAATTGTTGAAGTTGCCGGCAAAGTGCGCGAATGTGCGGGAATGAAAAAAAAACGCCTCCACAAAATGGAGATTTGAACCCAAGACCTCTACTCTCTTAAAATAGCTTTGAACCAATTGATCTATACAAAAAATTTGAGAGAGAGAGAGAGAGAGAGAGAGAGAGAGCGGGGGGGGCCTTGGGTTGCGTGCTTGCCTTGAGAAAGCTCTTTTTTCCTACAAAACAAAAACACAAAACCCAACACGAATATGCAAAGAAAAACGAACCTTACAGCTCAAAGTTAGCTTTAGCCGGAAACTAAATATTTTTCTCAATGTTTCTGATTTTCCAAGATCACACTAAGGTGCAGGGAAAAGAGCATACGCATGAGAAAAAAAACTTCCTTTCTGTTTCTGATTTGCCCAGATCGCACAGAGTCGCAGGGCAAAGAGCATACGCAGAAATGAAAGGTATAGATCCGGTAATAAAAAAAGCTAAATAAACAGAAACCGAAATAACCAGAGAGAAAATAACAGTGAACTGCAGATAAACACTGTATACCTCCAGATCTTAAAAATGACGCAGATAGGGCTACCGGAAACCTTTTCGCGTGAAATGAAAGGGGTTCCTCACTGGAACAGATGCTCCGAACACAACAGAGCAGTCCTCTCAGCCCGGAAGCAGTCATAAATAGTAGATCTAGGAAACGACAGCCGCATGCAGTTCTACCGGCTTCAGATTTGGATCACCAACGGACGCGGCCCTCAAATAGCTCTGATACCATGTAGGAATTTGCAGGGTAAGTTCCTCAGAAAGAACACCAAAAGGACACCGCTCACAACCAGATCTCAAATCAATACACCAGTATTTTTGACGTGGTTAAAACCCTCAAAGAGGGAAACAGTCCACTGCCTGAGCCAACGTGGCCACTTCAGGCAATTTATTAATCAAAGAATGAAAATTTACATAAGCTTTCTCTCATAGACGGATTACCCGAACAATGACCCTCCATGCGCTTTAAATAGAACTCATGGACCAATCGAGTGTCAAGCCACGGATCAAGTGTCGGTAATACCGAGGAGAGAGTGAACCGTCGGATCACTACATATCGTGACCGTCGGATTGTAAGTTACAAAATGTACAACGGTAAAGAAACACACTTTACCTAACTCTATACTAGACCAAGTTGAACTTAACTATTTCCTATGTGTCGGAATATCCTAACATCCCCCCTTAAGAACAACTTGGGATAGGATTGAAGGATTTACAAATATGACACAATAGGAGAAGGAAGGAGGCAGTAGAGCCTATACATGTTGGCCTAGGCACATGGATAAGTTGGCTTATATCACATGGACAATCCACTATATATAGAGAAATTCGACATCACTTGAAGAACAATTCATTCAAGCATCATAAGCAAGAGAAGAAGCATGAAAATCAAAATGAAAGTAGCCTCATAACCAGCGAGAAGAAAGAGAGGAAGAATGAATATATTTGGCACATTTTTTGGGTTAGTCTCCTCGCACGTGTGATAGAGACTAGGGTTTTTGTAGTAGGGTTACATTATCCCTCACCAAATTCAAGTGAAAGGTCACCAAACCATCATTATTTCTAGCTGAGATTACAAGGAGAAGCTCTCAATCCAAGCGAAGGAGAAACACATCATAAAGTTCCATCATTTAGGCCACAAGTGTGATTTTTGTAGAGTTTCAGGCAGTTGAAAGTTGCATATCTGTGGAGGAAGGTTGAAGTAGTGGAATAGCTGAAATTTTCAATGCTATAAGTCAGTTTGACCAGCGTTGACTTTTAAAAGAAGGAAAAGCATTGAGAAATGATCTTGTGACTTGGCTTTCGAGAGGTCATTGTGTCAAGGGTCTTGGTCTTGGTATTCGTCAATTGAAGTTCCTCTAAGAAGAATTTGTTTGGGTTTTCCTCTCAAGGAGTGAGAGGTTTTGGCCCTGGTTGATAACCTATATAATGTGTCTCCTGTCTCTTTATTGTTTATGAATTGGTAATTGTCTTGATGAAAATAACACAATAATAACACAAGAAGAGAAGATCATAATCAAGAAGTGAAAATAATATAAAAAATCAATTATCATAAGTAGAGAAATCACCTATCTATTGATGCCCTAGATTTTCTCAACAAGGCTTTGGAGTGCGCTTGTGCGCTCTTGGCCTTAATGGGATTGCTTTGCAACTGAAATTTTTCTAAGTCTGTGTGATCAAGCAAGGGGCGAATAGGATGAGTTTAGACATAGAACCAAGTGCAACACACACTAACTCATCGAGAAATATTAGACAAGCTAGAGAAACAATGAATACACATCAAAATTCCCTACATGTTCCCCAGGTACTACTAGTGGAGTGTGTGCGACTGTGACCCAACAGTGTTTTTTGATAACACAAAGATGTTGTGACCATGAAATGCACCTAGATATGTTCTAATAAATGCAATGACACTTGAGAATATTCAAGAACACTTATAACATATAAAGTGAAACTTGACAAATGAGGCAACACTTGATATTACAATGAAGTAGACTCCAAAATTTGAATGTAGTGAAAATTTTAGAGGGTGTTGTAGCAATGACAACACTTGGTGACACACTAGGTGAACTTCAAATCGTCTGTTTGGGAAAGTTTTTGGTTAAGAGTCAAACCTTCAAGAAGTATTGATTGCCCTAAGTTCCCCCTTTCAACTCGTTTTCGTGCATAGCATCTCACTTTTCTCTACTTGGTCAAAACACACATCGAAGATACACTATATCACAATTGTTCGATACAGGAGAGGGTAATTTGCACAACAAGTTTATGAATTTCATAGTATGATTTTTCATCTCTAGTGTTGCTATGTTGCCAGTAGGCCTAGACAGTACCCTGATGGAGTCACTTCAGGAGTACAAATGTTGCTTCATTACCACCGAGCCTGGACAGTACCCCGATGAAGTCGCTTGTTTCACCTCCTTGCACAAGAACCCTTTCTCTTCTTTCACCCTTCATTTAATTATTTTAATAGAACTATGCTTTGGCACTTATTATTTTCAATGGGAGGAAGAGGGATCCTAACTATTGAGATCAAAGGAGGTTTCCCCTTTAGAGAAGTATATGTATACCTCGGATTTTCCTTTGCTCACATTAGATTTTTCCCCTTGTCCCTTCTCTACTAGATTGGGCAAGCGTTTATGATGAAAGGAGATTTTGGGGTAAGGCAAAATCCCTTTCATATCAATTTTTCGATCCTGAAGCCTGTGGGTTATGGCCCACAAACCTATCGGAAGCGTTATTGAGGCCTTAAGCCTTTAAACCCGGGACCATTCAACTTAATCGATACACAGGATTACACAGGAAAACCCCACTCCAAACACATAAGCCCGACTTCAAATATTATAAACCCGCATTCATAAATCGTCGGTCCATCTCTCGGTCCATCGCCTTTCTGCTGCGCTTTCCATTCTCCGATCTCCGATCAAATCAACTTGCACAACAATCCTCCACCGTGGATCTAACACACTTGATCCAACGACTATCAGAGATTTCGGGTGGACAAATAGCACGGGGATTACTCGCCCGAAAAGCGGTTTCCTCTCTCCTCCCAAGTGCTACGTGTCTTATAGTTAGTGGAATCGGGTGCTCACCCCGAATTACTGCTTACCACTTCTACCTCGCCCAAAATACCACTTTGTCTTGAGAAACCACCTCTTCGTTGATTATCTTCCACGCTCTTCCACCATGCGATGACCTTTAGATCTGTCGATCTATCGATTGGACGGCTCTCGCTCACTTCGAGTTTAGCTCAAGTTTTATCGGGTTTCCCTCTGTTCCACTTGGACTTAGTGCTTTAACACAGTTTCTCTGCCATTTCTCTGTTTCAAACTGTCATCACTCTATACAACAGTTAACTCGATATCTTTGGATCGCCATCGATCCTACAGTGATCGATGGTCGACCAAACCTGCAACACTGGAACATTCAGACGGTTTATAAAATACACACAGGTGCACAAAATCAACACAAGGCACACTTTTTTGTATTATACAGAAAAATTACATGCTAATGCATTTTAGCCTTAGAAACAAGATCCCTTCGATTACATTTTGACCACTCTGGTTTACACAAATTCTATTTGTTGCTCTCTATCTTCAGAACGCGCAGGTTCATAATCTATATATATATATATATATATATATATATATATATAGGAAACCTTGGATCGGATCACTGAGAAGGATCTGATCAAATCCACTCCTTGATTTCCTCCCACAAATCACTCAACTACACGCATACATGGAAAATTACATTTAATTAAGTCCATCAAACGAGCTCTATTAAAATAGAATTTGTCCCCTGTTTTTCTCCAATGGTCCACGTATCCTCCTTGCTCCGCTTTGGATTCCTTGTTTAATTAAGAGTGTCAGATGCTCCTGCATCAGACTCCCAAGGCACAAAAATTTATGACCTCCTGGTCATATGCTTCTCCTTATCCTTAGCAATTCTAGCCAGTTCTCAGTGGAACTACCTTCGTGATCTTCTGTGAGCTGCAACCAACCTCTGTAGTAATAGTCTTCTCTACTACACGATACCTCACCAAGATTTCTCCTCTGAGCTTTAGTCTTTTGGCATCCTTTTGGTTCTCTCCTCTGGAACCAATTGAGCACTCCTCACTCTAGGTTGCTGCAAGTCTTCTCACCTTCCGCTGCCGCTATCTGCACGACAGTAAAGACCATAAAATCACCATACTTCAACAACTGTACCTCCTTCTCCTTCTGCTTGCACTCCTTCTTCCTTCTCGTAGGAAAACTTTCCCTTTCCCGGCTCTAATACCAAATGATGAAAGGAGATTTTGGGGTAAGGAAAAATCCATTTCATATCAATTTTTTGATCTTGAGGCCTGTGGGTTATGGCCCACAAACCTATCGGAAGCGTTATTGAGGCCTTAAGCCTTGAAACCCGGGACCATTCAACTTAATCGATACATAGGATTACACAGGAAAACCCCGCTCCGAACACATAATCCGGACTTCAAATATTATAAACCCGCATTCATAAATCATTGGGTCCGTCTCTCGGTCCATCGCCTTTCCGCTGCGCTTTCCATTCTCCGATCTTCGATCAAATCAATTTTGCATGACAATAATCCACTGTGGATCTAACACACTTGATCTGATGGCTATCAGAGATTTCGGGTGGACAAATAGCACGAGGATTACCCGCCCGAAAAGCGGTTTCCTCTCTCCTCCCAAGTGCTATGTGTCTTGTAGTTAGTGGAATCGGGTGCTCACCCTGAATTACTGCTTACCACTTCTACCTTGCCCGAAATACCACTTTGTCTCGAGAAACCACCTCTTCGCTGATTATCTTCCACGCTCTTCCACCATGCGATGGCTGTTAGATATGTCGATCTATCAATCAGATGACTCTCGCTCACTTCGGGTTTAGCTCAAGTTTTTGTTAAGAAATTTACTGCATAACATAAATAATTACTGAGAGGAATAAATATAAAAATAACTAGCAACAACCATAAACACATAAACACAAATGTTTATCCGGGAAAACCCCAAATCCGGGGAAAAACCCAACCTAATAAGATCTCATTAGCATTGGCCAAAACCCTGGCCAATCCGACCAAGTGAGCCTTCACCGCTCACCTCCAGGTCTTGCATTACAATGAAGTCCTTCCAGCCTTTTATAAGCTCCATTACATATAATACCACGGGCAGAATACTATGGGTGCACAATACCATGTGCCCAAAACCATCATTGTTTAACCTGGTCAACTTTGACTCTATCCTGAGTCAAGTTTACCTAACAGTTTTATCGGCTTTCCCTCTGTTTCGCTTGTAATTAGCACTTTAACATAGTTTCTCTACCATTTCTCTGTTTCAAATTGTCATCACTCTATACAATAGTTAACTCCATATCTTTGGATCACCATCGATCCTACAGTGATCGATGGTCGACCAAACCTGCAACACTGGAAAATTCAGATGGTTTATAAAATACACATAGGTGCACAAAATCAACACAAGGCACACTTTTTTGTATTATACAGAAAAAATACATGCTAAGGCATTTTAGCCTTAGAAACAAGCTCCCTTCGATTACATTTTGATCACTCTGGTTTACGAAAATTCTATTTGTCACTCTCTATCTTCAGAATGCACAGGTTCATAACATATATATATATATATATATATATATATATATATATATATATAGGAAACCTTGGATCGGATCACTTAGAAGGATCTGATCAAATCCACTCCTTGATTTCCTCCCACAAATCACTCAACAACGCGCATACATGCCAAATTAAATTTAATTAATTCCATCAAACTAGCTCTATTAAAATAGAATTTGTCCCCTATTTTGCTTTGATGGTCCACGTCTCCTCCTTGCTCCGCTTTGGATTCCTCATTTAATTAAGAGTGCCGGATGCTCCTGCATCAGTTTACATACAAGTAGAACTATACCAAGTGAAGCAGTTCATATACCAGTATAGGAATGGATCTAATATGTTCTCTCATGTTTATCCTATTGGACTAATAGTATTTTCCATCTAGACTTAGCTCAGCCTATTCCATTTCCCAAAAAAAGAAGGAGAACAATGGGAAGCCAAGTGTTGTGGTTGTCATACTTCTTCATTTCGCTACAAAGCCTCTTGAGACATGCACTTTACACAAGGGTCATATTTATGTACACTGACTGACCAAAAAGACATGATAATACATGACTACATAATAAACAGACACACACAAACAAAATAAAATAAGCAAAACAATTGTATAGGAAGTGCAGCTTGTAGTTGTTATTGGAAATAATGTTTTAAATATCAACCATTTACGGGAAGGGTGTAAATTCTCCCATCTAATGATTTTAGCTTAAAGGAATTATGACTGAGCTTCTCAGAAACAATAGATGGTCCAATCCAAAAAGGTTTGAACTCTGTGTGTTTAACTTTGTCTTCATGGGGTTTGTCCCATTTCAGAACTAGGTTGCCCATATCAAAGCTCTTTTCCCCTATGGATTTTATGTCAAACCAACATTTTACACGATTCTGATGTATAGAAAAATGTTCTTTTGTCTTGAGTCTTTCTTCCTCAAGTTTAAGTAGTGTATATATCCTGCTCTGAACCAAGAGGCAAGATTTTCCTTGTGACTCTTAAGAGAGTTGCAAGGCTAGAAGATACAGTTTCGAAGGAAAGATAACTTCTTCACCATAAACCAGGAAGTAGTGCGAAGTTTTTAGGGAAGGTTTCGGGGTAACACGGTAAGCCCATAGAGCATTTTTCAAAGCCTTATGCCAGTTCCTTTATTCAAAGAAGATGGTCTTCTTGACTATATGGATAAGATTCTTATTTGTCGATTCTGCCAAACCATTTCCCTGGGGATAATAGTTTTATAAATGCTTCAAAACAATCCCATTATCTAATGTAAATTCATAAAATTTTAACAATGAAAAATATGTTGCATTATCAAAGACAAGTGATGTAGGAATGCCAAACCTAGTTATGATGTTATGTTACAAAAAGTGGATGACTTCCTAATCATTTACTTTTCTGAGAGGAACTTCTTCCAACCAACGAGTGAAGTAATTTGTTTCTATTAGGATATATTGGTGTTGCTTTGACAAATGAGGGAAAATTTATTCAATGACATCAAGGCCCAACTATTGGAACAATTCTTCAACTGTTACTGGTAGCAGTGGGGTAGCTGGCCTTTGATCACGGTTGGCGAACCTTTGACATGATTGGAACTTGCATACATAAGCATGAACATATTTTAAATAGAGTGATCCAGTAATAACTATCCCTCATAACCTTACGTGTTGTGGTGTTGCCTACACAATGGCCACATGTTCGTCCATTATGTAAATCTTTCAAAACCTTCTTTGTATCCTAGTAACAATTCAAGGCACCTTAGCACGACACCATTGTGGCGCTTTCGAAAAACAACTCTGTGAACCAATTGGTGAGATAAATCTTTTAGATGGATTGCCCTTTTTGTTTATTTGATAAGTGTGATGGAAAGGTTCCATGCTCCAAAAATTATCGTAGATCTGCATACCAAGGTGTTGTAGACATGGACTAAGGAACACATTCAATATTTTACATCTCGTTTTCCTGCTCCCACTCTGATAGATCTTGTTTGGAAGGATCTCTTGCTTCGGTGGCTAGATTACAAAGGCCATGACTCTTTATGGTATGAATTGGTTTGAATTCTAGGTCATACTCTTGGAAACAAGTAATCTAGTTAGCCCTCTTCTCACCCATCTCTTTCTGGCACACGAACAATGTTCCTAATGTTGGAGGAGGTACAAATAAAATTGTGTGTGCTTTCAATATGTAGGGCCTTAAATACCCGGATGCGGATGCCTTAATGAGCTGTTAATGCTCATGCAAGCGACGCCGGCATCTGGCATCACGGCAGATCAGGTTGGCGATTTATGGCAGCTCATTTAATCGCATTAATGAGGCATTGGGTTCACGGCATGCGGGGTAAGGTTTTCAAGATGGTGAGCACAAGCAGCGATTCAGTTGTTCTGACCTCGACATTCTCTCTGGTTTATTCAGGCAGAGACATTCTCGGACGGAATTGTTCTCAGAATTTAGGCGCAGGGCAGAGCACTTGGAAGCCACCATGGCTCCATAGGCGTTCGCATCTAGCCAGCTTCAGGTATTTTGTCTTGATTCTTCTGGTTCGCATCTGGTATGGTCAGTCTTTTTTCCTTTGGCCCATCTCTGAAATAGGTTTCGCTACGGTCTTCGTTGAAGTTGTCTGGGCAGGCTGTGGGGTTCAGTCCGTCAGTATTGGGCTTTTTTTCGTGGGTCTGTTTACTCTATGTGCGGAGTTTTCCCTGGGAGCCTTCTATTCAGAGTACTGCTCTTTCCTGTTTCTTTTAGATTGGGGCGGGTCGTCTTTCTTCCTCCATCAATCCTTTCGCCCTTTCAGTTTATTAATCCTCTCTGCAATGGCCCGGCGTCGTGGAATTTCCCGGAGGGGTAGTAGTTCAGGAGCTCGTGGAGGTGTTAGGGGTAGGGGTGGACCTGGTCCTCGTTGCATTTCCCCGCTAGCTTCTGTCTTGCCAGCCTCACAGTCATCAGACCACTCCGGTCCGTCCCTTAACAGTTCTTTCCACTCTTCACACTTCAAATTTAAAAGTAGGCTAAACAAGCCAATTATCTCTGCTATCATTACAGTCATCTTCTCAGAGGAAGAAGATGACCTCACAGGCTCTGATGAACACTCAAAGGACAGGTCTCTCTCTCATAATTCTAGTGACTCTCAAGGAAGCGTGGCGGGTGATGTCCTCAATAATCCAGGGGCACAGCAGGCTGAAGATCATCAATAGGATTCGCGCCAACAGCAAGCCTCTTCTCATGAGGATATCATTACTTGTGCACCGGCGCAATTCTCAGGCAGCGTACTGCATCTTGTGACTCCTCCAGGCTGCAACAATATGGAAATAGAAGACAATGTGATGGTTGAATGGGTTAGCTCTCCTTGCAAAGCTAATGAAGAAGATAAAGACTTGCCACCTCAGGCATAACTCACCCTGTCTCAGCAAGTCATCTCAGGACTGCGGTATTTTCTGGATGAATTTCTCAGTGGGTATGATTTATGGTATTTTCAGTATGGTTCTTTATCATCTTCCAGCTTATGAGTCTGGCTTTCTAGCTTTTTGTAATAGCTGCATAGAAATGCATTTTGTAACAGGGTGGCGGGAAACAAAGTATAGACCCTATCTAGCTATAGTGAGTTCTGGGCTTTTGGTTTTCATCTATGTAAACAGACGGCTAAGAGCTGACTGCAACAGCTTTTTTGACAGAGGGCAGGCTACAGCCCCCTCAGAGGTTCAAACCTCTCTGTAAATATTTTTTCATCTTTTTTATACATAATAGAATAGTCTTTACTCAGAAAAAAAAAAAAAAAAAAAAAAAAAAAAATATATATATATATATATATATATATATATATATATATATATATATATATATATATATATATATATATATATATATATATGTAGGGCCTTAAATACATAATTGCCTTGTATATTTCATACGCATATTTATCAATGGCAGGATAATACAATCTGGACCCTCGTAGGCTCGCGCTCATAAAAGAAATTGGTCACTCATTTCCTTCATTATCTTTCTGAGTCAACACAGATGCAATTGACAAATCCTATCGAGCAAAAAATCCTTACCATAATCTAGACTGAAGATTGAAGGTGCATTGGTGATAGCCTACATGATCTGAGCGAAAGGGTCTTTCTCCCATTTGTCCCATTTGTATATTACATCTGTATTAATCATATCTTGTATAGGTTTGACTATCTGAGCATAATCAGAGATGAATTTCCTCAGGAAATTGATTTTCCCTAAGAAAGACTGCATGGCTTTCTTATTCACCGAGAATGGGATCTGTGTGATAGCCTTGAACCTCTCAAGATCATTATTTATTCCACCCTTTGTTATGATGTGCCTGGTATAATCCCTTTGGACACACCAAAGGCACTCTTCTTGGGATTAAGATAAATCCCATACTTTCGACACAGCTTGAATATCTGCTTTAGATGACGTACGTGACTTGATCATTTCTTAGAAAACATGGTAACTTCAACTAAATAAACAACAATTCTTTGACCTATAAGGCCATGAAATTATATGTCCATCGCTCTTTGGAAAGTTTCACCAACATTTATTAGACCAATTGGCATCCTCTTGAAAGAAAACATTACCCATTTAGTCTCGAAGGTAGTTTTTAATCAGTTGGGTTCCGCTACTAGCACTTGATTATATCCTGAAAATCCATCTTGTATCGAAAACATTTCAGACCCAGATACTTCCTGGAGTATCTACTCCATGGATGGCACTGGATAGTTATCTTTATCAGAAGCGAGGTTGAGATTTTGAAAATTGACACATAAACGTATTTCACCAAACTTCTTTCTAATTGGGACCAAGTTGGAAATCCATGTGGAATGTCTAACTTTAAAGATGATCTGGGCATCCAATGGCTTTCTCAATTCCTTCTGAATAAGGGGTTCCAGTATTTGGTGAACTTTTCGTAGTTTGTGTTGGAACAGTTTCACCCCTTCTTTTATAGGAACTACATGCTAGATAATATGAGTGTCCTAAGTCTTTAAGTCACCGTATTCCCATGCGAACACATCTCGATACTACTTGAATAAGTGGATAAATGCTTGTTGTTCCTATGGAGAACAAAATTTATCGAGGTTTATATACTTCGAATTTTTTGGGGAACCCAAGTTGACTTGTTGAGATGTTAGCTTTGAACACAGAGTCTTTTTATTAGTTGGTCCTCTAAACCAGTTTTGTAGATCATATAATTTCTCCCGAGACACCACACCTTTTGGCATAGTGTTTCCTTTCGTTGCAATGGAGGCTTCCTGCAAA
The DNA here is from genome assembly GCA_031772625.1 of Pinus tabuliformis. NCBI lineage: Eukaryota > Viridiplantae > Streptophyta > Pinopsida > Pinales > Pinaceae > Pinus > Pinus tabuliformis. The sequence goes on from CM062819.1 coordinate 40,242,676, forward strand.
GCCCAATTGTGCTCATCCTCCTCTATGGCAGTGTCTTTGAACATATCAGAATTAGCCATAAAGTGTAGTATCAGTTGGTTGTCATTAAAAATGTGTAAATTAATAACATCGTTTGGCACAGATGGTTTATATAAAATTTCAAAAGAAAAACCATTTTTCATTGGCGACATCCTAGTGCATCTATTGCAACATTTCTAACTCTGGAAACATATATAATATTGAAAGCTTTAAAATGATTTATGAAATGTCGTACCCCCTACTCGTAGTTTTTAGGATGCAGTGAAACACAGTGTATAATATCTCATACCTAATTAGTGACCACCTTTGAGTCACTGATTACCTTTAGAAACTCTACCTTTAGGTCTATATCTTTCCAAGTACAAGCACTTCATATTCTACAGTGTTATTGGTGCACTCAAACTCCAGACAACATTCAAGGATATTCTTCTTATTGCTTGGGTCTGTAAGAACACAACCTGCTCTAGAATCGTCCTGTGCCTTTGAACCATCAAAATATAAATACCAAATATTATGATTTGCTAAGTTGGTTCCTATATAACCATTATTTCTAATACTACTACTATGTACATCTATATTACATATTTCATTTGCACCAACTGGAGAACAAGGAAGGAGTTCCAGTTGTGTATCTGGTGGAACGGGTGATGGTTGTGTCTGATAACACCCAAGGTCGGCTTCGAGAAAGCAATTCCTAAAAATAAAATCAGCAAAAGTGAGAGGCTCATTTTGGCCCTCAAGTGGTGTCACGGTGTGCTTCATCTATGGCTTGGTCTTAACTCAAATTTGGTTATCCATTCCCTTATATGGAAGCCACAAATGTGACTAGTCTGTTGCAAAATATCCTTGTAATTTTTTGGTTCAGTCTCTGCTCAGTAATACACCACAAGTGTCTGGTATGTCTGCAATTACAATATTTATACATTGGTGAACCCGTTCATCTTTCGATAATCTGATAAGCATATTTATAAGCTCCAATAGCTTGGACAAGAGACTTGTCCAGCCGGACAATTTGTGCATCAATTTTCTACCATTTTTGCATTTATGTTCTTTGCTACCGATAAAGGAATTACATTTACAAATGCACCAGAGTCTACTAGACAATTGTGGACATTATAATTGAAAATTTCAAACGTTAATAGAAATGGCAGATAAAGAATGTTAGTTTCTAATGTTAGAGAATTTACTACATATTCAAGAGCATTGATTTCACAATTCCCAATGATTTATCACTGATTGCATGCAACACATGTACACTCAAAACTAGTCTACAATTGAGGTTACATTGCCTTGGAATCTCCACCACAACTGAGCAATTCAAATTCCCTACATGCATGAGCTATTTTTGATTGATTGATCAGTTAACTAGATGATCACTGAGTTAGACTATTGTCCCACTGCACAACTAAACTCCAACTAGTTCTATCAACTGTTAGAACTAGTTTAACTGAGTACAATTGAAAATAACTGAACTGGATTGCTAAAAAATTGCAATCATACATGCATAACTAAACTCTAAGCCCTCTAACTCGAATTTAATGAGCTAACTTAGTGACAAGAGCCATCTCACCTTAGTTAATTGCCTCCAAGTTGTTTGTTGATGTTGAAATTTCGATATCAATTTGACCAAGGCTAAGTCAAATTGAGCCTTTCTTGCTATATTTTTTCAACAACTTCTTCGTGAGTTTTAGGATATTTGATTAATAACTTCATTGTAATAATGTATTACTTATTTTATAAGTTACAATTTATTCCTTATGAAAAATGCATTACACGAGTGGTGCGGAATCACTACCAATTCATTGTAATAATGTACTAGTTATTACAAAATATATTACTTGATGTATTATTTGTATATGTAATGTATTATTTTTTATAAAATAAATTATATGATGAAATTATTTGGTTTTTTTTTATAAATATAATATTTTTTTGGAAATGATAAATTTTATTGTAGTTTATTTGTTAGTTAATAATGAGGACAATTATCATTACCTAATCTTCATAAATAGAGGTTGATTTATCACAATTGTTCGAAAAAATCTATGTGTTATCCACTCACAATGAGGTAGGCCTAGTGCCCACCTAAAATGACTTATTAATTGTCATTGAGATTGTACGCTTCTACTTTTGCCATCCTTCTGATTGCTTTTGGGTGTTTGGCCTTTAACCTATTTTCTTATCTTCAAGGAAAATGAGATCTTAGCCATTCAAAATCAGCTTTAGATCTACTCTAGGACTATTCACGAATATCATGATACAAGATAGAGATAAATACATAAAATATTAATAAAATGTTAAATAAATAATTTACGATTATGTAGTAATTTAAGTGGGATTGATTAGAGGAAAACGTTATATAGTTAAGTGTACTTGAGTTGGAGGAATATTCAAATGGATGGCTCTTTAAAGAATTCTTGGTTATCAATCTGTTGACAGTGTTGGATACCGCCAACATACAGGGGATCTCCTCGATATAAGGTCCCTACTAGACCTTACATCGTTTGGTGTAGGAGTCTCATCTGAAATACAACTTGGTTGTCATTTACATAAAGATATGCCTTGGCTTTAGCTTTCGGCACGAGCATAATTTTAAAAACCGGAACCGGTGACCGGACTAGTCCACCTATAAAACCAGGTTTCAAACTAGAACTAGTCAAACCAAGACTGGTCATATCTCAATGAACCAGTCTTTAAAAAATACATGAAATACTTAGTTTTAAATGAAAAAAATGGTTTTAAGATTTAAAACCAATGGAGATAAAATATGCAAAGTTTGCTCATCTATATACCAGGTAAAGGTGAATATATCAAATTGGCACCAAGTGCAATACAGATCAACAACATAATACGCAATCAATGAGGCTCAAAATGGCCTCTAGATTCCAAAAACAATGTTATAAGTTATGGGGTCACTGTCCTACTACAAGTCTACATATCAGCGATAAGCATGATCACTCCTCATCATGATCAAACTCATCACCACTACTAGACAATGGATCATCAACATGAGCTACATAAATAATCTGGGTGAGTTTTTGAGGACTCCTAAAACTCCTCTGCAACATTAGCAGTAGTAGTAGTAGTAGCAACAAAAATAAACATCAAAACTACAAATAATTAATCAACATGATCACTCATGAAACTCATCATTGATTCAACGCTACTAAAAATGGTATCATCAGCAATAGATACATAAACAACATCTCGCTCAAAGTCTTCGGACTTGGATTGCTCAACCTTATAATATGCTAGAAATTGAAGTTTAACATGCCTAACTAGTGATTTTGGTTTGAATGAAGGGTTCATCTTGACATCCTTATAAACTGGTAGAAAAATCTTAACATCCCTAACCAATTATTTTCCTTTGAGTGAAGGGTACATTATTGTTAAGGTCGTGGTAGAGGAGTTAACCAATCAATACTGGTAACATTAACAAAGTTCAAAAATCAATGCCACCAACAACAAGGTCCTTAAAGGGCTTCATGTTATTGATCAAACACCAATATCATACCCTCATGCATGATAGAATCAAATGGAAACATTGCAAATCCCCAAACCATGAAGCCCTGAAAATCATTAAGTTTGTTGAATTTTGAATGAACTCTAAAATTCTATTTTTTCCATATGAAATCCAATGAGGTCGAAACTACTCTCAAACATCCTAAGTCATTTCATGGTAATATTAAAAATTTAAGTAAAAGGATAAAAATGAAAAATAAAGGAAATTTCACTTTTACTTTAAGAATTTAACATTACCATTTGGCATTGATTGCTAGTGTTGCTAGGGTTGATATGTGTGTTTCTAGGTAGCAAAAGAAAACAAAGAATGCTAAGTAACAGAATGAAGCTAGAAACACCGGACATAATATTCATTCAAGAAACAAAATGCTTCATTCAGAAATTAAAACAAATCCTAAGAAAATGGCATAATAGATTTGAGTTTCTAGAAGTTAAAGTAGAGAACACAGCTGGGGTCATTCTCACTCTATGGAAGCCCCAAAAAGTCAGCCAAATAGATGCGGAGGCATCGAGAAATTATTTATCAGTTATCATTCAACCAGTGGGGGTGTCGAACACCTTCCTGGTTACAAATGTTTATGGTCCTCAAAACAACATCAAAGCTCAGAAAATTGCATTTTGTGGGGTTTGTAGCTGGCCTGGCAATAAATCAACCGGCTTATGGGAAAATTGACCGATTCCTTCATAAACCGGCCGGTTTTTGTGGTTTTTTGATGAAATAGGCCCATAAACCAGGTTTTTTGTTTGGTTTGACCAGTTTCTAGTTCAAGCCGACTAGTTTTTAAAACTATGGGCATGAGATAGGAAGTGCAATGGTCCTTTCGAATGAGAAAGTTGGTATGCCTTGTGTATGTTTGATTGTCAATGTATCCAATTCCTTCTACTACGAGGGAAAATGAAGTGAGCCTCTCAAGAGAGAAGTAATAGTACTACCGTAATGGAGACACATGTGAGAGAGGAAGTTTCATCTAGCATCAAGCGAAATAGTTCACAAGAATGCGACTATTGTCATAAGCATAACAATGTATTTCCAACAAGGAGTACTGAATTAACTGAAATAGTTCAACTGGTCCAGTACTTAATGAAAACAAAAATGAACCATAAAAATTCAAATAATAGTCTTAGAAACATCCATAATCCATGTGTGAAAATGTGTCGGCCTGAAAAGGCTTCAATATTAAGCAAAAGTCCCAAGATACATAAATGTAATGAACACCACTTGCTCCAATAGTTGAGGGTTAGAGCCACTAGTTTCTCCCCAAAATTACTAACTATGTCTCTCTAATTCCTTATGGGAGAAGCCAAGGTTAAAATTCCTTTACATGAGGAATGAGGATCTATTTATAACTTGAGGAATGACCTTTCACATTCATGACTCTTGACTTTATAACTTCTAATGACCGTTGGATTTTTACAACATTTTGGAATTCCAAATGACATTTGGAATTACATGTCTTTTGGAGTTCCATGACTCTTTAGCTCATACATGACTCTAGGGCTTCCTTTCATTTTTCCTTTACAATGATTTCAATAATACATCATGGCATCCACATCATCATACGTTGAAACTAGACACATCACCATCTTGGATGACTAGTATTGACAATGACTAATGGCATGGACTTTCTCCAGTGATGAGATAGCTAACACTATATTTTCTCTTTTTCCATCTTCTTATCATGGCGCTTTCACCCTTCAAAGGTTCTTCAATATTGGAGTCTTTGGGGTGCTTCAATCATCAAGTTTCAAGTGTGTTCTTGGTTATTTTCGTGCTTCCTTTGTTTATCCTATTTGCCCGATCTTCCTCGTGTATGCTTGCCATGAGGTCCCTAGAATATATGTTTCTGCAATCACTCATGACGAATAACCATCACCTTGAAAATCTCCTATTCTACCATGTTCTATGCATATTTACATTTTTATGCCTTTTCGATGCACTCAAAATGGTCCAAAGTGCTTCAGAGCTCATGGGCATACTTCGAAAGGCTGAAGGGCTGAAGAGAAGGAGCTTTGGGGCTTCAGCATGCACTCATGCACTCAAGGGAAGAAATAAATCATGGTAGGGCGCATGTCTCAAGTCTGAAGGATTGGGGCCCAACTGAATTATGCGCTCAATGGAGAGGGGGAAGTCATAGGGAATACTATCGAAGGCTGAAGGCCGAGGCTTCAGGGTGTGCTCATTCACTCAAAAGGCCTCAGGAAGGGTGCAAGGTGCATTCTTGAAGGCTAAAGGTTGGGGCTTCATGCCTTCGAGGTGTGTCAGTGTGCTCAAGAAGTTCAGGAGGGTGCATGGCATATAGGAGAAGGTTGAAGGATCATGGTTTGGTTCTTCAAGGTGCATCAGCGCGCTCAAGGAGAATGCACTTCTTCAAGTCCAAGGAGTGAACTCAAGGAAGACTTTGTCATTTTGGAGGGCGTAGTTTGGAACAAGGAAGGCGATTCATGCTTTGGAAGTGTGCCCAGTCTTTTAAGGAGGGCACGGGGCACGCTTCCGAACAACAAAGAATCTCTCGTCAAGGATTTAGAGTGCGCTTGTGCACTCTTGGCCTTAATGTGATTGCTTTGCAACCAAAATTTGTCTAATTCTAGGTGATAAGGTAAGGGGAGAACAAGATGAGTTTATACATAAAACCAAGCACGACGCACACTAACTCATCGAGAAAACTTAGAAAAGCTAGACCAATAATGAATATACATCAAAATGCTAATTTCTACACGTTCCACAAGTACTACTAGCTTGAGAGAGTTGAGAAATCTAGGGCATTAACATTAGGTGATTTCTCTTCGATTAGTAATTTCTTGTGAATGCTTTTTAATTTCTTTAGATTAGAATCTTCTTCTTATTAGAATATTAGTGTTCTTCATCAAACAGTAACCAATGCACGAACATAAATAGATAAGAGACACAGAATGTAGGCTATGAGCTAGGGCCAAAATCTCTCACTCTTTGAGAGGAAAACCCACACAAATTCTTCTTCTAAAGATTCCAATTAACGAATACCAAGACTAAGATCCTTGACCTATCAGCGACTTCCGAGACCAAGACACTAATTCTATTGATTGTCTTCTTCTCCTTTCTTCTTTGTGACTCCTCTTCCTCTTTCGACCTCATTGAGTCATGTCATCAAAGATAGTAACGAATATTTATATCTACTGATATGAGACCTCTTCCTAGCACCGAGACAGAGATCTGAGCTTCTAGTCACTGTAATATGAATATAGAGATATATCTAAGTGTGGTATTATTACAACACCGAACTGTGCTCATATACCCTTATCTGATATTTGAACTTTTTCTATAATACTGAGACTTTCCTTCATAAATATGAGCCATTGTTCTTGCAATTAGACTTCTTTGTTGCTCCCTTATCATGTTACTCGCTTCCCCTTCCATTTGAACTCGTATATGTTTTAGAGATCCAAATTGATCTCTGTAACACCCATTCAAAAAAAACAAAAAACAAAAACAAAAATAAAAAACAAACAAATTAAAAATAAACAAAACAAAAAAGACAAACAAAAAAAAAAACAAAAAACAAAAAACAAAAAACAAAAACAAAAAACGAAAACAAAAAAAAAAACAAAACAAAACAAAACAAAACAAACAAACAAACAAACAAAAACAAAACTCAGAGAGATCTAAAATCTACACTGTGTATAATGTGAAGAGATTTCCCTTGTATATATAATAGTCTGCCCTATAAATAAGCCGACATGTTCTTATTGAAGGGATGTGTCTCTTAACTGTGAGCCGACATGAGTACACTTTAAGAGACTTATATACATTTGACATAATACTAAGAGTTTCCTTCAGAAATATGAGCCATTGTTCTTGCAATTAGACTTCTTCGTTGCTCCCTTATCATCTTACTCACTTCCCCTTACATCTGAACATATCTATGTTTTAGAGATCCAAACTGATCTTTGTAATACCCATCTGAACCGAAGGAAAAAAACAAAAACAAAAAAACGAAAATAAAAACAAACAAAAACAAAAACAAAAACAAAAAACAAAACAAAACAAAACAACAAAACAAAAACAAAAAAACAAAATACTCAAAGAGATCTGAAATTTGCATTGTGTGTAATGCGAAGAGCTTGCTCTTGTATATATAGTAGTGTGTCCTATAAATAAACCAACATGTTCTTATCGAAGGGATGTGTCTCTTAACTGTGAACCGACATGTTCTTATCGAAGGGATGTGTCTCTTAACTATGAGCCGACATGAGTACACTTTAATAGACTTAAATACATTTGACATAATATTGAGACTTTCGTTCAGAAATATGAGCCATTGTTCTTGCAATTAGACTTTTTCGCTACTCCCTTATCATCTTACTCACTTCCCCTTCCATCTGAACTCATCTATGTTTCAGAGATCCAAAGTGATCTCCGTAAAAAAAAAAAAAACCAAACAAACAAACAAACAAACAAACAAACAAAAAACAAAAACAAAAACAAAAAAACAAAAACAAAAACAAAACAAAACAAACAAACAAACAAAAAACACAACAACAACAAAAACAAAAACAAAACAAAACAAAACTTAGAGAGATCTGAAATCTGCAGTGTGTATAATGTGAAGATCTTTCCCTTGTATATATAGTAATTTGTCCTATAAATAAGCTGACATGTTCTTATTGAAGGGATGTGTCTCTTAACTCTGAGCCGACATGAGTACACTTTAATAGACTTATATACACTTGACACATGCTCAAGAATAACTCTTCATATATGACATTGACTCTTTGACTTTAATGAAAAATCCTAAGGCTCTCAATGGGAGCCATCTAAAATAAAATCCCTTGCTCATGAAACCCATGAAGCAAGCCTTACAATAAGAATTTTATTATCTTCTTTTCATCATTTACAAATATCATAATTACATGTCATTATGAAGATCGAACCTAGTTACGCTTTTCAACAGAGTGTGTGCGACTGCGGCCCAAAAGTGTTGTTTGATAATACAAAGATGTTGTGACCATGAAATTCACCTAGAGATGTTCTAATCAATGCAACGACACTTGAGAACATTCAAGAACACTTATAATCGTATAAAGCGACACATGACAAACGAGGCGACACTAGATATGATAATGAATTAAGTTCCAAAATTTGAATGTAGTGAAATTTTTGGAGGGTTTTGTAGCAACGACAACACAACCACAAGTTTAGAAGTGATAACTGATGCTACATGATTTATTTTTCTAGTTTCGACCCCACTTCTTCACCATTATGAACATCGTTTATACAATAAGTGTTAATATATATTCAAGCTTATTGGTGCTTATTAGATATTAATTATGCATTAATTACTTATTTTACAATTTGGTTAACGCATTAATGACCCCTATAAAGTTGATTCCAAGATGATATTTGTTAGAAAATTATATATTACAGAGCAATGGAACACATAAAATATATTACAGAAATATAAACACATAAAACAAGAGAGACACAGATATACGTGGTTCACCCAATTTGGGCTACATCCACGGAGAAACAGCCAGTCTTTCCTTTTATACTATCCAGCAAACTGAAGAGATACAACCTACAACAAATCTGTTGTAATTCCCTCTTGACTCTCACACAATCTCATTTCTCTTTCTCACTCAGAGTACAGATCTACATAGTTGCAATAAAATTCCCTCATATATAGTGACGGGTTGCCTTCTAGGGTAAAAAACCCTAAATTAAACATAACTTCTACCGTCATATCTCTTCCTAATGAATGCCCAGATTGACTACGAAATTACAACATTTTACAATGAAATTTTACACATATTTTTAGCTTCGGGGGCACTGCCCCCAATCCCCAACCGAGGGGGCTCCAAATAATCGTCGTCGCCCCCCTTGGACCCCCTAGCGGCGCACATTTTACGGGCGGCGTTTCCACCACATTACGAACTGGGGTCCAATGTGGTGATACCTATGAATAAAGAAGATAATCAAGCTCCATACCCAACAATATTTTATATGTTTCATTGTGAAAGCTCCAAAAATAATTAAATAAATTGTTAAAAAAACTCTAAATAAAAAATTCATAAGACACAACATATATTGAAAATTCAAAATAAGTTTGTAAATATGCTAGCAAGTTAAATAGGCTAGACCAAGAAAAAAAAATACATAATTAAATAAGCCTTATGCATATAATTCTTGATATAAGTAACTACCTTTAAAAATTTTAATTATTGAGTAAAAACGTTGAAGATGATAATTAATATCATTCACCTGCTCTTTTTCTTTGTCCGTAAATATCACTTAATGCACTTAATAAAAGCTATTTAATTTTATAATATATATATATATGGGGCAAATTGTACATATAATTTACGTCCCCTAAATAAAAAATAACAGTGCATATATAAAAATTATGCAAAACCTATGCTCGTGCTAAATATTTAAGTTATAATAACATGGTAGACTTATTTTTCGCATATTAAATACATTTTAATTATTTATATTATAAAATTTATTGTATATATGAAAATGATAATGATAATGTTATGGGTGAAGTAAAACATTTATATAATAACTTTAATTTAATTTAATTTTTCATATTTTATGATACTAAAAGTATAACATAAAGGTGTGATTTTTTTAATTTAAAATGATTAAATATATAATCGAAAGATTAAAAGAATGCATATATTATGTTGCAAAATCGGTTAGAATTAAAGTGAATTGAAATTTGATATATGTTTAGGAAAAGTGTTTTGGGATGAAACTTGTTATTGTTTGGTATATTTTCTTTGGGCTACATTGTATTTTGGGTTAAAACAGAATGAAATATTGTCTATTTTTTCTTAATGGTAAAGGTATATTTTATATTAATTTTAAGGTTGAAGCTTGTAAGAAGTAGATGTAGAAAATATTTTCATGAAACCGAATGTCTAATTTGCAATAAAATTATTGAACATTGAAAACATTTCATGGTATCAAAATATATTTATTAAGATCATTGACTTAGTGAAGAAAGTTTTAGATATTTCAAAATTTTCACAGAGGAGTGGTACTTCACTTATTTACAAGTGGTTGAGTGAGAAACCCTAGGTTGCTTGACAGAAGTGCTTGAACCTACAAGGGGTGGTTCTGCTAATTTGTTATCGATTTTTTGCCTCAAGGTGTGCTTCACTTTTGCAAGATGGTTACTCTCAATCTTAGATTGTGACAAGCTAGATGATGTTTCTTATTTCATACCTTGGAAGCTCAAGCTTTAGATGGTTATAAAGAAATTTAACATATGGGAGCATGTTGAGAAAGTGATTGTTACGCCTACTGATTTGACGAAGTTGGCCACCCATAATAAGAAGGATGCTAAGGAAAAGCGATTCATCCTCGATTTAATGAAGGATCACTTCATCATTCACACTATAGAGAAGAATATCAATAAGAATGTATTTGATACTTTGGTTTCTTTATTTCAAAATACTTGTATTTTCGAACATATGCTCTTAATGAACAAGATTTTTGCAGTTTGCATGCATAACATTGATATGATGGTGAGCTACCTTACCAAGATCATATAATTGATATATCAACTCATTTCCATGGGGAAAAACAAGGAGGATAAGGAGTTGGTACCAACTTCCTCGAATGCACTACTCTAGCTGGTTGATTTTTTTCTCAAGCGTTTTTCCTCATGATACTTTCTCAGATTTTGGGAAGCTTTGTGATATCCTTGTGCACAAAGAGATCAAGTTGTAAGCCTATTCATGTAAAAAAGGAAGTAAATAAACAACGCTTGCTAGGAGGACAAACAAGAGAAGCAAGAAAGTGAACAAGAAGGGTAAGAAGAAATATCTAAGGTTAGGGGGGAATTTTAAGTAAGGTGAAATTCTTTAGGTGTCTCCAAATGGGACATTATGCCAATCAATCTCTAGAGAAAAAGAAGGGGAAGAATAATCCCAACTCGATATCACCTACTCCATAATCTCTTGTTTTTTTCCAATGTTATGTCAATTTTTGGATTGTATGTTGACAATGGGGCATCAAGACATATGACCTATATGGGACACTATTTTGTAGGCATTAGGAGTAAGAGGGAGGTTTAAGTGTCGAGTTAAGTGGTGATCCTACTTAAATTCTGAGATTTTTTTCCTCTATTTCCTTCTAAATTCCATTAAACGGTGTTCTTGAGTTGAACAACGATATGTTTTTCCTAGGTTGAAGAAAAATATTCTTTTACTTTCTTGTATGGAAAAGCTTTATTGAAAAGTTTCATTTCAATGATGTTGTTTCACTTTGGATTTAAGACAGTCTAAGGATTTTGGTTAGAGGTGTGCTAGATGGTGGCCTTTACAAATACTTATTGAGCATGTGATGCTTACATATTCCAACAAAAAGTTGTATGTGCCTTCTAGAATTAAGAAGGCATATCTAGAGAATGCATGGAAAGATTCCATGGAGATGGGTTCTAAACCTATTATTGAAGCAATGAATGATTCTAGTCCTACCATTGATGGGAGAGTTGTAAAGTAAAATGATAGTGTTGTTGAATTCTCTTTGTGGGGGGGGGGAACTTAACCATAATGTTTATTATTCTTCATGGTTCTCTCAAAAAGAGGGAGGTGACCTTGTTGAGGTTGATGCTTTAGTTATTGAAGGTTTTGAGGTGCATGAGTTAGATATCGATGATTAGAAGATGTTGACAGTTTTGGCTCATGACATTGACTTAACAAATGATATAATTTGGTAGGTTTTTGATGATCCAAAGTTATGTTCCTTAAATTCATAGGTGGTCAACATTCTTTCGAAATTTGAGATGTTGTGGTGTTGTCTTATGTTGTTGGATATAGTAAGACTTCCACATCATAAAAGATTGATATTATAACACAATTGGAGATTCACTAGATTGTGTTGAGTATTGATGTGAAGTTTCATGAGGATGTGAGATATTCTAGGTCATAATATTATCCTTGTATGGTGGAGGAGAGAATGGAGGTTTCTATTCCAAAAGTTGATTCAAATATTAGAGAAGAAGTAAATCCAAAAATGAATGAGGTGATATTGGGGATGGATATCCCCTCACCTATTAATAAAACTCGCAAGAAGTTGATATGGCTTACTCAAACATTATAGGATGCATAGGAGCATGTACAAGTGCTCAAGACATCAATTAGGTCAAGTATACCTCTTAGGAGATATTCCACTCATATTTCATTGGTTTCTTCCATTGTGAACTTTTTGGTGGTCTTACACAAGTGAGGTGTGATGCATTAATGCAAGAGTGTGACAGTCAAGAGATTCTTCTATTCTAAGATTCAATGGTTGATTTTATGACTATAGTAGATATAAATTTGCGATTGACATGTACGGGTGAGTTGTAGAGGGAGTAGACTAGTGTATTTGAAAACACTCTCCTCGTAAAGAGGGAGTGTTACCTTTCAAGGTCACTCTAAATGTGTTTACATCACGCTTGGGTGTGCTACATGTGATGTGTCATTTCATGGTGTATGGATGATCCTTTTTTCTTTTGAAATGAACATGCACATGTGGAGGTGGTTTAATTTGTATTGATAGACTTTGTTTAATGCTTATGTGGCATTATTTCTTTATATCTTTGGATAAATTAACATCATGGTGACTTCTTTATAATGGCCATGTGGAGGTTGAGTTATTGGTGTACACTTGCATTCTAAGAGGAGAGCTTGGATTTTTGGAGAAGGACACCAAGCCATAGATGGCATGGACATACTTAGACCATTTGTATGGAGGTTTGTACTTGAATTATGCTAGTTTGTATTGAGGTGGTGATCATGTAAGTGTGATGGACCCAAAGGAAGAAATTGCTCCAAAGAAGCATTGAAGCCATTAGAGTCTTGAGGAAGAGAAGCACTATACACATGCCATGGAGCATTCATGCCTTGGAGCCTTGCTTGTTGAAATATCACCTCGGAGCTTGACATGTGTCCTTTTGGAGTCTATCATTTCACACATATGGTCCTACTTGTGTAGGGTAGGTTGCTTGTAATTGTTTAGGCCTACTTATTGTTGTTAATCTCAATTACTCTCATATAAAAAGAGTAAGGGGAGAGTCCTCCCATTCATCATCATTGTTTTATTGTGTTATTTGTATTGCCTTGTAAGCAGGAATATATTTAGGTTCATGAGGTAACCCTAGGAGAAGATATGGAGAAAGAGAGACTTTGGATATGATCAACTATTCATTCATCTTGTGTTAAAGGCGCAAGGAGGGTAGCACACTAGTCACACTCTTTGCATTTGTATTCTTCAATATTATCTCTCTTTGTCTTAAGAGAAAGGGTTCTTGGAAAAATTCAAGCTTGTTCTAGGGATATGGTTTCATGGAGGTAAAGAAGCCTGAGTTTACCCTATAGGATATTGATTGGGAGGAAAAGAGAAGGAGATAGGTGAAACCAAAGACTTGCTAGTGTTGATAACTGACTTTTTTGGATCTTGGATTATTTAACATATAATTATAAGATGGAAATAATATTTTTGTTGTACAATATGTTGGAAGTAAGTGATTTTAGATATGGTTTATGCTTGGAAAATAGTATCCTAAGTTGGCATCTATTTGGTCTCTTTTCTATTTTCCTGCCTAGTGTGTTGGGTTGAAGTGACATGAAATATTTATTGATGTTTGTTGTTGTAAATTAATATTTCAAAGCAACCATAAGGTTGAATCTCATAAGAACTAGACATACGAAACCTTCTTTTGAGATGAAACTTCTAATTCGCAATAAAATGAATGAACACAAAAATTTCTACACTTCATAGGTTACTATCCCTCGATTTCATACCCCTGTTGTGAGAATATATAATTACTCTTTTACATTCACTTTTGAGACCCTCCCCTAGTGGATTTCATCACCATTGGTGAATTACCCAAGTTTGACCCAATTTTTCAATACAACATGGAGATTCATAATTGAGGTTGGTTGGTTCCAATTCGCCGTTGCAATGTTTTATACATATACATCTCGCACTCAATCAATCTATGATATTGTATATATAAGGCCTCCTAGTCACAAATTCTTATTGTTTCAAATTATGTGTCCCTTATAGGCATCATCATTTCAATTATTCAATAAAAGTAATGATGTATTAATGTGATCATGTCTTCATATTTTCTGTCTTTCCCCATTATCATGCTTTACCATGGCATTGTTCATCTTCAAACCCTAATCATTATTGTCATGTTAGTCATCATTGGATCATGGAAATATTGCCTTGTTAGAAGAAGAAATACCATGTCATTTGACCCTTATTTGTTTGCAAGTTGTCACTATTTTCTTTTTTAAAGATGATCTCCTCATAAAGGATCTCTCAAGTCCATCATAAGAATAAAAACAAGATGTGCTTTGACCAGTTTTTGGCCTCCTACCCTCATAAATCAAAACACATCAACCAATATGGAACCACATGAAAAATGGTGTTCACTTCCAAAAACAACCACATTTGGTCTAGATAATGTACAAATCAAGGCCCCTTGATCATTCCTCAAACAAAAACCCACATGCATTTCTCAAGTTATTGTGAGCTACAAATTTTTCATGTCATTAACTAGCATGTTATACTCATTTATTATGGTTACACTCTTTTTCCTATAAAAGTAGCACAACGCTCATAAATATGTAATAGTGACATGATTTCCTAGAAGACAATAACACATAGAAATAACGTTAGAGACATGACCTCATTAATGCCTACATTTCAAACTTTAGTTAATGGTAATATTAAATTCTTAAAGTAAAATGATAGAAAATGTTAGGTCCTTATAATACTAGTGTAGCCCCTTATATTGTTATTGTTAGTGTAGCCCCTTTATTGTTATTATTGTGCAAATGTAGCCTCCATATTGTTATTATTGTGCCCCATAGAAGCCCACTATTGTTATTGTTGTGCCCTTATGTTATTATTGTTATGTAGGCTCTAATTATATTGTGACCCCTTAGACTCCTATATATAGAAATGAGGTTTTTTCATTTGAATCATCCAAGAATTTTTCATTTATATAATGAAAAGGAGTTTTCCCCCTTGAAGAGGATAATTTTTAAGTCGTTGATCTATTTATTTGGGAGTTGGTTGCATAACATTTGGTATCGGAGCTTTGGATTCTAGGGTTTCATTGCTTCAAACATGTCATCGTGGAATTCTTTCTATAACTTTTTTTTATATGAAGCTTCAAAAGTTGAAATTGAAACCACGTGGAGTCAAAATCATGTTGAACTTCGTTTAAGAAATTCAGATCTTGTCTCGCTATATTTTCATAGATATGATACGAGGAAGTTAGGGTTTTTGCAGGCTCCAGAATTCCATCTCAAACAGGTGAACTAAGAAAGATCATCATAACTTTCCCTCTGAGCATCAGATTTGAATTTTGTAAAACATGACAGCGAGAGGATAGACTGTAGTTTTTTGGGTATCATTTTCAAGGCCGAAGGTCGAAACAGTGACATGTGGAACTATGTACAAGTTAGCTCTACTGAACCAGCCTATAATCAGGTCATCATGGGAGATTGGAGGGCATAAATATTTCTTGAAGAATCCAATCTTGGTCTGACTTGTTGGATTGGAAAGAATACTCATAGGACTACTACATGAGGGAATTTTAGATCTTGAAGATTCACAATTATAGAGATAAAACAACAGCAATATATAGCTCCTAAAAAACAAGAAAAAGCTGTGTATTTTCTAAATTTTGCATAAATTTTGTTTGAAAAATCAGTGTGAAGTGATTCAAAGGGAATAGTTAAGCATAGATATAATTTTTTTATTTAAAAATGCCTCGAAACAAAAACAAAAAAATGGACACACCTAGTAAGCCACCAGAAATCTCTTCTATGACACATGAAGAAGAGGAAGAAATGCAACATGATATATCAAAATTGCGAGATCAAGTGAAAAAATTTTCGCTCTCACAAAGAGTAACCAAAAATGAATGGAAACTAATATGGATGGTTTGAAGAATAGTTTAAAATAATACATGGAAGATTTGAAGGATGGAATGAAAGTGAATATGGATGGTATAGAAGAAAAAATGAAAGGCAACATGGAAGATTTTAAGAATGGTTTAAAAGCAAACATGGAAGGGTTGAAGGAAGGTTTGACAAAGTTGCTACAAGAAATGCTTCCTAATAGAGAAAAGGTATTAAATGAAACTCGTGATGAGAAAAAAAGAAATTATAATAATGACTTCATGGACTCCAACATTGGATTGAAGACCCGCCATATTCCAAAGATCGATATGAGGAAGTTTGATGGAAAGTATCTAGTAACATAGATAATACAGATGGAGCAATATTTTGATCTCCATAATGTGCAACACACACAAAAGGTACGCATTGCAACTTTATATTTAGAACCCAATCAGTTTGTATGGTATTAATGGCTTTTTTCTCATAAACCACTTGTCACTTGGTCAATATTTACGTAGGAAATGATAGCACACTATGAGGATAAAAAGAGAAACACCTTCTTTATCCGATTGATAAATATTAAACAAAAGGGTTCAATGGTGGAGAACATTGAGGACTTCCAAAAATTGAATGTAAGGGTAAATAATATTCCAGAGGAGCATAGGATTGATGTATTTATAGGGACTTTAAATTATAACATCCAACATGAGGTTCTCCTTTGGGAAACTGATTCATTGGAGAAGGCATTCTGGTTAGCAAGAAAAATTGAAAGCCAAATTATGGCAACAAGGAAGCCTACCACTCACAACTATAAATATGGAAGTGTTGCTCCTCCTAGCCTTTCACAACCTACAAGGTTGACACCACAAAAATTGGAAGAAAAAAGAGAAAAAGGACTTTGCTACAGTTTTGATATAAAATACACTAAAGGTCATAAGTTTGTTGAGAAGAAATTATTTTACATAGATTGTAAAGAGGAGGAATAAAAGGAACAAGAAACTTCAAAAGAAGATAATATAAACCAGAAACCAACCCTAGAGAAAGAAGAAATGACTTCGACCATATCTTGTAATGCATTGGCAAGAATTGCCACTCCTCAAACTCTCAAGATGGAATGACATATCAAGAAGAAAAAGGTAATAGTGTTGATTGATTCCGGTAGTACCCATAATTTTATTCATTGTAAGATAGCTAAGGAATTGAATTTCTTCCTATACCCAGAACCAGAGTGTCAAGTGATGGTTGCAAGTGGAGGAACTATAAATTTCTCTAGAAAATGCCATAATATCAAGCTAACCATGGGGGGATATGTATTGAATAGTCTGATGATCTTTATTCCAATGGGTGGTGCTAATGTTTTACTAGGAGTTAAATGGTTACAATCTTTGGGTACGATAGCTTTTAATTTTCAAGAACTTTTCTTGAATTTTTTTTGGAATGAAAGGAAGTTGAATTAAGGGGTATCTCAGGGAAACCAAGAAAGATAATTAGCACTAATATCATGACAAAGCTTCTAAAGAAAGAATAACGGGGCATAATTGCACAATTATGCTCACTAGAGGTTCAAACATCGAATTCATATATTTCTCCAGATCTCCAAAATGTCTTGGACAATCATTCCAAAGTATTTGAGACTCCCAAAGGCCTCCCACCTATTCGTGATCATGATCATGCTATTCATTTGATTCCATAAATTGTTCCTCCAAACATCAATCCTTACAAATATCCCTATGCCCAAAAGATTGAAATTGAACGTATGGTTGCAGAAATACTAGAAGTTGGTATAATTCAACCTAGTCAAAGTTATTTTTCTGCTCTAGTAGTATTGGTGCACAAGAAGGATGGATCATGGTGCATGTGTACAGATTAGAGGGAGCTCAACAAGACCACTATTAAAGATAAATTTCCCATTCCAATCATTGATGAATTATTGGATGGATTACATGGAGCAATTTACTTCACCAATTTGGATCTTTGTTCAGGATATCATCAAATTAGAATGAAGACTGAAGACATTCTGAAAATAGCTTTTAGAACTCATGAGGTTCATTATGAATTTTTGGTCATGCCTTTTGGACTTACCAATGCACCTTCTACATTTCAAGGTTTTATAAATTCCGTTTTCAAACCCTTCCTTAGAAAATTGGTGTTAGTATTTTTTGATGATATACTAATCTACAGAAAGTCTTGGAAGGATCATGTTCAACATATTGATAGGGTGCTCAAATTATTGGAGTAGAAACAATTATATGCAAAAACCTCCAAATGTTTCTTTGGAGTAAAAGAGGTGGAATATCTGGGTCATATTGTATCTCATGAGGGTGTTAAGGTAGACTCTAAAAAAATTAAATCCATTAAGGAATAGAAAATCCCCACAACCATAAAGCATATGAGAGGATTTATCAGGTTGACTAGGTATTATCGCAAGTTTGTTAAGAATTATGGGAGAATAGCAGCACCTCTAACAACATTACAGAAGAAAGATGCATTTTCTTGGACTCCAAACGCAACTAAGGCCTTTGAACATCGTAAAGAGGCAATGTGCCAAGCACCAGTCTTAGCTACGCTAGACTTCACAAAAACTTTTATTGTGGAATGTGATACCTTGGGAAATGGAATTGGTATTGTTTTAATGCAAGAAGGAAGACCCATTTCTTTTGAAAGTCATCCAATCAAAGGAAGTATTTACACAAACCTATTTATGAGAAGGAAATGTTGGCAATACTACATGCACTAAAGCAATGGCGAACTTACCTAATGGGAAGACACTTCAAGGTAAAAACAGATCATGATAGTCTTAAATACTTTTTGGAACAAATATTATCTTCAGAAGAGCAGCAAAAATGGGTCAAAAAAAAGTTGAGTTATGACTTTGAAATCATCTACAAAAAAGGGAAGAAAAATGATGTTGTAGATGAACTTTCAAGAAAGGATGAGGATGTGGAAGCATTGTGTTGTGCCATTTTTATTATCCAACTAGATTGGATAAATAAATAAAGGGATGAATGGAAGAACGATGAAGAAGTGTGGACACTCATTTAAAAATTGCAGCAAGATCCCATTTTCACTAGAAATTTTTGGATGGAATTATTTTCTTGCTTGGGTACTCAATTAGCTCATAGCTCATCTTATCATCCTCAATTTGATGGGCAAACTAAGATAGTAAGCAAATGTTTGGAAGGATATATTCGTTGATTTTTATCTGATAAGAAAGAACAATGGGTCAAGTGGTTACCTCTGGCTAAATGGTGTATAACACTTCCTTCCATACTACAACAAAATGACCCCATTTATGGCACTTTATGGATATCATCCACTGTCCAACACATCATATTTAAGAGAAAATTCTAAGCTTAAAGTAGTGGAAGATCACATTGAGCATCAACAACAAGTTCTCCAACTCTTAAATTATAACCTCACTTTGGCACATAATCGAATGAAACAACAGGCAGATCAGCATCGCAGTGAAAGAAGTTTTTATGTATGCAACTAGGTATTTTTACGGCTACAACCATACAAATAAATGTCCCTCAAGCAATATAAGAAGGATAATAAATTATCACCAAAGTACTATGGTCCTTACAAGGTGTTGCAAAATATTGGTACTATGGCATACAAATTGGAGCTTCTTACATCTTCCCTAGTGCACACAGTTTTCCACGTTTCATGCTTAAAGAAGGTTATAGGTGACAAGCTCCCAGTTCTAACAATATTGCCAAAACTTGATGAGGAAAGAAAAATCATATTGGAACCTAAAGCAACCATAGAAACAAGAACTCAACAGCTACTAAATCAATCAATTTTAGAGTATCTCATTAAGTGGAAAAACTTACCCACTAAAGATTCCACAAGGGAGGATGAGAATTTTATATAGAAACATCCATAACTACTCATGCATTGAGGACAACACTTTTTTGAAGGAGAGGGGCATGTTACGTCCTTATAATACTAGTGTAGACCCTTTTTTTATTGTTATTGTAGCCCCTTTATTGTTGTTTTTGTGCCCATCTAGCCCCCATATTGTTATTATTGTGTCCCATAGAAGTCCATTTTTGTTATTGTTGTGCCCTTACATTATTATTGTTATGTAGGCTCTGATTATATTGTGACCTCTTAGACTCCTATATATAAAAAGGAGGTTTTGTCATTTGAATCATGCAAGAATTGTTCATTTATATAATGTAAAGGAGGTTTCCCCCTCGAGGAGGATAATTTTTAAGTTGTTGGTCTATTTATTTGTTAGTTGGTTTCATAACAGAAAAGAAAAGATAGAGGGATATGTCAATAAGGAAAGATGAAGGAAAATGTCAACTTTTACTTAAAACTTTACCATTAATTGTTTCAGGAAGCTTGAGAGTAGTTCCAACCCCTTTAGACTTCATATGGATAAAGTAGAATTTTAAATCACATTCAAAATTCAAACTTAACAATTTTTAAGATTTCAAGATTGGTAGGATTGCAACATTTCCATTGGATCCTATCATGTATGAGTGTATAGAGCTAAAATTAAATTAAGATCACTAAGCCCTCTAACATTTAATTAAGAGCACTAAGCCCTTCATGTACCTTGATGTGGTGGAATTGATTGTTGAACTCATTTATCATGACCTTAGTGAAAATGTATCCTTCATTCAAGCAAAATAATTTATTAGGCATGTTGAGCTTTTTCTATCTTATTTTAATGCTTAGAGAATGGTATTTATGAGGAGGATTCCAATATAGGCAATGCTTTTGACGATATGTAGTTATTTGTTGTGACATTTTTTTTTACTCTAAAGGTTGTTTAGAACTTATTTATTGATGTATTTTGGCTCAAAGATGAACTTCAAATTAGTGTTATTTTGGTTATATGCACCCTTATTTGCTATACACAATGAGAAACTTTGCATATTTGTATATTATGGTTTAGATTCATATAATGCACATGAATATATGTCTTTTTTTTTTAATTTTGATATTTATGTAATTTTTCATTACCAATTTTGTGGTCCATTTTCTCTTCTAGCTACAATATTATTCAAGTTTTTGAGATTAACCGATTTAATGACCAATCCAATTCTCTCTCTCTCTCTCTCTCTCCACACACACACATGCACATCTCTCTCACTCTCTCCCTCTCTCACCACACACACACACATATCTCTCACACACATACATGTCTCTCTCTCACACACACACTCTCCACACACACATATAATTATGAGATACAACTACTTGGAATGTTATAAATAATGTTAACGTGTGAAATGTTGGAAATACTTAGAGCGGGGTGAATCAATATTTCATTATTTTTCCCTTTGTTTATATTTAAAACATTTCATGCACATAAATCATGAAACATGTATCTTTACATAAGAAAAATTTACACAAATTATTATTTGTAAATATTTTGTAAATTTCCCAATACAAAGTAAGCACCAACTTATAGTTATCATAGGCACCAACCTACAGGGGACATCAATCCCCCAGTCGAGCACCAACTCAGCAAATTGTTGGCACCAACCTGCATCTTCAAGTTGTTCCTCGGATTTGAGATCAATAAATTTTGGTCCTTAACAAATTCTTCGTTGAGTTATCATCTAACCATGAAACCTTCAAGTTTTCACCTTTAAGATTGATCACAACCACGTGACTTGTACACCTTAATGTTATACTCTTCAACTAGCCTTCTTGACTTGGCTCTTTAAACTTCATCTGGTACACGTTATATTTTTGTATTTGATAAAAAAGAGGCTTGTCCACTTGGCATTTCATCTTCCTCAACTCTTATTTTTCATTATTCAATTGTCACTAATTGGGCGCAATATACGTTCAAAGAGTAGTTCTACCAACCTTGTAGCTTGTACTCAACACTGTAGATTTCTTTTTGCTACATAGGGTTTTTTAAAAGACTTGGAACCAAACAAGCGTTTACAACCTTGAAGGTTTTCTTCCTAAGGCCTATCAACCTTTGCACTAAATACTCACCTTATGCATCCCATTGGCCTACCATAAAAATTGTACATGATAACTTTGCTCTTATTGCACCTTTTTCCACAATAGGTCTCGACTTTATCATCACCTTAACATCACAACTACTTTAGTTAATAGCTTCCTTAACACTACCTTAACCAACCAGATGCAGCCTCTAAAGATCCCTACAACAGTTCTCCAACAAAGCTTGACCTTCAAAAGCACCAAAATCCAACCTTCAAACCATACCTCAAATCGGCCTTCAATGCACCAAAACTTGGCCCTCAAACCAAACCTAAATGTGGCCAATCCACTTCAGCTTTAATGCAAGGGACCAGTCCACATGAACTGACGTGTGACCACCATACTAAATTTCATATCTCACCAAAAAGCCAAGTCGTTGTGCCTCTGCTCCAATCTTCCGAGATGACAAGTTCCAAGATTCTTTCGTCAACTACCACTCATCTTTTCCATTACTCGGCCTTGTCACCTATCGGAATATCGACGTTTACACAAAAAGGTTTTTGAAAAGTTTCTTCTGATAAGTTTTTTTCGGGAAGGAAAATGATTCTCGGTGTGTGCCCTTTTTTCACGTCTCTTTCTCCGTCACAACCTCAGCGATTAAGAAAGGGATTTCTTGGAGAAATCTCTGAGAAGTTTCTTCTAAGACTATTCTGAGACAACAAATTTCCAACGGACCATCTATCCCTTCTGTTAATTGAAGGTTCTTATTTCTCCCAATATTTATTCTACAAAATTTGTATTGTAACATATTCTTTTGACAGAACCCCATTTCTATCTCTCTAGTTCCTGCCAATAGATGCACTTCCGCCAAATCTAAAAAAACTAAGATTTTCCTTCTCTGCATGTATACTTTGGCTCGCTTTGTTATGCCTACAGGCTTACCACTCGGCTCGTGTTGAAAAAAATGATCCAATTTAACCTTATCTCTGATTATAGGAATTAAAGGAAAGGTATGGGGTATGACAAAGTACCCTTGCAATATTTATAATATATATGTGTGATGTGATTAAGAAATGGGAACAATATATTGCAGAAGGATTGGTTCACGAATTTTATTCAAGTCCACACCACACTCCACACTCTGCTCATATTATTAAATTAAGTAATAAATAATACATCACAGCTCGCTCCATATCCATGAGAATAGGATCGGATGGACCATTCTGGGCATGGTTAACTAATTAAAACAGTTGATTAAATGTAATATATTACATGGCAATTAAAAATAATTCCATCCTAACAAACCCACACATTGAGGAACCAACTTCTCTAGTAAATGATTTTGACCTCTCCGTTTATCAGAGTTTACAGATGCCCCTGCGTCATACTCCCGAGGAACAAAGAATTCATGGATTCCTACCCATGATATCTTCAACAGTTCTTCCACTTTTCTATAGTAATGTGGAATTCATCCAAGTTTCATCAACTATTAGATTATCCTTCCACTTGGCCAAATACTCATAGTATTCCTTACCCTTGGTCTTCTTAATCAGTCTTTTATCTAAAAGCTTCTTTCGTTGCAAAGACTCTGCTACTAGTAACTACTTCTACAACTGAATTTGGTGTTGTCCATTGTCATATGTTGTTTGCACCTCCTCGTTAGGTTGATACTTATACAAGTCTGCAACATTGACAATGGGAGAGATGCCAATCCTTGGTGGCAACTCTATCTCATATGCATTTGCTAAAATTTTCCTAAGGATCTTACAAGGACCGATTTTCTTTAATTTCAGTTTTATTATACTCTCCTTAGGAAACATTTCCTTCCTCAAATGTGAAAGTACTAAGTCTCCCACTTCAAAGTTATGTTCTCTCCTCTCATGATATGCTCATGTCTTATATTTAAGATTGCTCACTTGTAGTCTTTGTTTCACTTGTTCATGGATCTCCTACATATATGAAACAAAATTTTCTCTTGTTGCACTCCTTTTTTTGATGTCCCTAAGTTTCTAAGTTGATGTACCCCTCTTGGATCTATCCCATACATAATATGAAAATTACTTTGACTAGTGTTTTTTTTTTAGAATCATTATAGGCAAAGTTAGCCTGGGAAAGCACCTGATCCCATTTCTTGGGATGGTCCCCAAACAAACTTCTCAAGATATTCCCCAAACTCCTATTAACTACCTCATTCTGCCCATCGGTCTAAGGGTGATAACTTGAACTAAAGCTCAACTTAGTTGCAAGTTTCTTCCATAAAGTCCTCTAGAAATGTCCTTAGAATTTGGTGTCTCTATCTAACATA
The DNA here is from genome assembly GCA_031772625.1 of Pinus tabuliformis. Taxonomy (NCBI): domain Eukaryota; kingdom Viridiplantae; phylum Streptophyta; class Pinopsida; order Pinales; family Pinaceae; genus Pinus; species Pinus tabuliformis. The sequence goes on from CM062819.1 coordinate 40,267,325, forward strand.
ATTCTCTTGGGTAGCATCATTGGTTTTAAAACAAGGAATGAAATGGGCCATTTTTTAAAATTTGTCCTTTTGAATTTTTTTCAAACCCAATACGAATTCCATGCTTACCGAATCTTGTGGTCTATCTAGAATTGGTAATGGTATATACAACCCTGTATTTTGGCTCTCCCCTTTTGCATGCTAGAAACTTATACAACTACTCACAAACTTTTGCATATCAATCCCAATATTTATCCAAAAAGTAGAATTGTTGCAAGACCTCCATTATGTTTTTCTTTGATTAAATTCTCCCTCATCAAGCACTTTAGAACACAGAGCTGATTATTCTTGAAAAATAATCCTTCTTGAAGCATGTAATCGAGCCACGAACTACTACCTTGGATTGCTTGGTTTTTTAAAGCTTTATAAGCCTCTTTGAAATTTGCATCTTCCTCATAAAGTTATTTCATGAAGTTGAACCCCATAATTTGGACTTGACTTTCCTACATACTTAAATTCCTCCTAATCAAAGCATCAACAATTTTATTAGCTTGACCACTAATGTGCTTCAAAACAAAAGTGAAACTTTGGAGATATTCGATCCACTTGACATGATTTTTGGTCAACTTTGGTTGTTGCAAAATGTACTATAGGGCATGGTGATCCATGTACAAAATAAACTCTTTAGACATTAAGTAATGTATCCATTTCTTTAAATCGTGAACCACGGCATAGAACTCCTTGTCATAATAAGTATGTTTCCTTCTGGACTCGTTCAACTTCTCGCTGAAATAGGCTATGGGCATATCCTCCTGACTTAACAAAGCGCCAATCGCTTCTCTACTAGAATCACACTTCACTCTAAAAGGTTTGTTGAAATCTAGCAACAATAGAACAGGTTGTCCTGTGATATTTTTTTCTTCAACAATTGAAATCCCTTTTCTGCTTTAGCGGTCGACTGGAATGGTTGTCTCTCTTTCTTTATGGTTTCCACAATTGGCGCACTCATCTTACTAAAATTCCTTATGAATTTCCTGTAAAAACTATCCAAACCATGAAAACTTCAAGATTCAAAAATACTTTTAGGAGAGGGCTAATCAACAATAGCTCTTACCTTCTCAATATCCATCTTCAAACTGTCCTTGGATATAACAAAGCCCAAGTAAACAAATTCTATCTTCAGAAATGAGCATTTCCTCTAATTGATGAGTAATTTCTCTTGTTGCAGCTTCTCTAATACATCCTTCAAATACCTCAAGTGTTCTTCTTTGGACTCGATATAAATCAAAATATCATTTAGATACATAATCACAAACTTCCGTATGAACTCCTTCAATACCTCATTCATCAATATCATAAAGGTATTGGGTGCATTGGACAACCCAAATGGCATAACCATCCATTCATACAATCCATCATTGGTTTTAAAGGTTGTCTTCCACTCATCTCCCTCTCTAATCTTGATTTGATGGTACCCACTCTTTAGATCAATCTTAGAGAAACAACTAGAACCACTCAAACAGTCCAACAAATCATCTATGTGAGGTAAAGGAAATCGATACCTGATTGTGATCTTGTTTAATGCTTTGGAGTCTATACACATGCGCCAACCACCATCTTTCTTAGGACTCAATATTGTCGGCATTGCACATGGACTAAGACTCTCTCTTATCGTTCCTTTATCCAAAAAATCCTACACTTATTTTAAGATTTCTTCATTCTCCTAAGGGGTCATTCTATATGCATCTTTATTTGGTAGACTTTCTCCTAGTATCAGGTCAATATGGTAACTTATACTCCTCACAAGTGGAAACTCATTAGGAAAGACTTCCATTATGATATCACTATACTTATTCAAAATATCTTGAATCTGAGAAGGAAAATCAATTACAATAGTGGAAGTAATAATTACCTTAGGTTTACACACCAAAGCAAATCTTACTTCATTATCCTCCATCTGCTACAAAAAAAAATCCCCACTCAATAACAATGCCTTGGAATCATTTCTCTCTGATGTCCCCTCTTCTTGCAAAGGAAACAAAGTAAGGTTGATTCCATCCTTCTATCATTTATAAATTTTCTTCTTCCCATCATGCACAACACCTCTGTCAAACTGCCATAGTCTACACAATAGAATGTGGCACACATCAATGGGCATGATATCACACAAGATTTTGTCCTTGTAGTTGTTTATCTACAAATCCACTTCACATTGTTCATTCACCAACAATTGATGACCCTTTTGAAGCCATGACACCTTATAAGGTGTTGGATGCTTCATCTTCTTTGATTTCAACTTCTCCACCACTTCTATAGACACCAAGTTGTCTGTGTCACCACTGGCGATCACCACTTTGCAGCATTTTCCTTGGACTTTGTAAACATTCCTTAATAAACCCTTCCCCTGAGTTAGTTCAACAGCTTCCTTCTCTCCCTTCAATAGCACTTTCTTGAGCAATACAGACTCTCTTGTCTCTGGTATATTTTATGCTTCATGTACCTTTGGTTCCCCTTCTTATGTTGGGGAAACAATAACACTTCTCTAGCTCACATCTCTATTTTATGGACATTCATATTCCATGTGTAAAAGCTTGTCACACCTGTAGCAACGAATCTCTCTTTCTCTGTCGCTTCCTCATCATCTGGAAAAGGATCTTCAGCCTCTGAAGTATCCCTCTTGTTGTTGTGGAATTGAGCTCCTAGCTCCTTCATTTTGTGTTGTAGATCTTCCTCTACTCGATTGTTGTTCTCTTCCTCTAATAGTATTCTTTCCTCTACATATTTCTTCCTTGCAAGCTTCTGCTCAATCTTCAAAGTTAACAAGTGCGGTTTTTCTACTATCCTGGGTGATATCACATTGATTTCATCTTGGATGTCAAACCTGAGACCATTAATGTATCTAGTTGTCTTCTCTACGAACTCTTCTTCATATCCATCCCTCATTGTTGGGACAGGGTCCCCTAGGATCAATTTTAGGGCAAAATCCAAAGTTTTGGGGCAAAAAGCCCAAGTGTTATTGTGTAAAATGTAAAGTCTCCGCAAGTTGTGGTCGCAGAGCGCATAGATATTCAAAGTGTCAGAAAGAGTTTACCCTTCTGATGAGCCTTGGTATTGCAACAAGAATGTTGCAACTCCCAAGGCTACAGACTTTAATTATCAACCCGAGGTTCGTACAAACTTAAGAGGTATCAGTACTATATATGCAACATACAATGTGTCATTCTTTTGTTGTTGTGATGTAATGGAGTGCATGTACTGAAGTCAAACACTAAACTAATTGCAGAAAATGAAATGTTCAAAATGGAACCTTAACCTATTGCAAGAAAAAAAGTACAAGGAAATAAACATATTCTAATTGCATAAAGATCATGAATTAAATGGAAAAGAAACCTAGCTTAACCCTATTTATCACATGGGATGATTTAAACTAACTGAGCATGAAATCTGATCTAGAGAGTACTAACTATTGTGTGCATGTGTAAATATCAAAGAACTCATTTTTTAAATCTTTTTGCTTTATAAATGCAAATGTTAATCTTTCCTTGATCTTTGGCAAGGGAGACAAGTGTGAAGCAAGAGGGTTAAAATGGTCTTGATGACATGGAGGTAAAGTAGAGGCCTAATCCCAGCTTCAATGATGATTTTTCTCAATTCGGGCTCAAAACAGGGTTTCCTACAAGATGCTACAGGATTTTCTACAAGATGCTACAGGATTTCCTACAGGTTCCCTTGATTTACTACAGGATGTTAAAGATTTACTATACGAAATTATAATTCATCAAATGACCAAGAAATACAAATCCAAATTAGATGGGACAAATTTTTTTATTGAATAGGATGTCTTAGGTCCCCATTACAAGTGGAATCATTCAAAAAGACCTTTGTTAACCCATGCTAAAAAATAGAAAAACATTACTAGTCGAAAATCTAGAAATTCGAGAGCTAGTGAGCTAGTAAATCTAAAAAATATCTATCCTAATCAAGTGCAAATGCAGTGGGGTAATTTTTTTTATGAACTAGAATGTTTTTTTGATCTAATACAAGTGGAACCAACTCAACTGAAGCTCGTTAGCATGCTCTAAAAAATAGCATAAATTTATTGTTCTTTGCCACAAAGGAGTTTTAGAAATTTAGATTTGGGAATAAGAAAGCTAATCCAAGTAGCTCAATGATTACTATGACATTCCAAAGCTTTTCCAAATATGAAATGATGCTTGTGACCCTGCAAAATAACTTACATTAACCATTTAACTCAATCCTACAAGAAGAAATCATTAATAATAAATGCAGAAGTAGAAGGAAATAAAAACAAGAGCTGCATGTGAATAAGAAGTGAAAAGAAGGAAAGAAAATGATACAAAAGGGATCTGAGGCTCTTGGGATGGCCAAGCCCAAGGAAACTCAGAGACCTATGGAGGAGAACAAGATTTAGAAGTTGAACATGACACCAATCTTTATTATTTCATCAATACAATTACATCCCTACAAGGAAATACAATGGAGTTGCAAAAATACGAGTTCTCTCCACAAGAACATTAATGAAAATCTCCCCCTAGAGGAAAATTTGACTTGTTACTTATACAAAATGATTAAGAATCATTCCCCATGAATGAAGGAATCTTTCCCCACCAAAATCCCTTGATTAGTGGATCTAGTTCCCAATACTAGGAATTTGCATTAAATGGCATGGAACACATTCATAGATTTTCTCAATCATTGGAGTTCCACAATATGTGCCATAATTCCATAATATCTTGTTGATTTATTGTTTAATAGTGATCTTCTTGTAGTAGGGAGAAAGTCCCTAAATTATCTCCTCCTCCAAATCTTCATAATCTGCCCAATATTCTCATAATATTCCACAAAAATAAATAATATTAGACACAAATATGCAATTATTCATAAACTTCCTAATGAATATATTAAAGTTAAAAATACATTATCTAATGCAAAAAGAGAGGTTTAATGTGTTGAAGGATGGTCATAGGCCTTAGTTTATGTTTAATTTATAGGCATAGGCCTTAATTTATGTCTGATTTAAAGGCTCATCATACCCCCTGCTGAAAGTATTGCTCATCCTCTGAGCAAGTTAATGACTTTATTGTGCCTCATCCATGGCCTCTCTCTTGTGCATTAAGAATCTTGGATGTAAGTTATGCAAGGAAAAGCCCAAAAACATATTTGTGCAAAGAAAAATCATTGTTTCTTGAAACCATTAGCTTGCTTTCTTGCCCTTATTCAAGATGGCTTCTTGAATATTTTTCAGTTTAGCAAGGTCTTCCATATCCTTATCAACCTTCTTCTACCTTGTTCCACCATTTGGACACCTCCAAAACCTTCAAATTGCCTTTATATGAGAACTAGGACATCTTGTAGTAATTATTGTCAAAACTACAGGAAACCTTGTTAGAACTACAAAAAACCCTTTTTGAGCATAAATGATATTTTGAGCCTAGGATAGGCCCTCAACTTGACTCCCATGCCTTTTTCCCATTTTTAAGCCTTGGACAAAAGCTAGAAAGAAATTGGAGACCTCTTGGAAAACATCTTTTCATCGCTGCAGTTTGAGTTTTGTTTTGATGGTGAATGCCTCATTTCTTTTTGTTGTCTTCTTCTTCTCTCTTGTGACCTAGATAACTGCCTAATGGCCTTGGAGTTCTCTGTTTTGATTAGGTCTCTCTTAAGCTCTACCATCTTGGGGTTTAGCATAATTTGTTCATTTATTCCTTCTTGTAGCAACATTCTGTCTTCCTGTAGTAGTCATTCCTCCTCTTTCAGGGTCTTCTAACTGTATGGGAGTGATGAGAAATGAGGAAGAGGGATTGGATGATAATGTTAGGGCTCAAAGGGAGTAGTGTAGGTTTGTGAAAATGGAGAGGATGCTTTGTTATTTTTTTCTTTTTTTTCAAGAATGAAATGGGATGGATGAATGGTGAATAGATAGTGAATATGAAGTGGATGAAGGGATTGGAGTGTTGTGGTGACTTGGCCTTTGCAAAAATTTCTTATTTTAATTGTTGTCCTCATTCCTTGAAATCATCACCCTTCATAATTTGACTTTTCAACATTGCATGAGTGAAGGAGTGCGTTGCAATTAACTAGTTGAAGGCGGTTGATACTGCTGACCCATCCTTAGCTTATAAAACCCCATCTCTCATGCATTGACAACAAATTTCTAACTATAATATGCTCAAGAGAAAAGGTCAAGAATATTGCATACTTGTACCTACCTGATGGTTGTTGGAGAGAGATGCATGATGCTGTTGAGTTGATGTTGATGTGCAGGTGTTGGGGGACCTATATAAACCTTCCTAAAGAATATCTGACCCATTTATCCATCATATTTCCTCTTGTAGCTTCTTCTCATCCTTCTTGTAGATGTTGTTTGTTGGACAGTGAAGTCATTTCTTGTATTTGATGCATGTGTTTTTCTCTTTTTTCCTCTGATGTTTTTCCTTGATGTGCAGGTACTGGATCGTGATGTTGATGATCCTGATGATGTTGTTAAGCTTTGGAGGAGCTTCTTTGACTTTTGTGTCCTATGTAAGAGGGAGTCGTTTTCTAAAATGCATGAGCATGGTGAAATCCTTGCTACAATGGACTACGAGTCCATGAACATCTATGTGATGAAAAAATTGAAGAAGTTGCAAGACTGTTGATTCTCTTATTGGCTCAGTGAACCACTTGATGCATGGAATTATTGACTCTATTTGGATTGGATGTATTAAAGAAAAAAAGAACACTTTTGGGTGTTGTGTTGGTTTAAATGACATAAACGTTCCTGTTGCATTTAGCAAAATTGAAGCTATAAATGTTGTTGATTTATGAAGCAATTGGCCTCGGGAATAGTTTGTTGAACGTTGTGTTGGAATCAACCATGGTATACATGTCTACCGATGAGCAGGTTGTTGATGTTTTCTTCTGTGAGAAGCCGCAGCTGAAGTTGAATGAATAGTTGGTTGTTATTTTCTTCGACCATGGTATACATGTATGTTGATGAGAAGGTTGTTGATGTTTGCTTCTATAAGAAGCCTCGGTTGAAGCATAAATGAATAGTTGGATGTTGTTGTTTGTTGGATTCAACCATGGCACACTTTTCTACTATTAAGCAGGCTGTTGATGTTTTTGTGAGAACCCTGGAATGGTTGAGAATCCCTTTGGAGAGGGAGCATTGATTTTAGCAACATGAATCTTCCTTAGGTTATGGTGGAGAGACATATGGATTGGTAGGGAAGATTGTCGCTCCCTTAGGTCAATTGACTGGGAGGTCAGTGAATCTAGTCGGGGAGTTCGGTTTTGAGGCATAGAGTGATCCCTTAAGTCATGATGACTAAGAGAACAGTATGGTCGAGGACATTGTTTTTATGATCTCTCCCTTAGGCAGTTACTAAGAGACCTATGGATTGGTCCAGGAGATTGATCTCAAGTTCTCTCCCTTAGGTCGTGGACCAAGAGAATATATAGTCGGGCATTGAGATAGGGATTCCTCCCTTAGGTTGTGGACTGAGAGACCTTGTTTGTGGTCAGGGAGATGTCCCCTGTGCACATGATTTTTTTGGCCTCATTGATTGATCCCATTGGCCAATTGGGAACTGAACTAGATGCCATAAGGTTGCAGCTTTTGGGAGGTGTTGGATGTTATGTATCTTTACTTATGATGATATTAATGATCTCTGCATTGGGTAGTGGCTAAGAGACATACGGATTTGTTAGGGAGATTGATATTGATAGAGAGAGAGAGACTTGCACTAGTGATCTCTCCTTTAGGTTGTGGCTAAGAGACGTATGGATTGGTCGGGAGATTGATCTTGAGAGAGAATGAAAAGTACCTCCCTAGCTAAGAGGGAGTGTTGAAAAATTTGTAGATATGGTCGGTATTTTCATCATCTAAAAAAAATACAAAATTGAAATTGAAATTTTCCCTCTTGAATAGCTCAAGTTAGCCTCCTATTGTTTAAGTCGGTTGGGCCCCTTGGAGGCACCCATTCAACCCTCTTTGGAAGACTATAAATATGTGAGCCTCTCCTCCTCATTTAGCACATTGATGATCTATTGTTATGTCTTTGTTCTAATGAAGGAGAAAGGGGGAGGAGGCCCAAAATCTCAGAGAGACTCGGCATTTGTTTATGGTCAACTATTATGTCTATTTTTCTAGATGTATTGATGAACTTTGAACTCTCTCTCTCATAAGGAAAGATTTAGCCTTATCTTTGTGTCTCTTGGCTCATTGTCTCATGGTTATTTTTTACTGCTCTTTCATGTTTAGTGGTTGAAATTTTCTTTTGTGTAACTACTTAATGATAATAGATGTTATATATATGTAACTGATGCTAACTAATCATTGGAAGTAGCTATCTATTGAAGAAAAAATTTCTATCTTGTTTGCCTTACAAATATCAACACTAAACGGGACCAAAAATCTTACCAAAGAATGCCAAAAACCCTTCAAAAATGTCCCAAAAATCCTTCCTATAGAAAACCTCTCCAACTCAGCTTCACTTCACTTGGTTCATGAGGTATGAGCCTCAGAACTGCTCCTTCGCTTGCTTAAATAGACCTGAATTGGCTTGAGCGAGTGTGTCATAGGTTGCTCCACATAATGCCGTATATATAATGTGTTTGACCCCCAAAAGTAGGGCCAACTTTCCCACTGGTTGGGTTGACTTGTCCACTTGCTAAGCTAACTTGTGCAACTGGGAGAATGTATAATGAATATTCAAAAAACCATTTATCTTCAACCCTGAGGAGTTAGAGGGAGTGTCATACACCTTTGGAAAAGTATCGAAATAAGATTGCCAACCATATATATATATTGTTTCCATTTCAGCTAGGTATATGCATTCAAAGATAGGGTATCCAAATGGGGTATCAAAAATCCAACAATAATATTTTTAGGAGGCTCGAAATATGTTTTTTGACTATGTAACTTTCTCTTCGATTTGGACAATGTTTGACATCAATAACAACCATTTTCAAAATGATATATATATATATATATATATATATATATATATATATATATATATATCATGAAGAATACCTTTATATTCCATATAAGGAATATACATCTCTCAGTGCTCAAACTCAATAACAAGGCTTGCAGTCATTGCAACAAAGTTTGTCATATCAGTTTTAGGAATTGAAGTTGGGTGAGGAGGATAACAATCATTCTTCCCAACCACCCAAGATAAACCCTATATGTGTGTGTGTGTGTGTGTGTGTGTGTGTAGAACCACTTGTGATGTTATAAATATCATTAAACAATCACGAGGTTGAAATGGCATGATTTATAACCCATTATTATTATTAGCAATACCAACATACAAGTATCGTATTAGTATATAACATATGGGTGCAATGTAGATTATGTATATCACAGGAATCTTAATTTTGTTTGTTAAGCAAAGTAGGTCATGAAGGGAAAACACAACTATGGCCACAAAAGGTGTTGTCAACACAAAAAATGTAGAGCTAAAGCATAGAAATCCATTAGATATAATTGGAAAATTGTGAGTTATTGTCAAGCTTCCTAAGGTAGAGTGAGAAATCCATTGAGCTACCATTTATGTAATCGTGGCATATAGTCAAGGTTGTTTGATGACCTCATGAGATTTAGTGAAAATATATCATGCTTACAAATCGTGTTTGAGGAACCTGGCTTAATAAGAAGCCACATAAATCTACAATGCTCAAACCTCGAAATGGTATATAGCATTACATCTGCTCTAACAACAATTATCAAATTTGCAAACAATTCCTAATAAAGTTTTGCAAACAATTCTTAATAGGGTTCAAAAGTGTTACTTCAAAACCTACATACATAAAAACACAACATAAAATTTGAACTTTCATCTAAACCACATTGATATATTTAAAATATTTTTTTCTCAACCATGACAATTCCATGAAGAACAAGCTATCCCAAACCAGCTTTCCCTTGATTTTGACAACAATGTTTTTCTTGCCTCAAAAGGATAGGTTGATGTTGGTCTATTGATTGAAAAAAAAGTGCTTACGCCAATAATTCAAAAAACGTAAAACCCACATTCAACAATTAACAATTTGTTACAAGCTGCACATAAACCTACCTTAACGAATGCATCGTGCCCGTGACGTATGTATCCACATCAATGATAGAAATCACGCTTGATACACTACAACTTAGTGATCTTGCCATAAGCGTTGGTGCAACAAAAATCTCACAACCAACACTTCATGAGATTTTCCAAACAAAGACATCTAACATAGCTTATATTATTTCACAAACTTTTTCATGGTGCCACGACATCATTAATTGAAGATTTACTAATAAAATACCAAAACATAATTGTACACTTCTCAAATGCAACGTCATAACCCAAAATACTTTTAACAAAAAATGCCAACCAAGGTTCCTCACCATGTGTTTAACGTGTCACATGAATCAATTGTTCATGCTATTGTTTTCATGTATTCACATTCCATACATGCTCAACACACTTTTCCATGATTTGGAACAAATTTGTTATCACCATGACTTCTTGGTTTGCATTTGCATAGTTTATCAATGACAAGTGACAATTCATTATGTCATTTACACAAATCAAAATAAAAACTTACACCCCTAAGATGGCAAGAATTACCTATTATGAAAATGTACTATCATTAAAAATATAAACATTATAAACATTGATCATCACGAGAAACCCAATCAATACATAGAAAATATATGCGTATGATCTATTGTACTCATAATATTCACTATAATGCATACAACAAAAGGTTACTTGAGATGATCATGTTGGATGAATGATATATAATAAAGTTGAGAGACATTATATATAGGCGTAGTAGACCAAAAAAGCCTAGCCTTAAGACATCGAATCACTAAAGTTTCCAATTAACACTATATGAGACTAGAAGTCACACCATCCATATGGTAACAAGTCAAAGTTACCATCATAAAAATAGCAAAACATCTCAAGTATAAATATTACTGCAATTTTGTCAAGTAATGATGTTAATATTATTATAACCCAATTATTCATTCAAGAAATTTTGAGGTATAAAATGAGCTTCTAAACAAAAAATGTACAATCAAAATCAATTTTATAAGAACCAATAAGACCATGGAAAATGATTCATCATTTTTGGGGTAGAAAAGTAAAAAGATTAAAAAATAAAATAAAAAAATCATTTCGTATTTTCAACTTATCTCCACATGGTTTTACTCTTCCTCATCCAAAGAGTACCCACGAGTACCCACGTTGTATATTTTTTATGGACTCTACTACACGAAAAATAATAAATACATTAAAAATATTATTGCAATCACGTTTTTTCATGTATTTCTCATTTTTCGTGTAGCAGGTTCCATCGAAAGTATGCAACATGGATACTACTTAGATGAGGAATTAAATTCTACATCCAACGAGTGCTCCTGCTCAATATGTGAGTAAAATTGTAGGGAGGTGAGTTGAAAATACGAGTTGAAAAAACATTTTTTTTCTTTTTTCCCTCTAAAATTTGATGATAGAATCTAATCTTATTTTATTATTTCCACTATTATTTTATAGTATTCCTTAGGAGGCCTATTTTAGACCTCAAAATTTCTCTAATGTTCCTATGATAGAGGTAGTTGCCCACATGTAGAAGTATTCTTCTTTATGAATATGCACATGTTGGTAATTGCCCACACAGAATTTTCACCACTTATACATGGTAATCGCCAATTGTTGAAATATATGTCTGCATTCAAGTATAGACTTACATGCACACAAAAGAAATGGTCTATACGCAAGACGTACTAACTTTTTGATGGTGCTGGAAGCCACCAATAAGGCCCATATGTGAAGTCTCAATTAGACTCCACACTGTTTGGAGTAAGAGCCCCAACCCGAATACGATCGGTTGAAAAAAGTGATGGTTTCAAAGATGTGCCTTGGCTGCGATAAACACATGGAGTGATATATGTATGGCTTTGGTGACAACAAACGTATCAACTTTGTGAAGTATCAAATGTAATGCATGAAAAGTTCCATCACTCCATGGAAGGATGTGCATGTGCAGTTCAAAGTTCCAGCTTTTTGATGAAGTGCATGTGCAGTTCAATGTGTTTGTTGCGCTGATGTTGAACTGGATCTTTGCATATTTGAATGGCACTTTGATTATCACACCAAAGTGTAGTCAGATGCTGCTGCTGAAAGCCAAACTCTAATAGGATCTGACAAAGCCACAAGGCTTCTTTACTAGCTTCTACGGCACCACGATACTCTGCTTCTGCTGAAGAAAGAGAAATGGCACCTTGTTTCTTGCAAGCCCATGTAATAGGTCCTGAACCAAGAGTGAACACATAACCTGCAGTAGACTTCCGATCATCAGGGTCACCAGCCCAATCGGAATCAGTGAAACCAACCAATAGAGGAGATGCTTCGGCACTGTAATGAATCCCAAATTGAATTGTACCTCGAACATAACGAAATATTCTTTTAGCTGCTTTCCAATGACTTTCATGTGGGTTTTGCATAAACCGAGCAACAAGGCCAACGGCAAAGGAAAGGTCAGGACGAGTATGGGTTAGATACAAAAGCTTTCCTACAAGTTGACGGTATAAGGTAGCATCAACTTCAGGAGAAGTACAAGTGACTGAAAGTTTGACTCCAAACTGAAAGGGAGAAGGGATTGACTTACAGTTTTCCATGTGAAAATGGCGTAGAATATCACAAGCATACTTGGACTGAGAAAGGGAAATACCTTCCTTGGATTGCAAGACTTGAAGACCGAGAAAATAATGTAAGTGTCCTAAGTCTGTCATTTCAAACTTCCTTTTAAGGCTAGACTTCACATGGTTTATAAGGTTGGGATCACTACCAATCAGGATAAGATCATCAACATAAAGAACAAGAATGATAAGAGACTTGCCCACTTTCTTGGTGTAGACAGTATTGTCAGAATGACACCTAGAGAAGCCAAATTCTAAAAGAAAGTTATCCATTTTGGCATACCAAGCTCGAGGAGCTTGCTTGAGACCATAAAGGGATTTCTTAAGCCGACATACAAGGCTGGAGTTTGTTTGTATAAAGCCAATAGGTTGTTCCATATAGATTTCTTCATGCAAGTCCCCATGCAAGAAGGCGGATTTAACATCCATCTGATGGACTTCCCATTTGAAAGAAGCAGCAAGGGAAAGAACAAGGCGGATAGAGTTCATTTTGGCAACAGGGGAGAAGGTTTCAGTGTAGTCAATGCCTTCAACTTTTGAAAAACCCTTAGCAACAAGACGAGCTTTATGTTTATCAACTTTCCCATCTGGTCCATACTTGGTTCTGTAAACCCATTTGCATCTAACAAGTTTTCGTCCCTTTGGTAGAGGAACAAGATCCCATGTATCATTTGCCAATAATGAATGATATTATTCATTCATAGCTGCTTCCCAATTTGGATGGCCTGAAGCTTCTGCAAAGGTGTCAGGATCATAATTCACTGAAGCTTGAGCCAGTAAAGAAGAGGCTCTCTCGAACTAAGAACGTGTACGTCACTGATCTGTCGGATCACCAGCAAGATCACCTGCTGCATCTCGGGTAGCACGGACCCATTTTGGAAGCTGAGGAGCTGAAGGAGGATCCTGAGAAGGTGGGGGAGGATTTTTATCCTCGCTTTCATCATCTGAAGAAGAAATATTTTCAAAAGTAGAAGAGATAGGGAGAGGTGGCACATCCGTCGAACTAGGCTCGCAGGCCGATATATTTTCAGCAAACTTTACATCTCTTCTAATGATAACATATTTGGACTTAAGTGGAATAAGTCTATATCCTTTGACATCTTCAGAATATCCAACAAAAATACATTTTTCACTCTTAGGTTCTAAAGCTTTATGTTTCTCATCTGGAATATGGGCCCATGCTTCACTTCCAAAAACACGAAAGTGACTTACATCTGGTTTGATTGAGCTCCATGCTTCTTCTGGAGTGATATTCTTTAAAACCTTAGTAGGAGTGTGATTTATTATGTAATTTGCACATTTAATTGCTTCTGCCCAATAATTAAGACTAAGTCCTTTAGATTGAAGCATACAATTAGTCATTTCCTTTAAGGTGTGATTCTTCCTTTCAGCTCTGATACCATGTAGGAATTTACAGGGTAAGTTCCTCAGACAGAACACCAAAGGACACCGCTCACAAACAGATCACAGATCAATACACCATTTTGTTGTGGAGTATATGGAATAATATGTTGCCTTTGAATTCCATTCTCAGTACAAAATTTGATGAATGTGTTTTTAACATATTCTCCGCCATTATCAGATCTTAGCTTAAGAATTTGATGTCCAGATTGTTTTTCAACAAAGGCCTTAAAGGTCAAGAACATGTTAAATACTTCACTCTTTAGTTTTAAGAAGTATATCCAAGTGCATCTGGAGAAATCATCAATGAAAGTTAACAAATACTTGTAGCCAGAGAATGAAGCAACTGGAAGTGGACCACATAAATCACTATGCACGAGTTGTAAAGGGGCTGAGGCGTGCCAAGAGGCACATTTTTCAAAACTATCCCGATGATGTTTTCCGAGTACACATCCGGAACAAACACCATCTCTGCAAGATACCATTGGAAGATCTGTCACCATATTTTCTTTACATAGATTCTGAAGAGAGCGACAGTTTAAGTGACCAAATCACTCATGCCAAAGTTTGCTCACTTCATCATTATGAACAACAAATACTGAGGGAAGATTTGATGACCCAAAGTTGTGAAACTTATACAACCTTGTAGAATCATCAACAATGCTAGTAGCTAAAATCTGTCTAGGATCTCTTAGGTCCTTAATTACAACATCGTGAGGTGAAATTCAACGATTTTACCTTCACCTGAATGGGTTATCTGATATACAGATAGAAGGTTGCAGGATAAGGTTGGAACACATAATACATCATTAAACTAACCATTGTCTATATGAACGGTTCCAGTCCCTACAACATTAAGAGATCTATCATCACCAACATATATATTTTTGGTGTTACAATCATTTAAAGAAGAAAACATGGCTTTGTTTTTGGCCATGTGATAAGAAGCTCCAGAATCAATGAGCCACTCATGAGAATGAGAAGAAGAAGATACATTTAGTGCATAGCCAGACCGAGATGCTTGACAACCACATGCAGAAAGTACCATTCCTGAATATGAAGTTGAAGTTGAAGTTGAAGATTGCTCCAAATGGATGTTATGCTTCTTCATTGTTGCTTCCAAGGCTTCCATCTTCTTAAAGCATTTGGATTCTAAGTGGCCATCTCGATTACAAAAGTTGCAATTTCTATCAGTCTTCTTCCCTTTGTTTTTATTTGTCTTATCATTTTGTTGAAATGATTTTTCATTTTGAGGCTGAAATTGCTTAGGACCCTTGTTTGGTTTAGGACCATTCTTTTTAGGATACAACTTCTTAGGATTCTTTGGATTTGGTTGCTGCTGGGCGGCTAACGCTTTCTTAGAAGAGTTTCCAAGATGAAGAAGACCAAGGTGTAAGAGTTTTTCTTGTTCTCTTATTAAAGAATCACAAAAGGAATCAAAGGAAGGAGACTTGTAGGTTTTTCCTTGAGAAATGAAGGCTTCTCTTGTAGAATGGAAGGTGGAAACAACCACAGAATAGGTTGGTCCCAACTTAGTAAGAATGGAGTAGATAAGGCTACTATCTTCTTTCTTAACCTTAACACCTTCCAAGAGAAATCTAAGGGTCTTGAACTTAGACAAAAAATCTTCAATGCAAGAAAAATTATTGGGGTCCAATGTAAGCAATTCATTTTCAAGTTGATGGGCTTTAAGTTCATTTTTAATTCCAAAGACTTTAGTAATCTGTTTCATTGCTTCATCAAGAGTATCAAGTTTTGCAATATGGAATCTAAGATCTGGAGAAATAGACATCCCTATCAACCCACGTGCTTGGTCTTGCCTATTTTCCCATTTAGCTGCCTTGTCTTCATCTTTCGGTTTGGTCTCTTGGCCTGTGGCTATTATGTAAAGACCTTTACTTCTAAGTAAATCCACAATGTAGGACCACCATTGGAAGTAGTTGGTGTTGTCAAGAATAACTTGGCATGGACTTTCCATTTTTTTTTAAAAAATGAAGCTATAGACGCTGAAACTAAGTGTTTCAATGGAAAGATCTCGAAAAATTAGGCTGTTTCAAAAAAAACGGTTCTGAAAATGGCTTCCGGATGAAGAAGTTATGGCTTTTTGAAAAAAAAAAATTGATGGAGTCGCCGACGAAGTGCGGGAATGTGCGGAAATGAAAAATCCACCCCCACAAAATGGAGACTTGAACCTAAGACCTCTACTCTCATAAATTAGCTTTGCACCAAGTGAGCTATACAAAAAGTTTGAGAGAGAGAGAGGGGGGGGTTGATGCTTTGGGTTGCGTGGTTGCTTTGAGAAAGCTCTTTTTCCCTACAAAACAAAAAACACAAAACCCAACACAGACATACAAAAAAAAAACGAACCTTGCGGCTCGAAGTTAGCTTTAGCCGCAAACTAAATATTTTCCTCAATGTTTCTGATCTTCCGAGATCACACTAAGGCGCAGCAGGAAAAGAGCATACGCATGAGAAAAATCCTTCCTTTCTGTTTCTGATTTGCCCAGATCGCACAGAGTCGCAGGGCAAAGAGCATACGCAGAAATGAAAGGTATAGATCCGGTAATAAAAAAGGCTAAATAAACCGAAAACCGAAATAAACAGAGAGAAAATAACTGTAAACTGCAAATAAACACTGTATACCTCCAGATCTTAAAAATGACGCAGCTAGGGCTACCGGAAACCTTTTAGCGTGAAACGAAAGGGCTTCCTCACTAGAACAGATGCTCTCAACACAACAGAGCAGTCCTCTCGGCCCGAAAGCAGTCAGAAACAGTAGATCTAGGAAACGGTAGTCGGATGCAGTTCTACCGGCTTCAGATTTGGATCACCAACAGACGCGGCCCTCAAATAGCTCTAGTTCCATGTAGGAATTTACAGGGTAAGTTCCTCAAACAGAACACCAAAGGACACCGCTCACAAACAGATCACAGATCAATACACCAGTATTTTGACGTGGTTAAAACCCTCAAAGAGGGAAACAGTCCACGGCCTGAGCCAATGCGGCCACTTCAGGCAATTTATTAATAAAAGAATGAAAATTTACATATGCTTCTCTCATAGACGGATTACCCTACAAATGACCCTCCATGCTCTTTAAATAGAGATCATGGACCAGTCGGGTGTTAAGCCACAGATCAAGTGTCGGTAATACCGATGAGAGAATGAACCGTCGGATCACTACATATCGTGACCGTCGGATTGTAAGTTACAAAATGTACATAGTAAAGAAACACACTTTACCTAACTCTATACTAGACCAAGTTGTACTTAACTATTTCCTATGTGTCGGAATATCCTAACAATCAAAGGGAAATAAGTGAGCCCCTCAAAAAAAAGTAATAGTACTAACTTAAAAGAGGCACACGAGTGATACAAAAGAATCGTTAGTTAACCTGCAAAATAGTTCACAAGATAACAATGATTGCAAAAACACAAACAACACGCATCCAACAAGATACATACTAAAGCAAACAAATTAGTTCATTAGCATTAGAGTACATGAAACAACATACATCAAAAATATATAAAGAATAGTCTTACTACATCCACGACATATGAAAAAATATCTGTCGGCTATGAGCTTCTAATTATAAAATGAAAGTTCCAAGCATACAATTACATTGATAAGACACTAGCCCCAATAGTGGAACATAAAGCCAACACTTGCTTCTCCAAAGACAGATATTCCTCTTATGCTAGAGTAGAGAAGCCAACTCTCCAAATCTAAGCTTCCAAGTCTTTGGTTCCAAGCTCTTTGCTTGAGTTATGAGGGTTTGTTGCCCCAAGAGGCACTCTACAGCCAAATATGGGGTAGATCTCAAGTAAACATAAGACATGTTTAGATCTCAAGTAAACATGTAAATGTAAAGACATGTAAACGTAAACGTAAATATTTAACATGTAATGTTTAACATTTAACATTTTTAATATAATGTGGGCCCTATTTAAAAATAAACCTAATTATTATTATGTATAAACGCAATATAAATTTAAAATATAAAAAGGTTTACGAACAATCGAAAAAGAAGCATGGTAAATAAATAAAAATATAAATAAAATAGATGTATGGTAAATAAATAAAAACTCTTTTTATATTTACTCCATAAAACTCTTTTTTTTGTAAGCTGGGGCGGGACTCTCTGATTTACATGTCCATTATGTACCCCTCTAGGGTAGGGTGGATGGGTAGCCCAAGATTTGAACCCAAGACTTCTGGTTCGGTGAGACTTCATTTCCACGACCCTTGCTGCTTGAGCTACCCCATGTGGACATACTCCATAAAACTCTTTATATTTAGAGAAAAACTCAATTTAAAAATCAATTTAATTATTATGATGTATAAACACAATAAAAATTTAAAATATAAAGAATACTAAATAAATAAAAATATATATATATGGTAAATAAATAAAAACACTTTTATATTTACTCCATAAACCACTTTATATTTATGAAAACTCAAAAAAAAAATGTTTTATTTAGGTGAAGTCTATGGGCCAAATACCATTTTAATACCATGGGCCAAAATACCATATTTATAAAAGATGTATACCATAGTAAATAAACGAGGTATAGTAAACAAAAAAATATATAAATAAACCAGAGGTATAGTAAATAAATAAAAACATTTTTTTATATTTACTCCATAATCCACTAACACTCAAAAAAAATATAATAAATAAATAAAAATATAAATAGATGTATGTTAAATAAATAAAATGTCTTTTATACTTATTCCATAAACCTCTTTATATTTACGAAAACTCATAACAACCAAAATATATATATATATATATATATATATATATATGTGAAGTCTATGGGCCAAATACCATTTTAAGAAAATATGTATGATAAATAAATAAATATAAAAAGGTATGGCAAATAAATAAAAATATACCATGGTAAATAAATAAATATATAAATAAACTAGAGGTATGGTAAATAAATAAAACATTTTTTTATATTTACGATCACAAAAAAAGGAAAAAAAGGTTTTATTTACGTAAAAGCTATGGGCCAAATTATTATTAATATCATGCAAAAATACATTATTAACCCTAATATTAATATTATTAAATTTAATATTCATATTAATATATTATAATATTAATATTATTAAATTTAATAACTTTAGATTAATACAATATTAAATTTGTTATTTTATAGTATATGTTAATATATCATGATATATATTAACTCTAAATATGTATGGGAGGGAATAACAAAGACAGAGTGATAGAGCTTGAGAGATAGGGGGAGTGACAAGGGAGAGATGGAGATAAATGGAAGGAGAGGGGAGAGGAGGAATGAAGAGAGAGAGGGAGAGTAGTAAGAGAGGTAGAGAAGGGTAAAAGAGGGAGAGGGAAACACAAAGATGGAGGGGGGGCAGAAGGAGAGAGGGAGGGAGATAGTGAGAGCATTGGGGGACACAGAGAGAAAGAGATAGGGGAAGAGAGAGGAGGTAGGAGAGAAAGGGAGAGAGAGGAAGGATGAGAAAGATAGGAGGGATAGAGAGATGGAGTTGGAGGGGAGAGAGGGAGCGGAGTTGGAGGGGAGAGAGGGAGCGAAGAAGAAAGACATAGAGAGTAAGAAGTGAAGAGAGAGAGGGAGTGACAAGGGAGAAATGGAGAGAGTGTGTATGTTTAGGGGCGAAATAAAGAGACAAAGAAAGAGAGATGGAGAGAAAGTGTGTATGTTTAGGGGTGAGATAAAGATACAAAGAAAGAGAGATTGAGAGAAGGAGAGAGAATGAGAGATGGAGAGAAGAGAGAGAAAGAGAGAGGGAGGGATATAATAACCTCGCTGGAGAGAGAGAGAGAGTGATGTGGGAAGAGAGATGATTGCATGGAAAAGAGAGAGAGAGAGAGAGAGGATTGGAGGGCAAAGGGAGAGAGAGAGAGATGGGGGAAGAGAGAGGGAGGTAGGAAAGAGAGGACTTGAGAGAGAGGAGTGATGGGGGAAGAGAGAGAGGGAGGTAAGATAGTAAGGGAGAGAGAGGAAGGATGAGAGAGAGGACTTGAGAGAGAGGGAGGAAAGAAGAAAGACAGAGAGTGAGAAGTGGAGAGCAAGAGGGAGTGACAAGGGAGAGATGGAGAGAGAGTGTGTATGTTTGGGGGTGAAATAAAGAGACAAAGAAGAAGAGATGGAGAGAAGGGGGGAGAAAATGAGAGAAAAGGAGAGGGAGGGATATGGTAACAAAGTTAGAGGGTGAAAAGAGAGAGAGAAAGAGGCGAGAGAGGATATGAGAAAGTGGAGAGAGGGAGGGAAAGAGAGATGAAGTTGGAGGGGGTGGGCGGGCGAGATAAAAAATAAAGACAGAAAGAGAAGAAAGTGGAGAGAGAGAGAGAGGGAATGATAAGGAAGATGGAGAGAGAGGGAGAGAGGACAGCAGGGGAAAAGAGAGAGAAGCGAGGAGGAGGGAGAGAAGGGGAAGAGAGAGAGAGAGAGAAAGGGAAAGGAGGAGGGAGGGATAGCTAGATAGATTGGAGAAAGAGAGTATGTTTTGGGGGTGATATAGAGAGACAAAGGGATATAGAGATATTGATAAAAGGTGAAGAGACGGAAGAAGAGAGAGATGGAGGGAGAGACGGGCAGAGAGATTGATAGAGAGGGAGTAAGAGAGTGGGTGTGTTTGGGGGTGTGAAATAGAGAGACAAAGAAGAAGAAATGGAGGAAGATATAGATATAGATATAGATGGGCGAGGCGGGCTGAGGGAAGAAGATTTTTTGCACTAGATGCATTGATTTTAAAGTAAATGGCAATTTCTAATCCCATTTGATTGCTTGCACTAGATGCATTGATTTTAGTGTAGATGTTGATTTCTAATTATATTTGATTGCTTGCACTAAAGGCATTGATTTCAATGTAGATGATTTATAATCCTATTTGATTGTTTGCACTAAATGCATAGATTTCACTGTAGATGGTGATTTCTAATCCTATTTGATTGTTTGCACTAGATGCCTTGATCTCAATGTAGATGTTGATTTCTAATTATATTTGAGTGCTTGCACTAATGCATTGATTTCAATATAAATGGTTTCTAATAATATTTGATTGCTTACACTAAATGCATTGATTTCAGTGTAGATGGTGATTTCTAATCCTATTTGTTTGCTTACACTAAATGCATTAATTTCAGTGTAGATGTTGGTTTCTAATCTTATTTGCTTACTTGCACTAGATGCATTGATTTGAGTGTAAATGTTGATTTCTAATCCTATTTGATTTCTTGCATTACATGCATTGTTTTCAGTGTAGAAGTTTTTTTCTAATCTTATTTGATTGCTTGCATTAGATGCATTGATTTCAGTGTAGATGTTGCTTTTGATTTTATGTAATTGGATGTATGATGGTACATTAATTTTTAAGTGATTGGATTAACACCGTGCATTGATTTCAGTGTAAGCATAAAAAATTATCGGCATTGTACATTGATTTTCATGTTATAGTAATTCAACTTATTAATATTGGAGAGCAAGAGAGACAAGGTATGATGTTTACTACAATAGCTCGAGCTAAAAATTTAAATGGTTTACGATTTCAACTATCATTTACATATAATCGATATGAAAATATGAAAAAACTAACAAATGCGACAATAAGAATAGTAAAAAAAATAGTTTGAGATGGATCACAATGAAGACTATTTGTAATTGACTACATTCTTATTATTCACATTTTTTATCATTCAACACTATTACATTGTCACTTTGCATTCAAAATTTTTATTTCATCATTTTTCATCATTAAAGTTATTAACAATATTTATCATCTCAACAAACTAAGGTAACTAAGAAAATTTAAAATTAAAATGACTAGATTAATCTCAGACATATTTAGCATATTTAAAATGATTGTATTAATATTAGATGTATTTACATATTATTGATCAAATTAATCATATCTTCGATAGATTTTCCTTGGCCGCACACGACTGAAACCAGCCTAGATCCATCTTAACTCTAGATCTATCAAGCGCCAAGAGAGATCAAATCTCTTGAGGTGCAAAAACCTTTCCTCGAGTTTTGCACCCCAAAAAAAGATGTACACCTCGAGAGATTTGATCCCTCTCGACGCTTGATAGATACAGAGTTAAGATGGATATATGTTGGTTTATAACAAATGAGATGACTCTTCATCTCCTTTTATGACCTTTGAGCTACCCTCATGACTCTAACTTCTTTTGTTTTTTCCTAACTAATGACTTTTCGTATTCCACAATTAACTCTTGGATTTTGCACTTGCATATTTTATTTCAAATACCATAATACAAAAACCCATATATGACAAAAATGGGTAGAGCCTAATAAGACAAGCTAGACACATTAAGCTTGAGTTTGAGGAAACTCTAGCTCGACAACTTCAACTTCCAATTTTGTGGTTACATATTGATGCTAAACTTTGTACTATGTGATGGTCTCCTCAACCTTTGTTGGAAGGTTAGGTTGAAAACAAACTCTAGCTTCCATCACATCTAGATAGATGGTTTTAGAACCAATTTGTGCTTCTTTTTGCAACAAGAACAACTTCATATTGATCTTAGCAAGACCACCTATGTACTTCTCCATGTCTTTGTTAACCTCCAAGTCTTGGTAGTGATCTGCTTTAGTTGATTCAAGTATTCCTCGATCTCATGCCTAACCACATTTCTGCACTATGTTTCTGCAAATGGCCCTACTAAGGGGATCGTGTGTGCTTGAACCAAGGAATCCAAACTATTATATAACCGTGCATAAGTAGCGAAAATGTTGGCCACAAAGGTGATGAGTTGTTTGTTGCCTTGTATGAGCATCATGACCTCTGCCTTTTCCAACCCTATGTGTTGCCTTGTTTTCTTGACCAATTTTATTAGTGCGCCCATGTACTTAGTTCCCCACTCACGCGGTAATGGTTGCATGAATAACTTTCAAAGCTTTCGCATTTTCCCGCAATTTCTTTTGCATATCAAGTAAGGGACTATTGCTTTATGCAAGGTAACCAACTCCTCATAAAGATGCCTCATAGTGTCTCCCAATGCCTGGATCTAGCCATATATAGCTGCTCAAAGCTCCTGCAAGCAAACATGTGCAGAAGACAACTTTTGATTCTCTACTTGGAGTTGTTCTATTTGTTGCTTTGCAACTTCCATATTCTTTGTCATTTATTTGTTTTCCGCCATCAGGAAATTTGTATTTGCTTTTGAAGCACCTGCAAAGGCTAAGTTAGCTTCAGCAATGGTCTGAGGAATCCTTCTAGTGTTAGTGACAGTCACCCTTTTCGTATGAATCAAAGCAAGATGTGCCATATTATCAGGAGAGTGTTAGATATCCATGATTGTGTCTTCATCTAGAGGAGAGATCTCTTCTGCACCACTTGGAGCTTGCCAATCTGTAGGGGGAGGCGAAGGTTGATTGATGATTTGTTTTGTGAGGCGAAGGTTGACTGATGATTTGTTTTGTGTTGGGCATGAGATCAACATCTTGATTTTGCTCCACTTGTACTATTTCCATGCCCTGGGCTACTATCTGCTCCTCTATATGTTAAACAAGCTCTTGATCCTGCGTATGCTTTCTTTCTTCTTCTTCAAGTTTTTTCTACCTTTCTTCTTCCACCTGCTTCAGTCTAGCTTCTTCTTCCTCCTCTTTTATTAACTCTTCTTGTGCCTGCATTTCCTATTGTTCCTTCTTTTCCTGCTCTTCCTTTTGTATTTGCTCTTCTTCCTATTTCCTCTCCAATTCTCATTGCTTCCTTTTCCTTTTGGCTGCCAAAGTTACCTTTAGAATAGCTGGATCTACCTTGAATTTGCAACTTTGCTCCTCTATTGGGTTGTGAGCAACCTTCCTCTTATACTTAATACTCACTGGAGAGTGCTCTCCTGATTGCTTGGCTTCCTGAGTAACATTTATTTCTAAAACTGCATTGGAAGGGCCTGCCTGATCTCTTGGTGCACATGATCGAGACGCATTATAGTGATTCTTCATCTTTTCTTCCTCCAGCCTAGCATAGGTCCCATATGGCCAAACAAAGTGCAACTTGGCACAGTGCTTCTTGCAAACTCCCCTAGGATCGTACTAATGAAAATCTATTGTACAAGTTTGAGACTTTTCAATTATGTGACTTCATATTCTACGGCCTTCAAGTTCTTAATCTCATAAGATCCCACCTACAAGGGAAGAGCAAGCCATGGTGCCTTCTTCTTCCTCTGCAGTACTGCAGTTAAACCTATGACAAGATGATATGCAACCTCTTGCATGGCTACTTTGTCTGTGGCATACCTTGGCAAAAGATGAGATGGTTTCTAGCAGCCAAACACTCTGAGGTAGGTGCCATCTGGTGAGGCAAACCAATTTGTAACTTCTAATACTAAACTCATTGCCTCACAAACATGAAAAGAGCTTCTTCTTCAAAAATCATATGGTATAGGACCTTGAAGAAATGATCAACCAGCTTTTCAAAGAATCCCCTGTAACTGCATTCTGCTAACAATCTGCAATAAATATGAATAGCAGGCTCACTAGGTGTCCATTTCCAAAACATGCTAGGGAAAGTATTACGAGCACATATACCATCCACCAGGTAGGCAGACATGTAGAATTGTTGTTGCTTTTTTTTTGGTGGATTTTTCGCCTTATTCAGGTTGATCTTTAGCTGTCGAGACACAAGATCCGACGAGTTGAAAATCTTCCCCTGTGAAACAATTTGATACAACATGTAAACACATCCTTCAGGGAAGGATTTAGTATTCTTGAGTCCATAAACCTAGCAGCACGATACTATCAAGTACTGGAACACCTTTCTGAGCGATTTGGTCTTGTAAGTATTATTTGGTGTCTGGTGAAACTTTGATGGTTCCTTTACCCACATATTGACCACTTCCTTGGGATTGAGATAGCTTGTTGCTACATATAAGAGAGAGTCCATATATTGATAGCATGTTGTTGCATAGAAGTGAGAGTCCATATATTGCTCAGGCTTAGGCAAGTGGTGCGCCTGATGGATGTCATGTGCTTGGTATGAGCCAAGTTGTTTCCCACTAGCATTGTTTAAAGACATGCTCTTGGTGTCAAATCCTTGCAGAATCCATTTAATGACATCTACACAAGGTAATACCAAGAATCTGCAAGCAACCTTGTGAAGCCTCGACCATTGGATGTTGATATAAACCTCTTTATCCTCTAGATCTTCCTTAAATTTTGTGGTCGTGAATGCATCCTTCACAATATGCCATGTGATATTTGAATCCTTTTCAATGTACAATTGTGTATCTGTTAGAATGGGAACTAAGGATGAAGGAGTTTCAACAACCTCATTGGTATTGCTTTTTGTAGCCTCTTTTGATGTTGATCTCTTGGGAGGCATTATGTTTTCTGCTGTTGAAAAAAATTATGCTCAAGACTTGCAATACCTATGGCAAAAAATGCACTCATAGCAAAGGCAAGTTAGCTATAGACAAATCAGCTCATTAATCAATCAAAAAGCAGCAACACAGTGATAAGGAGAGAGATTGCGCAATTTTGGGCCGGAAGAGGGAAAGTTGAGCTCAGGGATTGCGTAATACATAGTGAGAGAGGAGGATTGTGCAGTCTCAGTTGTCAAAGGGATGGCTTGAGGCTTGATATTTTGCGATGTGCAGTCTCAACTAGGTAGAAGAGAGAGAATTGAGCATTGCGTATTCTCAGAGGCCAAGACTGGGTAGCTGAGGGTTGGACTTGCGCAATGCGTAGTTGGGCAAGACAATGATTGTACATCGCGCAATCACGACTAGCGAATGATAAGTTTGAGCCTTGGAATTGCATAATGCGTAGTAAGGGAAGGCAGAAACTCATGAAGGATTGTGTAGTCTTGCCCGAGAGAGAGGCAAACTTTCAGATCTATAGCTGAGGAAGGAGAAAGTGTAGATCGGCCTTAAGATAAGTTAGATCAATCATTAACATCCACCAAAAAGATTATGCAAAGGGAAGAACATGCATGCACAAAAAGACCCAACAGCAGTAACTGCTAGTATGTAAAATAGCTTGGGAGGGATGTGACACTTGTAAAAACTAAACGACACACTGAAACAACACTTGTACAAGGTAAATATAGCAAAAACTTCAGTGACTACAAGAAGAAATGAGCAAAGCGGCACTTGCAAACACAAAAGCGATGGAAAAAGCAATAAAAAGCAACACTTTAGAAACTCACCCAGAAAAGCTCTGCAAACCGAATCTGAAGTTCCTTGATCTTGTGGGGAAGGCTAGAACTCCAATGTCGAGTGTGCAAATGAGCTCTACAAGACTTTATTACATAGCTTTAGCCCCCACGGATTAGGTTAAGGTTTATGACTCTCATGCCTAAAATCAAGGAAAAAGCAACACTTTTCCTTAGATCGAAAATAGAAACTTTGTGCCACTTGTCAATAGGTGATTGTTCACCCCCTACTTTCTAGGGATGCGCAATTGCTTACTCTGGGGGATTGTGCAGTCCACTGGCAAAAAGGATTGTGCAATTCCCAGTGACAAGGGATTGCGCAGTCCACTAGCTTAATGGATTGCACAATTCTAACTCTTAATGGAAGATTGTGCATTTTACTTGCTTAATGATTGTCTGTCTAGCAAGATTGCGCAGTTGAATTCCTCAAGGAATTGCGCAATTAACAATGGCAAAGGATTGTGCAGTTCCTAGAAGCAAGACTAGCGATCAGTGCCAGATCAGGACAGGAGTTGGCTTGTGTTTGGAGGAGAGTAACTTGTTGTCAAAAGTTGTGCAATTGTTGGCAACAAGACATCAGACAAGTGTTGCATGAAAGAATGAGTGACTAGGAAACTAAACCATCAAGAGGAACACTTGACGACCATGAAGGACAATCAGTGCTAGATTAGGACAAGAGTTGGCTTGTGTTTGGAGGAAAGTAACTTGTCGTCAAAGGTTGTGCAATTGTTGGCAACAAGACATCACAAAAGTGTTGCATGAAAGAATGAGTGACTACAACACTAAACCATCAAGAGGAACACTTGACGACCGTGAAGGATAAGTTCTTATTGACAAAAGGTAGGCTCCAAAAATGAAGCGCAGGCAAAATTTCAGAGGGGGGTTGTAGCAGCTACAACATAACTATGGTCCAATTCTTAGATATAGTTAAATGTGTGTTGGGGAAGGATAGTTAAATGGTTATAATTTAGTTGGAAGCAAAATTACAACATTAAATCTCTAATATGATCAATGAGAACTGGGGCATTAGTAAAGAGGAAATATAGCTACATACATGTTTTCATCATTGTAACTCAAAAAAAATTGATGACAGGAACTAAGTTATAAAGCAAAAGCCTACCAAAGTAAGTAGAAACTTTGTTGTATCGTGATGGGGGATGGAGTTGCATGCAACCACCACTCATTAGTAGTTGAATGATGAAATGACCACTTTGGCACTAACAAATGGAGAGATTGTGGAAAATTTGGATAATCAATATCATGTCCCCCGTAAGCAACAGACAATCTACTAAGAAAATATGTGCTCAAAATATAACAGTTAATGTTCGAGTGGATATGCAATCACACTAACCCCATAATGCCGAGTTTATTTTCTCCATTTGTCTCAAGTGTACACCATAGCAATGGGTACCGTAGATCTTTTTGTTCTCTACATTCTGATAATATGATTTGGTTAGTACATCGAGTGTTCCCAAGCAATTCATACTAGCTTCAATAATTAACCTCATCCAAATTTTCTTTGGTAAAGGAGCTTTGGTAAAAACCTCTAATTATAGTAGTTTTCATCAGCTTGAGCTTCATAAAAAACAAGCTATAGATTTCTCTTCAATCTAATATTTCACAAATCCCCTTCGATAAACAATTGCAGAATATTCTGCATGAAGCTATGAGAACTCTATTCAAACTAAAACCATGCATGACAATTTGCATTCTTGTATTGCACAATTTTAGATTTATGAGGCAATAAAGTTAATAATATAGGCATAAACAATTGGAAAGAAGGTTCAACAGGTTATGCCGAATGCCAATTGCTTACTATAATGATATTTTGCTCAAATGATGAGGGCATAGCTAACCTATCAAAACTAGGGTTTAAAACTATTCTTATCAAGAGTAAGAATAAACCCAAGCATAATATATCACTTCAAAATTAAGACTGGATGAAGGTAGGAGTACAGGATGCTGCAGCTTTTTTTCATGTGTGCATTTTGTATGAAACCCATTTGGATGTTACATGACCTTTCACTTACCTAAGCATGGGACTCTTTCTTCATCTGATCAATTTCCAGAGTCCATTTAGTTTATGGGCAATAAGTTGGCCAATCCCATGATTAGTCCAATTTATGTTATATAGCCTAATGCAAGGTTATCGTCTATAAAGGAAAGGGCAACATAATTCAAATATTGAATATCGTATCCAAAACAACATCATTCGGCACAGTAAATTTGTCGCACTTGTGAGCAAAAAAAATTACCAGCTTCAGGTTATTGTTAGGAGTTGAACAATCCTTTTAATAACAAGCACCATAAAACAGGGGATTTGTATTTACAATAATATTAAGACTTCGATATACCATTTACTGTCTTGGTAGCACGAGCACATTTATGTGTCCAGATTAAAGTGAAAGTTCTTTCCTAGCCATTTGTCCCTTTCTGGGAAAGGTTTCCATAACAGCCTAACAAATTAAACGATAAAATATGCCTTGTCATTGAAAAGACAATAAGGACTAAACCTCTGATACATAGTTATTATATTGAGAAAAAAATGTTAGTAATCAAGCATAGTCATGGTTAAGCAGGGTCACAGACATGACTTAGAGGAATCAGAAGGGTGTTAACAAATTTTTGAAATTACAACAGCCACACCAACTGTAACATATTACCCTGATGCATGGAAAAGACAAGCCCCTAACCAAAAAATTTCATGTTAAACTCATGAAGCATTCAAATTGATGTATTGTAGCCATGTTTCCTACAAGTCAGCTTTATAAATTTACTGCCATAAGTTTCATGAAAACGTGTAGCATAACTATAAAAATATCCATAGTCATTATTTTTCTGTTTGTATTATTTTGAGAAACGATTTATATACACCTGGGTATATAACTTTGTTCAGACCACCAATGCCTGAGACAATGTGCAAAATGAATTAGGGGAATCAGTCCCCTAATTCACCTTCGAGTTTGACCTCTTTCTTTTTTGGAGGATCAAGCTTGAGATAGAAAAAGGGCTCTGTAGGCTCCTCACTGCAAAATAGGCATAACCATTCTTTTATTGTGCCATCGTCAACATATCTTGCTAACATTGCAATAAGAAGCTAACTGGTTGCCAATGGGCTAAAACTTGTGTAACTAAATGATAGAAGGAACATAGAAAAACAGAAAAGCGATGGGATGATCTTCCACCAGGCTCATTCTTACCCCGGTTTTGCTTTCATGCATTCCCTAAAAAGTCTTAAAGGGCCTGGAACAGTCTTGAATATATTTCCCTCAAAACAAGCCTGTTGAAAACATTAGAAAATATAATTAGCATAACTCGCTCATTTAACAATCTGGGAAACATCAACATCCTATTTCTAGTAACAATACAAGAAGCCCACCCATGTTTCCATACAATAAACAACTGCATACTGAAACAAGTTACTAAGATTTTGTTGGACAAAGGACGGAATAAAACCATGAAGGCCAATTATGTATATAATCATCTATTCTATCCTTCTTAAGGGGGAATGAAAAGAAATAATGAAGCGAAGTGCAAGACTCTGCACATAAATCAAAGATAAATATACATCGTTCAATTGAAGATTTTGTTTCTACAGGAACCATAAAAGCCAGATGTTATTTGAAAAAGACATTGCAAGATATGGTTGGTTGAGAAAACGATAAAAACACGATAAGCAACAAATACCAAAATGGCATGAAAATAGAGAGAGAGGAGAAGAATGAAACATAGGCTTCTTTGAGGGGGCAACCTACTTTTATAATAAAACAAATGTACAAGAAATTGACGAAATGATCTTAAAACTAGGTCTCCAGCTCCTTTGTGTGTTTGTGAGTGTGTGTGTGTATCTATGTGCATGTATACGAGACAACGGGTACAATTACAATTAAAGGGTCTAGCTGACAACACTAATATAACAATAGAAATGTAACTCACTATCTAGGGCTTTATGTGGGACTCTGTTCAGGGCTTAATATGCCCCTCACCTTCAAACAAGTCTTGTCCTCAACACTTGACTAACTGTGGGTGTTTCTACATGAATAATTGATCTTCCCATGTAGCCTCTTCCACTGGTAGATCCTTCCATTTGATGAGGTACTTATTAATTATTCTTGGTTTTAGTATGATTTTATCTTCTACATTAATCTCTAGTAAAACAGTTTGAACTGAGATCTTGTAGTTGTCACTGATTACGTTCTTTAACCAAGAAACTTGCAAGACTAGATGTACATGTGAAGATGGAGGCAACTCCAATTTGTAAACCATACTCCCAATCCTATGCAACACCTTATAGGGGCCATAATACTTGGGTACTAATTTATTGTTGCCCCTTTTTTGCTTAAGGGATATCTGTTTATATGGTTGTAGCCTCAAAAATACCCAATCCCCCACTTCAAATTCCTTCCAGAGCAATATTAATATGTTTGTCGTTTCATCCTATTATGTGTTATAACTAAGTTATCCTTCAATAGTTTGAATTTTGAAAACCTTTTGTTGGTGCCCTATGTTGGTGATGAATAATCATGATTATCAGACTCAATCTTTATTTCCTCCACATTTTCATAATTTCCTTGTGACTTGATATTTCCTTTTGTTAGTTTTTTTTGCAAACCTA
This sequence comes from Pinus tabuliformis, assembly GCA_031772625.1. Lineage (NCBI taxonomy): Eukaryota > Viridiplantae > Streptophyta > Pinopsida > Pinales > Pinaceae > Pinus > Pinus tabuliformis. Next base: position 40,298,198 of record CM062819.1, read on the forward strand.
CCACCTGACACTTAATTTCTAGCAGATTATAGATCTATTGATTAATTGCACAGCTAGTTTCCTAACATTAATAAATTCAGCAAAAGAAAAATATATCAATCTCAATCACAAAATAGATGACGGAACAAATTCTACTCAATCATAGTTCTTCATTAATTTTCATGTTGATTTTTGTAGCTCGGAAGGTACTTCTAGCTTTGTGTCTTGACTAGGACCTTAATTTGCTTCTTTAGGAGTTTGCATGTGAGATGCAAAGTGTTCAACTAAGTTGCACGCATGCAAATGTGTTGCATGTAACATGCATGGGATGTGCATGTAAAACAAGCTAAATTTACGACTTGTACTTGAGTTAAAGTAAAGGAAGCTAAATATAGGAGAGTTAAATAAAGAAAAATATCTTCAATTAACTTGACGAGCTAATTTTGGCTGTCAATCTTAGCTTAGGAAAGTTGTAAATTGAGCCTAAGTGTTGAAGCTAAGACACAACAGTAGTACAAGATTGAGAGAGGCTTCTTAGTGAGCGTGTGCTAGGTCCAAGAGAGGACAGTGAGGCTAGTAATCAGTTTTGTATTTTCTCAGTTGGGCCATTATCCCATGACAGGAGCCCAAGTAAGTTCCGTGATTAATTTATTAATGAAGAATTGTTGACTGGGTAGATCTCAGTTTATGTGTATGTGATTTAGATCAAGTAATTTTGTTTCCGCTAAATGTTTTTGCTTAGGAACTTAGCCGTGTATTCGTTCAATTAATAATTGTTGGGAATCGAATATCGGGTGCTAGGTTTGGGAAATTCTAACATGGTATCAAAGCCCCAACTCTGAATCAATCTCGGAATTACAAGTGTTGGGTTTGTATCAGATCGTTGAAGCCAAGTTCACTGGGATCATATGAACGAGAACTGTTTTTTTGGGGCCGAGAGAAACTTTCTTTTTCTACAGGCGAAATTTTTCAAGTGAGACGACAAAAAAGAGAAAAGAAGAAAAAAAGGGGCCCATTTTTTAATATATATATATATCAAAAAAAATTAAGTGTTGAGCAATTGTGGTGGTGGCCCACAGCTGGGCCAACCAGCTGCAGCCAGTAGACTAGTAGATGACACATACACACCAAAGGGTCGCGAGAATGGAGCAATGCAACAAAGTAAGCATGGACGGGCAGTGACTCGGACCGTAGCCAACAAAGACGAGGCTATAGCAGTTGTTGGGGCTCGATGCAGGTTCAACTCACTCAACAACAAGTGATCTGAAAGACTAGGTCGCAGAGGAAGGAAAGTAACAACATCAAAGTGGAGAGCGGATCACGATTGGGAGTAGCCATCATGACTTGCCACAATGGTCGCAATCTTGAAAACAACGGTGTGTGAGGCAAGAAGCAAGGCCCGATAGGCCAAGTAACAGGCACATAAATTAGCCACAACCAAAGAAGGCTAATTCACTAGCCAGACTAGTGACTAAGAGACCTACAGATTGGTTAGGGAGATTGATCTTGATAGAGAGAGACTTGTACTTGTGATCTCTCCCATAGGTTGTGGCTAAGATACCTATGGATTGGTCAAGGAGATTGATCTTGAGAGAGAATGAAAAGTACCTCCTTGGCTAAGAGGGAGTGTTGGAAATATGGTACCATGGTCAGTATTTTCATCAAGAAAAGAAAATGGAATTAAATTTGAATTTTTAACTCCACATTTGCTCAAGTCGGCCTCAAGTCAGCGAGACCCCTATGCAGGTACCTACTCAACCCCCTTTGAATATTATAAATACAAGAGCCCTCCTCCTCATTCGAGCATTAAATTATCTCATGTATTATCTTTGTTCTAGAGGAGGAAAGAGGAGGAGACCGAAAATCTCAGGGAAGCTTGGCACTTGCTTCTGGTCAGTTGTTATGTTTTGTTATCTTGATGTATTAATGAGTATTGAACTCTCTCCCTCTCATTAGGAAAGATTTTTGGGTTTTCCCTTATGGGTTTTGCCCTGGCCACAGGCATATATTTTTGTGTCTCTTGTCTCATTGTCTCATGGTTATTTTACTACTCTTTTCATGTTTAATGGTTGAAATTTTCTTTTGTATAACCACTTAATGATATTAAATGTTATTGATGCTATTGCTAACTGATCATTGGAAGTAGTTATCTGTTGAATGAAATTGTTTTCTAGTTTTTGTGAACCCTAGAAATATCAATAACAACCTCCTAAATGAAGCTACAACTTCCTTCCCTAGCACCACCCTGCCACTCTATAAAATAAAAGATAAATGAAAATCTTCTTGGGCTCTCGTACCCAGGACAATGACCCAATTACAACAATATTCAATCATTTTATAAGTAAGCCAAACTTCATACCTCAGATCAATACCATAGATGCCCTTACAATGTCCTTTACAGCTTGCTTCAGGACTTCAACAAAGGCTCCTTCCTTCTTCAAGACTCCTTCAAAACAATGTCAAAGTATGCTCAAAAATATGTAGACAAGTACCAAGGCTCTGCTACAAAAGGTTGCTCCATAATGTCAAGGTCTACTATAAATGTCTGCTTCAGAATATTCAAGGTTTTGCTCCTTAATATGTTGACAGGCACCTTCTCCAATTTTGCATTAAAGTCCTTGCAATGAATTCAGCCTTCATGTAGCCACAGACTTCTCCTATTGATTAGGTTAGCAAAGAGCCTTAGCCAACCCTCAAAGGGTACTGATATTTAGCCTTAGATCAAATGGAATGTTGCTTCAGGAAGACCAAAATATTTCTCGGATAATGCCTCAGGTCAAGGGCTCAAAGCGCCTCAGAGAATGGCTTGCATCTACTATCTTATATCATCAAAATGTGCCTTAAGAAAAGGTTGTTACAGACCATGGAGATGAGCTTCAAAATTGTTGCCTCAAACCATCCTAATATCAAAAAGTGAATTGCTTCAGGAAAAGCCCTCTGAATGGACTCAGGAGGGAGTCGAATTAGGGCCTCAGACAGGCCTGAATTAGGCCCTCAGGTGGGGGCAACAAATCTGTCACAATTATTGTTCAAAATGTGACCCAAAAATGGTTTGAAGTCTTCTTTAGATAGCTCCAAAAAGACACGATTTTTTTCCTTGAAACAAATTATTTATTGTTTCCTACAGCAAATATCGAAGCTAACAAACTACAGCCTTCACTTAATTAATTAATTTGCCCAAAACAAGAACAAAACAAATAGAGAAAGATGCACAAGTGACAGTAATTTTTGGACAAATATCCCCGAAAAAACCCAATGCAGGAAAATTGGTGCAGCAGTTCTGAGGGTTTTTATTATTATGCAGTGGTTTCTAAATACAATAGTGGATGCCCTTCTGGCAATCCAATTACAGAGAAAATAAACTGGCAAAAAAACCTGGTGAGAATACCTCACTCTACCTGGCAATTTTGGTTGTTCCGGCAGTTGAACCAACTATCCCCGACTATCTCTGCACTGGCCCTACATCAGCCTCAATAGTCTCTGCGTCAACCCAACTGGGAAACGTCTGCCCTCTAGAATAGTTTTCCGCCCTCTCGGCTCAGAAATCTCAGCTCCCTGGCAGATTCCAAATTTCTACACTGGAAGACTGTGTTGCTTCTACGTGAGCCATTCTGGCTCTGCGTCAGCTCTGTGTGCCCTTCTGGCCCAGCGTCAACCCCTCCTGGGTCTGTGCTGCCTCTTCCTAGTGTCTCTCTGCCTCTCTGTTGTTGATCCTGGGTCTTGGAGAAAATACTCCAATCCAACTATCCCTGCCCGTCACTGCAAAAGCTCACTATCGAAAATCTCCCGACAGTTACTCTGCTTCAAAAAATCGATTCTCTGAACTCTCTCTGTGTATCTTCCAAGTGACCCTCAGGCCTCCTTAAATAATCTCCTCGTTGACATTCAACGGCCCAGATTAGAAGTTAATCAATGGCTAAGATCATTTTTTCTTGATCCTCGTCTTCTTCTAGAAGTTACACCCACAGTTTATATTAATACCCTTTAATTATTTTATTTTCCTAAGTTTAGACTTAAGGTGCCATTAAAAATAATTAATTATTTTAATACAATTGTTTCTAGGTGGAATTTCCCAAAACGATTTCTGGGTTCTTTGGAATACATGTGCCCAAGCCTCCCTGCAAAATTTGAGACTTAGTGCACATTTGATGCTACCAGAAATCAACACTCCCTTTTAGCGAGGAATGTGCTCTAGTAATGCCTCCAACTGACACATCACATTGAATTCATAACATCGTCCTCTACGATGTTAATGTCTGACATGTTGTCCACCAACTACTGTGTTGCTGCTGCAACTGTACTATTGTTGACACTATCATTGTCAACACTGCATCTGTACTACAGCTCCCTTTGAAATTCTAAATCCGTGTTGTTGTTGGCACTGCCACTGCCGACTGCTGCTGCTACTACATCAACAACGGAAAAACATCCCAAATTATTGAACTAACTGTGTTCAGTATGATACCATGTGAATGTTGGAGCCTAACTATTGCTAATCTCTACGCTAACCCTCTGAATCTACTATGTTGTTGCTGACCTCTCCTCTGTGCCATCTGCATTGCTGCAAACTCTTCTTGCAATGCTCATACTCTAGCGCTCCTAGCCACTGCAACTGTCTCCCTGACACTCCTTGGCATCATCCAACATTAGTCCATCCTACTATCTCTAATCTAGGCTCCCGTAGCAAGGAATTGATCCAACAAGAAGTGGGCTCCTCAAGGATCCTGCCCATTTGTAGCTCTTTCGAACTACAACTCCAAATCAGCACACCTCCCTCCTGGAGGTATCTCAACTATCATGGCGAACTCCTCCTGCTCGACATTCGCAGGCGCAGCCTTCAGATCGTGTTTCTCATCTTTGTCCTTCTTCTTGGGAGGACACTGTGTAGCGTAGTGACCCATCTCACCACACCCGAAACACTTGATCTTTGAGACGTCCTTCTTACATCTCCGCTACTCCTGTTGTCCCTTCGATGCAAAAGCTACATTCTCCTCCTCCTCCTTGGGCTTCGACCCACTGTTGCTGCTTTCGTCAAGCTTAACCTTGACTAAGTCTCTCCTCAGCTCCTCTTGTTTTAGAGTTGCCCACATCTCATCCCAATTCGGCAAAGTTGCTCTGCCCAGGATACTCTGGACAAAGACTTGCCACTCATCTAAGACAAAATTGAGGGCCCGTCTAACCAACTCTGAACCTTGAGGTGTATGCCCCACAGCTGACAATTTATCATGGGTCTCCTAAAGCTTCGTGAGGAATGGATCCACATGCTCCCCCTTCTACATCTGAGCGATCTCAGCTTCTGCTCTAAGTACATCTTCCACTGCTCGTAAGATCCCTGATATAACGTAGACAATGTGTCACACATCTCCTTAGCAGTCCCTCTGCTAGCAATGTGACAAACCACATGATCCTTCACTTCGTCGAGGATCATTCTTTTCGCCTTCACCATCTCAGCTCAGTACTTCTTCAACGGATCCGGATCTACTTGTTTAGCCACCACATTGTCGACATATGTCTTGAGGGCATGCTCATCTAGAAGAAACGACATTCTTGCTTTCCAGATGACACAATTGGATGCCCCATCCAACCTGTCCTAATCCCTCAAGCCATTGGTTGCCATTTCTGCCACAAGAACTGTCGAATGACCTCCTCTCTCCTCTACGCAGCACTAGACTGGCCTACGCACTCCTTGCTGGAGCTTGTAGATCTGCCTCTCTCCGTTGCTGCTCAACAAGTGAGAATTCAGACTCCTTGGCTGGAAGTCCTCTGAGGAGAAATTCCCTCAACCGTGCTCCTTCCTTCTCCTCTGACATCTTTCTGCCCAGCAAAATGACCTACAGAAAAGACTGCGTCCCACCAGCTCTCCTCACGCTGAGGCTTCTGCGCTGCTCCCTGTGCCCCGGCAAAAACTCGATCTGGAAGCCCTTCTCTCCATCAACTCACTCGGAAAGAGACTTCCTCGAAATTTCAGCCCTTCAGCTAGAACTGCGCAAAACCTTTAGGGTTTCGAACGCTACCTCCTGCAGCTTTTTGGAACTCCCTCTTCTGCTCAGCGCTAGGTCTCTGGTACTATCCTTCCTTGCTTCACCTGCAATGCTCTGATACCATGTGAAAATTCAAGAGTCCCTGATTAAACTTCTACTATCTGTTAATACCAAAACAAATTATTTATTATTTCCTACAGCAAATATCGAAGCTAACACACTGCAGTCTTCACTTAATTAATTAATTTGCCCAAAACAAGAACAAAACAGATAGAGAAAGATGCACAAGTGACAGTATTTTTTGGACAAATATCCCCGAAAAAACCCAATGCAGGAAAACTGGTGCAGCAGTTTTGAGGGTTTTTATTATTATGCAGTAGTTTCTAAATACAACTCTGGATGCCCTTCCGGCAAACCAATTACAGAGAATAAACTGGCAAAAAAACTTAGTGAGATTACCTCACTCTACCCGGCTATTCCGGCAGCTGAACCAACTATCCCCGGCTATCACTGTGATGGCCCTGCGTAGGCCTTGTGTCAGCCTCAACAGGTTCTGCATCAATCCAACTGGGAAACATCTACCCTCTGGAGTAGTTTCCAGGCCTCCTAACTCAGAAATCTCAGCTCCCCGGGAGATTTCAAATTTTTGCACTCGAAGACTGTGCTGCTTCTGCATGAGCCCTTCTGGCTCTACGTGGACCCTTCTGGCCCAGCGTCAACCCCTCTTGGGTTTGCAGTGCCTCCTCCTGGTGTCTCTCTGCCTCTCTACTATTGATCCTGGGTCCTGGAGAAAATACTCCAACCCAACTATCCCTACCCCTCATTGCAAAAGCTCACTATCAAAAATCTCTGAGTAGCTGCTCTACTTCAGAAAATCGATTGAACTCTCTCTGTGTATCTTCCAAGTGACCCTCAAGCCTCCTTAAATAATCTCCTCGTTGACATTCAACGGCCCAGATTAGAAGCTAATCAATGGCTAAGTTCATTTATGCTTGATCCTCATCTTCTTCTAGAAGCTACACCAACAGTTTATATTAATACCCTTTAATTATTTTATTCTCTTAAGTTTAGAATTAGGGTCCCATTAAAAATAATTAATTATTTTAATACAATAATATGTGGCAGTGCTCTTATGTCAATAATGTATGTTATGCTATTATGTATGTTGTGCTCTATGTATGCAGTGCTTTTATGCATGACAGTGTCCTTGATATGTGACAGTGATCTATATGACAGTATGACACTGATATATATCCTTGATATGGCAATGACCTTGATATCGTAGTGACCTTAGGCATATGGTAGCGACACTCTAAGGTATGGCAATGTATCTTTGATGTATGGTTGTGTCTCTATGAGACAGTGACATGACAGTGATGTATGGCTTGTCTTTATGATAGTGACTTGACATAGATATATGTTATTTGTGACTATGATATGGAGATCTATCATAGAGGGTTGGTTAATGCCTCCCTTACTTGTCTGCTGCCAAGGTACACCCTAATGACCTAATGTGATTGATGATAAAAGACATATGTCTCATTCTTATTGTACTTTGTATCTCAGTTGAACATTGATGAATATCTAATAGAAGAAGAAGAATTGATTTATGGATTTCCCCCTTGTGGGGTTTTGCCCTAAGTCTCCAACCAAAATCCCAATGTCTCTAATGTGTATGCTTTTCTTCTATTGTTCCTTATTGCTCTAGTGCATTGTTGATGTTATTGTTCTCTCTACATAATTACTAATGATGATATAATATTATGGGGTGAATGTAATATGAAAATGTTGAAAAAGTTTTAAAAACGCAATTATCTTTAGCCAAGAACAATCTAGCCCTAAAAATTAACATGGTAACAGAGTTGAGCTTAAAAAAAAGTCATTGAGATTGTTGATTTGGGGTAGCATCGGATGTGCTCTAGCCACGAAAATTGGTGGATAGGCTAAAGCACATGAGATCTCCAATACCCGGAAATGGTTTGGGCAGAATCTAACCAGTTTGGGAGATATTAAAATAATTAATATTTTTAATGGATTCCCTAAGTCTAAACTTAGGAAAAATAAAATATTAATGTGAATTAATATAAAACGGAGTTAGAATGGTCTGAAAGTCATGGATCAAGCCAGATCTAATCTTAGCCATTGATTAGGGACTTAATCTCAGCGGTTGAATTGTCAGCGAGAAAAGTACAAGAGGAGGCTTGAGGGTCACGTGGAGAACACACCGAATTGATCCAGAATTTGATTTTTTGGGGCAGGGCTTGCTAAGGAAATCGAAGGAGTGATCAGAGTTGCAGCTGAGGGGCAGTGAATATAGAAGCAGAGAGGCATAGAGGGTATCGAGAGCATCAACGCAAAAGCCGGGAGAGGGTTGACGCAGAGCTAGCTAGAGGCCACGCAGAAGCAGCGAGCTGTTGACGCAGAGCTAGCTAGAGGCCACGCAAAGGCAGCCAAGAGCTACGCAGTGCCAAAGAGAGCCAACATGGCTGACGCAAAGCCTCCAGACGCTGACACGGGGCCAGTGGGGGCATCTCGACATTGGCAGAGGGGTTTCCAGGAGGGAAATCGAGGCTCAGAAGGAGTCACACCGAGAACTTCCAAGAAGGAAGTAGAGAGACTCGAAAGGGTCGAAAGAGGAGCAGTGAGATGGCAGTGAACGGGGTAAGAGATCAGAACAAACTGGACGAAGCCTCAAACTTCATAGTCTGGAAGGCCAAGATCTTGTTCGTTCTAGACAGGAATTGTCTCAAGGACTTCGCCTTGAAAATGATAGCGATCCCAGTTGACCCGACTGAGAACGATAAGTATGAGGAGGCAATGGCGAGGGCCAGGAGCATCATCCTTGACGGGGTCAAGGACCATGTAGTACCACATATTGCCGAAAAGGAGAAGGCATATGCGATGTGGGAGGCCCTGACAAAATTGTACTAGCATACTTCCGTGTAGAAGAAGATGCTACTAGAAAATCAATTGCGGTCATATCAGATGCAGAAAGGAGAACAGATCGACATCTTCCTCGGTCGATTGACGAAGATCTGGGATCAGCTGACTTCCATAGGAGCCACGCCGGATCAAGAATTAACGATGAGGACCGCATTGAACGCAGTCTCAGAGGACTGGGAGGTATTTGTCCAAAGCATACTGGGCAGCTCGACCCTTCCAGATTGCGAGGAACTGTGGGCGGCTCTTCGTCGAGAAGAGATCAAAAGGCTAACCAAGGCAAGAAGCAACGGCAAGGGGGTCAGAATCAAGAAGGAGGAAGAGGAGGATGTTGCCCTAGCATCTAAGGGAAAGTAAGAGAAACGAAAGGAGGACCTCTCCAAGGTCAAATGCTTCCACTGTGGGGAACTGGGTCATTATGCGAGCCAGTGTCCGAGGAAGAAGAGAAAGGGAGAGGCTTCTGAGACCAAGGTTGCGCCAACAAGGGCGGAGAAAGAAGTGGAGACAGATGACGATTGTGCCATGAGTGCTCATGCACCTCGTGAGAGGAAGTGGGGAGACATCGAGCTGTAGTCAAACGGACTACAGGCGATGAGGGGCAGGATCCTCAAGGTACCCAACCTCTTGGTTTATACCTTGCTATGGGAGCCCCAAAGAGTAGCAAAACTGACGGAGATGTCAGAGTTGGGAGATCAATGACTTACTTCTCCGTAACTGAGTTGCAGTGCAGCAGTTAACAGTGGCAGTGCTATGGGCAGCACGATGCAGCATAATAAGAGGGATTACAGTGCAGATGCAGCAGTTGCGGCAGGGCCATGGGTACCCGTACATGATGCAGCAGTGCAAAGGATGTTGGGCAACAGGCCTAGCATCAACACAAGGACCGATGTCAGATGATCAGGGTGATGCTCAGTGACGAGTATTACTAGAGCACAATCCTCGCTAAGAGGGAGTGTTGATTTGGGGTAGCATCGGATGTGCTCTAGCCACGAAAATTGGTGGAGAGGCTAAAGCACATGAGATCTCCAATACCCAAAAATGATTTGGGCAGAATCCAACCAGTTTGGGAGGTATTAAAATAATTAATATTTTTAATGGAGTCCCTACGTCTAAACTTAGGGAGAATAAAATATTAATGTGAATTAATATAAAACTGAGTTAGAATGGTTCAAAAGTCATGGATCAAGCCAAATCTAATCTTAACCGTTGATTAGGGACTTAATCTCGGTCGTTGAATTGTCAACAAGAAAAGTATAAGAGGAGGCTTGAGGGTCACTTGGAGAACACACCGGGTTGATCAAGAATTCTATTTTCTGGGGCAGGGCTTGCTGAGGAAATCGAAGGAGTGATCAGAGTTGCAGCTGAGGGGCGGTGAATAAAGAAGCAGAGAGGCAAAGAGGGTACTGGGAGCATCAGCGCAGAAGTCGGGAGAGGGTTGATGCAACGCTAGCTAGAGGCCACGCAGAAGCAGCCAGAGGCCACGCAAAGGCAATGAAGAGTTGCGCAGTGCTAGAGAGAGCCAGCGTGGCTAACGCAGAGGCTCCAGAGGATGACACAAAGCCTCCAGAGGCTGACGCAGGGCTAGTTGGGGTGACGTTGGGCTAGAGAGGCTGACGCATACCCTAGAGGCTGACGCTAGGAGATTTCGTGGGGCATATTGGAGCTGAGAGTTGTGGGATTGTACATCTGAGGTTTTTAGTCGGAATATCTATCTCTGACTGAGAGGTACTACTGCCGAGAGCATTCTCTATTGGGTGAGCCATTTCTAGCACCTAGATTGTATTCTGAAACTGCTTAATAATAAAACCCTCAAATAGCTGCACCGGTTTTCCCGCATTGGGTTTTTTTAGGGACATTAGTCCAAAAATAACGATGTCACTTGTGTGCTTGTTTTTCCTTCAGTTGATGATCTGTTTGTGTTGAGATTGTACTTGTATTTATTTTCAGTATTTACATGGTAAATAACTTGTTAATTAACAGAACAAGTAGGAAGAAATAAATCAGAAAGTACAGGAAGGATTTCTAACAGTTAGACTTAGAAATTCCAACAGAGATCACCCTCGTGTAGACACCTATGATGGATTTCATGATCAAGCAGAGTGAAAGACATGAAGATGTTGGTGCTGGAAAACGAAGAAGCCACTCTCATATCTAGAAAAGAAAGACAGTCCTGCCTCATTATCAGGTACACTTTGATTATGTTTATCTACTTTACTAGTATTGCCCGTGCTCTTGTTCTGGGGTCAACAGGTACATCAGATGGATGTACAGGCCAAGTCCTCAATATCGAGATTGAGAAGGATGCAGAGCCATCCCATGATTAGAGTGGCACTTGAAAAATGGACATGAGCTCAGACCTTGAAGAAAGGATCCTAGTCTCCCAAGTTGATTGAAGAGGCTTCCTACTCAGAGGGAGTAGACTGCCAAAAATAAATGCAATGGTGAGATGAGATGTTCGGAGCAATACGTCCTTCATGCAAGGAACATTCTAGATAACAAGATGTTGCAGCGTCAGATCCTTCCATGAATATGCTCTCAAAGGCAGAGGATTATGATGACATACTAGCACCTGTTTCCAGATGCTTATTACCAAGATGTATGTGAAGTTGGTTTCCTCCATGATGTACTTAACAAAGAAGCATACTTGGGGCTACTTCATAGCTTTTAGGCACATAAGAAAGAGACTCATGATTGTGGATTGAAGCAAGTCCCTTAGGCTTGGTATGCTTGGCTTAATGGACATCTGATGTGAATTCCAACCTTTCTTCAAGGTTGAAGGTATGTCTTTGATATTTGGTTTTATATACTAGTAATTTACTTTTGATAGGATGGATCATCTCATGAAGACCAGAGGGAGTTTACCTCTAAGCCCAAGAAATCCACTTCTTGAGAATAAAAGTGTAACAGAGAGATGATAAGGACTTTGCATGATGAATTACACTGAAGCAGTTGAGAGAGACTCCTCTTCAGATACAAATTTGGTGGATCCTACGATGAGCAGGCAGTCAAATAGATCCTTGCTTTGCATCATGTACTCTGAGCCAGATAGAGACGAGACATGTATATTGGATGTTGCAAAGATTGTATTGATATGGATTGAGGCAGTACTGTGATAGAAGAAATATGTTGTTGCCAAGTGAACCATGAGTGTTGTAAACAAGAAGAACACATTGAGATGTTGCTTTAGTATGGGTCGTGCTCTGATTTTGGATGAGCGGGTTGTTGACATTCTCACCAAGCCTTTGCCGAAAGGGAAGTTCTTGGTCTTCAGAGAGCAGCTTGATCTGGTGAATATGACCCTTCTGGGAAGGGATCACGGTTGATCGAGAACATTGAGCTATGCTCTTCCCCCTTGTCTTTTGACTTCCATTAATTTGGGGAGGGGAATGGAGCCGAAGAGCTTCTTGGGGTGAGGATGCTCCTTGTGATCCAAGGATAATAGGATATGTTTGATGCTTACCAAGAATGGTAAGTGGTATCTTCCCTATTGTAAGTAGAATGTGTTTAATCCTTACTAGGAATGGTAAGTGGTATCTCCCCTACTGTCGAGTATACCCCAATATGCATCCTACCCACAAGTTGGGCTTGTTGGGATTTCCATTTGTTGCACCTATTTTGTCACAAGTCCAAGGAAGTAGTTGTACAAAAAATTTCAAAGTTCATAATCATCAGCTAGACAATTCTTATGTCATTGTAAAACCCAATTTCTGCAAATTGTAATGTAAATGATGTTAATACAACCATTTATTTATGCAACAACCTAGGTCAGCCTTTGAATTTGACAAAGAATTTCATCCTAGGAGGTTTTTCGTCTCACTGCATTATGTGTGTTTCTAAACACAGATAATCGGCAGAGCTTTTCCCTCCAGCTTAAACCCCAAAGCTAAGGTGGAATTTATTGACAAAGTCTTAGGTGAGTCCTAGTGTTCTTAGTGGAGTCTATTGTAAAAGTGATTTGGAAATAATTTAAACTATTTGGCTAAATTATTTTATTACAAATCACTTGGTCTAGTAGATCATATTGCGTCACAGAATTGAGTAGAAATTATGAGGGTCTATAACGAATGGGTATTCCCTCTTTGAAGGTTGAATGTGTAATTATCTGATGTAAAAATATTTCAGTGCATGGTCCCTTGCAATCTAACACCATGGCTAAAGTATTTGAGGGTGGAAAAATAATTAATCCCCTCTTGTGTCAATTAATTTATTTTTCTGGCAAAAAAAAAAATCAAGTCCTAAGCTAGAAAATTAATTAATTTTGAATCGAAAAAAAAAAAATAGAGAAGTTAATTTCTTCAAGTGGAAAATGACAAAAAAAAATTGTGGGTCAAAAAGAAGTTAATTTTTGGAGGTCCCCCACCAAAGCCAAAATGGATATTTTAAGAAAAAATGAGTCCTTGAACCTTGGTGGTTAAGTCAAAGTCAAATTTTTGAGAAAATTAATCCAACATAATTATTTTTGGATTAATAAAAAATGGTTTTTAAGAGAAATTCGAAAATTCCTCAAAAATAAATATTTTCAATGACAAATATTAAAAGATGATCAAATACTTATCAACGGTCAAAATTACTTTGACAGGGATCAAGCCATATGTCTAACAAGTTTTCTTGAAGAAATATATAGAGTTTGCAGGTTCCCTGACCCTTGGGCTCCAAGTTCACAAACTGTGGACACAGGGTGACCTTGTTTGGGCTTCGGGAAATTTATGTGATTTTCTTACTTCGTTAAGACTGTGGTTAATATCTATCTTTTGAAATACATCAAGCCATTGTCATTGTTATAAAAAATATTCTTCAAAAAATCTTTCAAGCATTGTATATTTGTATATATTTTGTAAATTTTTTGTAGACTAATTTTTTCTAACCCTTGTTTTTCAGCTATTTGGGGTTTGCGGTTTATTTTGAATTTTTTGTATATATTTGGGTTTTGGGTATTTTTATTTTCATTTGTGTAGGTGAGATCCAAGTTATTTCAAGAATATTTGTTGGGGTTTGAGCTAGATCTAAGCCCTTTAGGGTAAGATCTAGTTTCCAAAGTTTTGCAGAACCAACATCATGGAATTTTGCAGTGATTGGGGTGATTGTTGCAGATCTGAAGCAAATCAAATTTTAGCAAGGGTTTCAAAAAAAAATTAGGGCCACCAAACCCAGCATCAACCCTTCTAGGCCTAGCATGGCCCCCTTTAGCCCTAGTGTGGCCTCTTGAAGCCTGTCGTCAACCTTTTCAAGCATTCCACATCTAAGGGCCTTGGCCTACCTCCCGTGAGCCTCTCCCTCCTTGTCGTGGGCTTTACAGCGCTCATAACCCTGGTCGCAAGCCTTTAGGCCTGCTTCTAGGCCTTTGTCCTCCTCTTCTAGCCCTTTGCTACCTCTTTTCTCCTCTTCATTGCCTTTCTTTCCCTTCATAAGCCTCCTCCTTTCTCTACTGCCCTTCTTTCATCTCTTAAGCCCCTGTCATGGGCCCCACGACCCTCTCTTTCCTTGCCACGGTCCCTTAGGGATTGTTATCCCTAGGCCACAACCCTCTTAGGGCTTGCCTCGAGCCGTCGAGGCCTCCCTATCCTTGCTTTGAGGCCTCCTTGGCCTTTAGGCCCTACTGCCCCTTCCCTTGGCCTTGTTTCCTCCTCCATCTTAGCCTTTCCGAGCCTTTCTTGGCTTTATTCAGTGGTTGTTGGGCTATCATTAATTTTCTGAGCTAATCTATTGGTGTTTCAGTGATTTTCGAGTGAATATTTGAGTTAACATTGGTGGATGTAGGTAGCCTAAGGGTTTGATCTCTAAACCCTCTTTTTCTCACTGTTTGATTCAGCAAGATAGCCATTTCACAACAATGGTAAAAAACATATCCATGTGGCATAAAATAAATTTGTAAACTATCTAACACAATGATAAGTCACTTGAGCATATTTGGCATTCATTGTTTGGCATATTTCATGAAATTTTGAGGACTGTCATCAGATCTGATATAAACAATAGCATAAGCCTCTTCTCATTGGTTGCTTTCTATTTTAAGAAAGCTCATCTAAGTTAAAGAGAAATTGATAATTTTAGCATTGTCTTTGGCCTTTTGGTTACAAACTATCTACTGTTGTCATAAAAGATTTCATTATTTCTCATTGAACATAAGTGACAAAAGAAATTTCACTGTTTCATGCTTATTGTGGAAAGGATTTGCTTATGTTGTTTAATGTGCTAGCATTTGACTTTGTAGCTAACATTGTGTTCTCTTGTAAAAGTTACACTTTACACTAATAATTTCACTCTCTAAAGCACATTAATATCATACTTGTCGAAGTGAATAAGTCTAAGAATTCATTGATATTGGTATGTATTGTTTCCATAAAGCAAATTAGCATAAGAGCCTTGGTATTATTGTCATTCTTGTTTCATTACTAATATCTATTTGTGAATGATAACTTTACATTGGCATTTAAGATCTAAGAGTTCTTAACTTGAAGACTTCCTAATTTAATTGAACATCTCTTGAATAATTGGCATTGAGCAATATTGATATATCTTGGAAGGCTTCTAAATGGTCTAAAAAGCATTAATAATCTTATTGTCTCTTTTGAATAATTGTCATTGGCACTTCGTATTATCTCATTGGCTAATTGTTCTAAGTGGATAAGTGCTCTAGTTTCTTTACTTATTATCATTGTCATCATTTCTTGATTATATCTTTGTGGATGATAATATTGAGCATATTGGTGATTTACACTTAAGCAATTGTATCGTGGATATATATTGTATCTTGTTGGCACTTGTTAAATTGGCACATACTCTTGTGGTTGAGATTGTCACTTTTTCCATTGTTAAGTACTTATTTTCTGAATTCAGGGTTCTGTGATCCATAATGAATTAAGAAAAGTCTTTCGGTAGAAATCACATAAGAGAAATTTTTGGCCGACGCGTTTCGAACCAACTAGTGTGGTTCATCATCAAGACCAGATAAATCATATTGTCATATTTAATAAATCATAACTAAAGTACTTAAACATTAACAATCTCGCCTTAAGAAAACACTCAATAATCTTGCATTAGCATCCTAAGACTAGTCGTGCATTAATAATTTACCTCCAAGCATAAGCTTGGTTGATAGAGAATAGGACCACCTTTCTCATCTAGCTTGAGGAGTCTAGCACCTCTTTAGTAGTTAAAACAGTGACCTTGCAGTGGTCAGAGCCATAGTCTCTACAGCGCCAGAGGCACCGGGTGGCTAGTACCTAAGGGGGGGTATCGTTAATCAAGCTTCTGCTTGCTTCCCCTTGACCTCTTCTGCTTGCTTGCTTCTCACAACCTACTCTAGAGACTAGCTTCAAAATAGTTAAGAGGAAGGATACACCTAGAATAGGCATCTAATTTAAAGCAATCAAAATTCTTGCATCACACCTAAGTCATAGGATTTCGATAGCATATAGGATAGTTAAGCATTCAAGCAGCGATTGTTCATGCGGTCACCTGGTCCTTAATCGATCTAAAGCAAGTTGACTCCATAAGGCACTAGTCTCATAAGTAGTTTAATCCAATCTCTAAAATCTTGCTAAATCAACCAAGTGGCTAGGCCATTCAATCGTGTCTCCCGCACTCGTTGGTTACCAACTTGTCTTTCATTTCCATCCTCCATAGGGAATACCCCCCATAGACTGTTGTTGGGAGATAGCTAGAACAGAGAGGTCGGGGATCAGAGTGACAGGCCCCGACCTGAGTCGTTTTCACACCGTGCTTGTACAATCTGAGCGACAACACCACCCATTTGGCCAATGAGTGAGGAGACTTGGGACATGTCTGATCCTTACCACTTATGGTAAGTGGTATCTCCCCCAAGTTAGTGGATTTAAGTGTTCTACCACTTGATTCTTGAGGATCAAGGTGACAAGGTCAACAGACAATAGGATGTGTCTAATCCTTACCAAGCACGGTAAGTATGTATCTCCCCTATTGTCATTGTAAGGCGTGTTTGATTTTTACCACTTGTGGGAAGTGTGTATCTCCTCCTACTGTAAAGTCTGGGACTTGACCGAGAGGATCCTTCTTCTTCCTCTTTAGATCGAGACATCATTTTTCAGCTGATGAGCAGAGAAGAGGTGAGACGTGATGACATGGATGTCTTGTTGATGTAGCTGTAATGAGACATGTACACTTTTTTATAAGACTTATGATGCAGTCAGAAATTCCTCCCTAGCTGAGAGGGAGTGTTGAAATTTTGGGCAACTATGGGATGAATTTCCCTTGAGAAACCCATCTACCCCAAAAGAAACCCATGTTGCCCCAAAGGAAGAATTCAAATTGGTTAAAGGAATATATTATTATTGATGTGTTCTTGGCACTCCTCTTTAATGTCACTACTTTACTTGGGCAAGCAATCATCAAAGTAATTGGTAAATTTATTTAAATATCTTTAAGAGTAAATTGAAAGGGTTTTCATCAAGTTGACTTTACAAATTAAAAGGTCACATTAACACTCATGGCACCCCTTCCTCCTCCATCGATTTATATAAATAGAAGATCTATGGAGCTCATTCATCATTATAATCATATCAGATCTTTGAAGATAGTTTATGAGGTAGTCGTTGCATTATCTTGTCTAACCAAAGTGAAAGGAGGTATGTCTTGTTGTTTTGTGATTGATCTAGGCCGAGATATGGTAGCCGAGTTGAAGGGTCAAGTTCTAGGCAAGTTTGGTGGTTCGTTTCTCTTGTAGATAGGGCCAAAATCTCTATCTCTATCTGATCTTTGCTCAAGAAAAGAAGTGTCAAGCCCCTTTAAAGATTCCTCGTGAAATCTGTAGACAAATTTAGTTCACAATCATAAGAAACACCAATATCAACAGGTGAATCAGAATCATCTACATCACCTCCATTTTGTTTGGTTGAGCTTCTTGTCCCTGTCTTTCCAACCTCATCAAGACGAACACTTTCAAGTGTCTTTGTCATCCATTTAAGAGGACCTTTGTGAGATGGCCCAGGCTGCTTAGTTGACTGAGATTGGGCTGAATCAAAGTTTAGACTCCCAATTTTGTCAATCACATCACTCAAATTGTCATAAGTGGTTGGAGCTTCATGCGGGGGAGAGAATGTTTCATAAGAAGATTCCACAAATTGATCCAATATAGGAATCCCCCCTTCAAGTTGTGGAATCTCATTATCAAACTCTTGAAAAGATTTTACATGTTCGAATCTGTCCAAGCTATCAAGTTCTGCTCAACAATATTTTTAACCTTGGAAGATTCAAGAAAGATCACATCTCCAGATATTAGAAACTTCTTATTGTCTTCATCATAGAGAGGGTATGCTTTGGAGGCATTTGAATACCCCAAGAAGATACACTTGCGAATCTTTGCACCGAGTTTGTTTCTCTGTTCCTTAGGTATCAAGGCATAACAGGTGGAATCAAAAACCTTGAGATGTCTTACCGAAGGAATGTGGCCATACCAAATCTCATAGGGAGTCTTGTTTTTTATAGCATTAGATGGACACCTATTCTTTATATACACAACACATATAACTGTATCAGCCCAAAACATCAGTTTAACATCTTGAAAAACATCATGAAATGTACCATATTTAAGATTGTCCTGTTCATTCTTTCAGCTACTCCGTTCTATTGGGGATTATAAGGCACAATTGTTTGATGTTTGATCCCATGCTGGCGAAGATGGTTTTCAAATTCATTTGAAGTGTATTCTTTTCCATTATCAGTGCGAATAGAGCCAATATGAAATTGTGCATCATTTTCAATCCATGCATGAAAGTTATTGATTGTTTGAAAAGCATCATATTTGTTCTTCAATAAATAAACCCAACACATTCTAGTGTAGTCATAAATAATGTCATCATATATTTATTACCATCTGCAGAAGGAACAGGCATTGGGCCACATAAATCTAAATGAACGAGTTCAAGTTTTATATGTGCTCTGGAATGAGAATCGTGAAAAAACCATTTGTTGTGCTTTCCTAGAATACAAGCATCACATTGCTTAAGTTTCCTAGGAATTGTAAGCAAACCAGTAACACCATTTTTCTTCAACAAACGAAGGTTGTCATAGTTCAAGTGTCCAAATCTAGCATGCCATAAAAGACTTGATGAAAGTGTACCTTCATCATAGTGAGAATTGTATGAAAAGTTTTGTGCATGAGCAGAGGTTCCTTGCAGCTTCAGAAGTCTTTCTTCTTTTATCCCCGTCATGACAAGTGAGTGATCTGATGTTTTTTTCCCTCGACCTTGTCATCAAATATATGAATGGAGTGTCCTTGCTGACGGATGTGGACCAAAGACAGCAAGTTTCTCCTCAACTTCGGGAGGTATATAACATCATGTAGAAGAAAGTCTAGAAGACCAGGCAGTTTGAGCCTGATGGATTGATTTTTGACTTGTCTGCAAAGTATATTGCTCCATCAACATTATCAGTTAATTCTTCAAAGAAATCTATCCTGAAATTCACGTGGCAAGTTGCTCCTGAATCAAGCAACCAATCATCTTTCCATGAAGCAAGTGAAGCATTGAATAAGTCTTCAGTTACTCCAATGTTGCAATGACCCACAACATAATGAGCAGATTCGGGTGCTTTACCTTTCCCTTTGTCATTGGTTTTATCTTTCCCTTCATTTCTTTCCTGCTCAATTTTGTCCCAAGGCAACTTACATGTGGATGCATCGTGTCCATCTCTATTGCAACATATGCAATGAAGTTTAGACTTTATCCTTAGAACTGTCTGCCCCCCGTTCCCTTTGTCATTGGTTTTACCTTTCCCTTCATTTCTTTCCTGCTCAATTTTGTCCCGAGGCAACTTACATGTGGACGCATCATGTCCATCTCTATTGCAAAATATGCAATGAAGATTAGACTTTCTCCTTGGAACTGTGTGCCCCCCTGCCTCTAAAATTCCTTCTCCCTCTTCCTCTGTGACCACCTCTTCCTCTAGAAGAATCTTGGCATGATTCTTCTTTTGTGCAAGGCATACAACGTCTTCAGTAGATTGAGGAGTTGTCTTCTTCCCAAAATCCTTCTCTCTCAGCAAACCTCTTTTCAAGGGAGTCAAAGGTAATCTCCTTAAGATTTCCACTCGCTTGCAATGACTCAAGATAATGTGAATACGTGGGATATAGTTCCTTGACATAAGCTATAATATCATGCATAATTGATCTTACCTTTGATGTTAAGGCAAGAGGGTCATCATTTTTCAATTCAACACTGAACAACTTCAAGTTCAGAGTGTGAGTCATACAATTCCTTCAACTTCTTTAAGGCTTCAAAAGCATTTGAAAATGGCGAAATATGGCGACTCACCTCTTCATTTACTGACGTTGTAATCAAGGCATAGGCCTTGTTGTTCTTGTTTTCCCAAATGGCAAGCTCTTTATCTGAAATGGGCTTTGCAGGTGCATTGTCTCCTTCTCCTTCACAAACCCTTTTCCACAACTCATTGAAAATTAGGGTGTGTTTTATCTTCTAGGACCACTCAGGATAGTTCTCCTTACCAGTGAGAACCACTTCCACAATAGAGATGAGTGAATGCATCATAAAATTTAAAATGGGCCCAAAAAATACTTGCAATAAAATTGATGTGTCTCTGCAACTAATTAATTCACAAACAATTATATCTTCAAAAACTGCAAGCTCTCAAATATATCTTCAAATATATCCTCCAACATAGTGTTGCGAGGGAGCGCCCCTCCCCCTCAATCCCGCTCCCAATCCGCGCGCCGAGCGAGAGCGACTCGAGAGCGGGTCGGGAGCACGCTCCAGAAAAGGGAGCAATTTCAGGACCACGCTCCCATCGCTCCGGGATCGCTCCCCAACCACTCCCGGGCTATAAAAATCACTCCTGATGGCGATGAACGACGCCCAAAAAAAAATTCGTGGGAAAAAAATTATGCCGCAATTAAAAAAAAAAACAAAACAAAACAAAAACCAAAACAAAAAGAAAGCGACAGTGGGAAAAAATAAAGGGAGGGAAGTGAGGGAGGCAGGGAATATAAATAAACCCTCCCTCAAATGAATTTCATTATTTGAGAAATTGAGAGAGTGAGAGTGAGAGTGAGAGCAAGAGAGAGCAAGAGAGAGCAAGCAGCAAGGAGAGAGCAAGGGGCAAAGAGCAAGGAGCAAGGGGAGATTGAAGAGCTTGCAAGGGGTGATTGGAGGCCAAAGAGGTAGGCTCTACACTCTATTCTAGCAATTTTTTTTAATGTTCATTCCTAAATAAATAAATAATTTTTTTTCTCTATTTCCATTTTTTTGCAGATTCAAAACCTCAAATTTCAAACGTCATGGTTATATTTCTTGGTATTTTCTTTTTCTTGGTTCCCTTTTTGGTTATTATGGTGTTGGAGAGTAGAAAAAGGAGAGTTGAAAATGAAGAATGGGATGAAGAAGTGGATCATAGTGGATTTGATGAAAACCCCGGAGAGGAGTACTATTAAATTATGGTATGTTCTATGCTTCGAGTAGTTTACTTATTTTTCTTCTTAGCAATCACATATACATTAAGTAAATTGCAGAT
Organism: Pinus tabuliformis; assembly: GCA_031772625.1. NCBI lineage: Eukaryota > Viridiplantae > Streptophyta > Pinopsida > Pinales > Pinaceae > Pinus > Pinus tabuliformis. Next base: position 40,319,599 of record CM062819.1, read on the forward strand.
AGAACATTAAATGATCAACAGAAAACAAGCCAAGACAAGAGACACAAGATGTGGCAGCTAGCCAGGGACAAACCCCAATGTGGGGAAACCCTTTGATCAAATCTTCTTTTATCTTCAATAGTTCAGCAGAGAGAAATAGTACAAAATCAGAATTCTGTAATTTTATATCAGCAACAGAAAACCCTAGATCAGCAAAGTCAAACTTCGTCAAACGAGTTGAAATTGACCTCCAATACGTTTGGTCAATTTCTGGTCAACTAGCCCTCGAACAGCCTGAAGAAACAGCGCTTGAACAGCCTTGAAAACGCAGTCAAACAGCAGTTCACTAAAGTCAACTTGCTGCCCCAAACTAGGGCAGTCAACACCGGTCAAACCAGAGGTCAGATCATAATTATATTTCTTGGTATTTTTTTTCCTTGGTTCCTTTTTTGGTTATTATGGTGTTGGAGAGTAGAAAAAGGAGGGTTGAAAATGAAGAATGGGATGAAGAAGTGGGTCATAGCGGATTTGATGAAAACCCCGGAGAGTACTGTTAAATTATGGTATGTTCTATGCTTATAGCAGTTTACTTATTTTTCTTCTTATTAGCCACAGATTAGCAATCACATATACATTAAGTGAAGTGCAGATAGAACATTAAATGATCAACAGAAAACAAGCCAAGACAAGAGACACAAGATGTGGCGGCTAGCCAGGGACAAACCCCAATGCAAGGAAACCTTTTGATCAAATCTTCTTTTATCTTCAATAGTTCAACAGAGAAAAATAATACAAAATCAGAATTCTGTAATTTTATATCAGCAGCAACAAACCCTAGATCAGCAAAGTCAAACTTGGTGAGTTGAAATTGACCTCCAATATGTTTGGTCAATTTCTGGTCAACTAGCCCTCGAACAACGTGAAGAAACAGCCCTTGAACAGCCCCGAAAACACAATCAAACTGCAGTTCACTGAAGTCAACTTGCTGCCCCAAACTAGGGCAGTCAACGTCGGTCAAACCAGAGGTCAGATCACCTCGATTTTCGTGCCAAAATCTACGGCTTTGGTCAACGCTGGTCAATGAGATGACCTGCAGCCTTTGCATCCTTCTTCCTACGTCTGCCTTGCCCTACTGCGTCTTCTTTTCTAGCCACACATGTGAAAGAGAGAGAGAGAGGCTCCTTTGATGCGTAGGAGAGAGAGAAGATGAGTGATTGGATGAGTTCCAAATGACTCAACCTCTCTTCTATTTATATGAAGCGTTGGGCATGTGTGCCACACACTTTGTTGCTGGCCAACCTTGACAATTTGTCAAGTAATTAGAAATAAATTCATATCTCCATAAATACTTGTCGGAATTGAATGATCTTTAGATCAATCCTACACCTCTCGATGAGAGGAATCTAGGAAAAATATCAGCAGCCATAAATAAGGTGACCCACATGGAGTTTGGCCCTAGTCGCCAATTTTAACACTCCCTCACCTAGGGAGAACTCCATCTGCAATCCGTCTGACCGTCGCTACTATCCATCCATCAAATGCACTACCCTGCACAACTTGACCCCTGCTTTGCTCTGCTCGAACTATGAAGAAGAGGAAATGATCGAGGATGTATCATACCATCCTCCACTGACCCGAAGTCAGTCTCAGAGTGTGTACCACTCTCACTGATCCCAAATCAATGGAGGTCATCCTAGCATAGGGAGTACGTAGATACAATGATGCGTCCATCGATAGTACTACTATGGTCCCTAACCTCATTTCCCTGCTCATTGATCAGATGAGAGGTACTTCCCATGAGTCCCACACTGCATGGGTAGGATACCTCGACAGGAGAACTAATCATCCTGTTCACATGAGAACGAATCATCCTGTCCAATAGATGCCACGGAGAACTAATCATCCTGGCCCACAAGAGAACTAATCATCCTGTTCCACAGTCGCCACAGAGAACAAATCATCCTAGCCCACAGGAGAACTAATCATCCTATTCCACAGTGGCCACGGAGAACTAATCATCCTATTCCACAGTGGCCACGGAGAACTAATCATCCTGGCCCACAGAGGAACTAATCATCCTGGCCCACAGGAGAACTAATCATCCTGTTCCACAATCACCACGAGGTGTCACAGGGGAAGGTTGAACCTTTTACCCTGTACATAGTGCACCACCAGGGGATGGTGAGTCGCCCTATGGTCACATGTCGCTCCAAGAAGTACCCAGCGCCCCCCTAGAGCTCCCAGAGCTTAATACATCATTCTCGACCCTCATAAGAGGGTCTCTGAACGACACCAAGTCGTTCTCAGAAATTCAAGAATTTGACCTTTCCCAGGGGCTTTGTCAAAATGTCGGCGACCTGTTCATCTGTACCGATATGTTGGAGCCTTATTGCTCCCCGCTGCACCATATCTCGAATATAGTGGTACCTGATATCAATATGCTTGGAGCGATCATGAAATACGGGACTAGCTGATAAACGAATCCCGCTCTGGTTGTCACACAGCATCACGGTGGTACCCAATGTAAATCCAAACAGCTCACTGAAGAGCTTTCGCAACCAAACTGCCTCACAGGAGGCCATATTAGCAGCAATGTACTCTGCCTCGACGATGCTCAAAGCCACCGACTTCTACTTCCTGCTCATCCAAGATATCGAGGCAAATCCCAAAGAGAAACAGCACCCAGAAGTGCTCTTTCGGTCCACCACATTGCCTGCCCAATCAGCATCGGTATATCCAAGTAGTCTCACATCTCCAGTAGTGTATCTCAACCCATAAGTGATCGTGCCACGAAGATATCTCTACAGATTCTTGGCACCAATCCAATGTGTGTGGTGAGGCTCAACCATATGTTGACTCAACGTGTTGACTGCAAAGCATATATCCAGACAGTAGTTCACCAAGAACATCAATGCTCCGACAAGTTGACAATACTCGGTAGCATTTCATAAAACAAGTCCGGCAACACTACAGCTTAACTTCTTGAAGTCAAGCTCCATCGGGGTAGTTACGGGTTTACAATCCACCATACCGAATCTCTCCAATATCTTCACCACATATTTTCCTTGAGATAGGAAAATCTCACTTGGCTTCTGCCAGACTTCAAGTCCTAGGAAATAGTGCATCGGTCCTATGTCCTTCATCTCAAACTCAGAAGCCAACTCCCTCTTACATTTGTGAATGAGAGGGTTTGCCCCTGTTAGAAAGAGGTCGTCAACGTACAACACCAGTTATGAGAGGATTGTCATCTTCAACCTTAAAGTAAAGGTTAGGGTCAGCTTCACTCCTAGTGAATCCCAACTTCATCAAGTAGCTAACGATCCTTTCATATCACGCTCAGGGTGCTTGCTTTAGCCTATAGAGGGCCTTCTTCAACCTGCACACATGAGATTCTTGATCATGAATCTCAAATCCTTCGGGTTGCTCTACATAGACTTCCTCTTTGATCGAACCATGCAAGAACGCAGTCTTGACATCCATCTGATGTAGGTTCCATCCTTGCGAAGCAGCAAGGGCTATGATCGAGCGGATGGTGGTATATCGGGCAACAGGTGCAAATATCTCATCATAGTCTATACCTTTCTTTTAAGAGAAGCCGCGAGCGACAAAACGAGCCTTATGCTTTTCTGCACTTCCATCAGTTGCATGCTTTATCTTGTAAAGCCATTTTGAAGTAACCACTGCTTTGTCCTAGGGTCTGCGGACCACATCCCAAACATCGTTTTTCATGATGGACTCATATTCCTCGGTCATAGCATCCTTCCATACTTGATGCTTGACAGCTTCTGTGAATGACGAAGGCTCATTTTGGATGATCGTGCTCATGATGGTCAGGTATCCCTGATACCTGTTCGGCTTCTTACTTTCACGAAATGTTCCTCTGGGTGCAATGTGTTCTTCAGCATCATCAAGTGTCCCCCTAAGCCATGAAGGCCTTTTCCTAGAAGAGGAAGGCTCTTGCGGAGGAGGATCAATAGGATCCATAGGTTCTTCCACATCGGGCATCGTCTCATCTTCCTTTTCCTTCGGTTCCCTGGTGTCAGCTTCTTTAGATCCTCTTAGAGTAGGAAGATTGTCTACTTTGCTAAGAGCCATATCTTCATCAAAGGTGACGTCATGGCTAATTTTGACTTCCCTTTGACCAGCCACATAGATTTTATAGCCCTTAGTATTTTCGCTATAGCCTACGAAGATTCCTTTCTTTCCAGATGCACCCAATTTATTCCTTTTCTCCTTCGGCACATGAAAATATACAAGATTTCCAAAAATTCTAAAATGAGATACGTCAATTTTCTTACCAATGAACATTTCTTCGGGAGTCTTGGAACCCAATGCTTGATGAGGGCATCGGTTTTGTACATATACGGTGGTATTTGCAGCTTCGGCCCATAGAAACTTCGGAAGTCTTTGATCATGGAGCATAGCACGGACAGCTTCCACAATCGTACGGTTCTTCCTTTCCGCCACACCATTCTGCTCAGGAGTATATGGTGTAGTAGTCTCCCTCTTAATGCCAGCCTCTTTGCAAAAGTCATGAAACTCATTGGATTCATATTCAGTCCCATTATCAGTCCTTAAGATTTTGATCTTCTTTTCGATTTGATTCTCGATCAAGGCTTTGAAGTGTCGAAACCAAGAGAATACTTCATCCTTCTTTTAAAGAAGTATATCCAAGTCTTGCGAGAATAATCATCTGTAAAAGTGAGGTAATATAAATATCCTCCCAAGGAGTTCACAAGCATCATTCCGGATATGTCTAAGTGAACCAACTACAATATATCGAAGGTCTTGCTTTAGCTTGAGGGGAATGGTTCCCTTTTGAGCTTTCCTTCGGCACATCCTGGACATACACCTTCTTGCTCTAATCTGAACTCAGGCATCCTGGTTACCATTTTTCTCACATCGAGTAGAGCTTTATAATGAAGGTGAGCTAACCTCTGATGCCATAGTTCAGACTGAAGAGATGTGTCACAAGACATGACACCCAGCGGACTTCCACCGACCTGATATAAAGAATCAACTCGAAACCCAAAAGTGAAAGCATCTTTAAAGTTCTTTTTCCATACACGTACCTTGCCATCGCTGAAGGCCACCTTGTAGCCTTTGTCTTCCATTGCCGAAATGGACACCAGGTTCTTTTTGAGATCAGGTACATATAATACATCTTGTAAATGGATTGTATTTCCCTGATTCAATTGAAGAGTGACATTCCCTACGCCTTTCACGGGATATTTTGATTTGTCCCCAATAACAATTTCCAGGTTGGTCTCCTTCTCTACCAGATTAGAGAGAGCTTCTTTGTAACCAATGAAGTGCCTTGAGGCACCACTATCAATAAGCCAATTTCCCAGCGAGTCCAAGGGAGCAGTAGTAGAGAGAGCCGTTGGTAGATAATATTCATCTTGCTTATTGTTAACAGCGTTAGATTCATACCTGGAGTTTCTTGCCTTCTTGAAGGGTTGTCCTCTTCCTTGATTTCCGGCATTTCTTTTACCTCTGCCATTTGACCTGCCATTCCTTTGATTGCCTTGAGAGTGATTTTGATCATCGTCCCGATGTGAGTCCCTTTTATCAGGGTACTCCCTTGCATAGTGGCCCATTTTATTAGAATTGTAACATCGTCCTTTTCTTCCACCCTTCGGTCCAGCCTTTCCTTTGAATTTAGCCCCGGAATTGTTTCTTCTTTTAGCATGAGAAGAAAAGGCAGAGGGATGACCTTTAAGTACGGGCATTTCTTGCTCTTCCATCCTTGTTTCTTCTTGAATGCATCTAGCCATCAATTCCTCACATCCAGTAATTACATTATTGTTGAGAAGAGTAGTCCTAAATATATACAATTCAAGTGGCAGTCCTCCAAGAGTTGTGAGTGTCATTTCCCTGTCAGGAATTACCTCCCCAATAGATAGGAGATCGTTCTTGATCTCAGTGATAGCTTTAACAGCGTTCGGTGATTGCCCTTGCTCTTGCTCGGGCTTTGTCTTCACCTCAGCTCCGATACCATGTTAAATTATGGTATGTTCTATGCTTAGAGCAGTTTACTTATTTTTCTTCTTATTAGCCACAGATTAGCAATCACATATACATTAAGTAAAGTGCAGATAGAACATTAAACAATCAACAGAAAACAAGCCAAGACAAGAGACACAAGATGTGGTGGCTAGCCAAGGACAAACCCCAATTGGGGGAAACCCTTTGATCAAATCTTCTTTTATCTTCAATAGTTCAGCAAAGGGAAATAGTACAAAATCAGAATTCTGTAATTTTATATCAGTAGCAGCAAACCCTAGATCAGCGAAGTCAAACTTGGTCAAACGAATTGAAATTGACCTCCAATATGTTTGGTCAATTTCTGGTCAACTAGCCCTCGAATAACCAGAAGAAACGGCCCTTGAACAACCCTGAAAACGCAGTCAAACTACAGTTGACTAAAGTCAACTTGCTGCCCCAAACTAAGGCAGTCAATGGCAGTCAAACCAAAGGTCAGATCACCTCAATTTTCGTGCCAAAATCCGCGGCCTGCTTAGGAGAGGTAGCCACACCAAATCCGCATTCCTAGATGGTCAACGCTTGGTCAATGCTAGTCAAAGAGATGACTTGCAGCCTTTGTGTCCTTCTTGCGTCTGCCTTGCCCTACTGCGTCTTCTTTTCCATCCACACATGTGAGAGAGAGAGGCTCCTTTGATGCGTAGGGGAGAGAGAAGATGAGTGATTGGATGAGTTCCAAATGACTCAACCTCTCTTCTATTTATATGAAACGCTAGGCATGTGTGCCACACACTTAGCTGCTGGTCGACCTTGACAATTTGTCAAGTAATTAGAAATAAATTCATATCTCCATAAATACTTGTCGAAATCGGATGATCTTTAGATCAATCCTACACCTCTCGATGAGAGGAATCTAGGAAAAATATCAGCAGCCATAAATAAGGTGACCCACATGGAGTTTGGCCCTAGTTGCCAATTTTAACAAGTACCTTGGTGAGGAGGAGCTTGAGGAGAGTGAAAATGAGTCAGCTCAAAAAACTAAACAAGACCAAACCCCATTGTGGAAATATGTTAATAGGCCTGAAGTAGGGAAAGGGGTGGAACCACTAAATTTCATTGCCCCCATTGCAACAATAATTGCACAAGTTCATACACCCGCGCCAGAAAGCACCTCTGCGGGAAAAGGCCATGGGATGGAGATAAACAAATAGGAATCAAAACTTGTACAGGTGTGTCAGCAATAGATAAAGCCAAATACATAAGGGAAGAGGAAGAAACCTAATACGAATCTAAAAAATCAAAGGGTTTCTTTGAACCAAGCTCACAATCACATGCACAAAGAACTCCTTCAGCATCCCCCCATGGCAGTGGATATGGAGGCACAGGGTCACCAAGTTTAAGGCGTAGAAGCATATCAGATTTCCTTGATGAAGGGTGTAGGAATGATGTGGATTCAAAAGTTTACAGGTTTCTCTATGCATGTGGGATACCATTCAATGTTCTTCGCTCACCTTATTGGCACGAAATGGTTTCTGCCATAAATTATGCCCCTAAAGGATACAAGAGCCCTGGGTATGACAAGGCTAGAACCGTTGGACTTGATCATGAAAAAGCAAAAATATCACATTCTTTGAGTAGAATGACAAGTTCTTGGACTGACCATGGGGTGTCCATTGTATCTGATGGATGGACAAATGTAAAAGGCAAGCCATTGATAAGTGTTCTTGTTGTGTCTGTTAGTGGTGCCATCTTTCTTTCAGCATATGATTACTCAGACAAGTTCAAGACCAGCATCAACATTGTAGAACCATTACTTGAAACAATTGACCATATTAGGCCATACAATGTCATCCAAGTCATCACTGATAATGCTCCTAATTGTAAGGCAGTGGGAGCAATTATTGAGGATAAATACCCCAACATATTTTGGTTTGGGTGTTTGGTTCACACAATGAACCTTTTGATGCATGATATTGTTAAGAACAAAAACCAACAATACAAATGGATTGGTGATTTGTACAAGAGAGGCAAAGAAATGATAAAATTTATTACAAATCATAGCAATACCCATGGCGTTTTCCACAATCACTCAAGATTGGAGTTGTTGAAGATTGCGAAGACTAGATTTGGTAGCTATTACCTCACCTTCAGGCGCCTTTTGAAGGTAAGAGATTCATTGGCTAGCATGTTATCAAGTACACACTGGCAGGTATTAAAGGAAAGGGCTACAAATGCAGTTGATAGGCAAGGTTTTGAACAGGTGGAGGAGACCACTCTTGATGGTATGTTTTGGGCACATGTGAGGCAAGTATTGGATTTCACCAAGCCCGTTTATCACATGATTCGATTTTCAGATACAGATAAACCAGTGATTGGGGAGGTGTATACCATGTTGGGGCAAATAAAAGATATTGTTCATAAAAATGATCCCAAGTTGTATACACGGATTCACAATTGTGTGTGTATACGGTGGGATAAACTTAATGTTCCACTACATGCCTTGGCGTATATCCTTACGCCAAAATACTACTCTGCATCTTGGTTGGGCCAACCTGCACCAGGGGGTGGGGTTAGGGTCAAACCCCATATAAATGAAGAGGTATCTACAGGATATTTGCAAGCATTAGACAAGTTGATACCTGACAGGGAGGAATGTACCAGTCTGCGCCTTGAAGTAGGCAGATAGTTCAATTGCATTGGTTTGTTTGGTACCTTCCACGCAATGGAAGATAGAGACAGATTTGATGCTCTCACATGGTGGGAAGCATATGGCGGCCAGGGACTTTTGCCAAAATTGGCAAAAAAAATCTCTCACAGGTTGTAAAACACTTCTTCTGCAGAGAGGTGTTGGAGCACCTACAGCTTCATACATAATGTGAAAAGAAACAGACTCGATGAAAACCGGGCAGAAAGCTTGGTTTATGTGCACTACAATTTGGAGTTGTTGAGTCATTACTGTGATCACGCTTATGAGGATCCAACATATAAAATTTGGGACAACCACCCAAAGGATGATAATTTGGAGGATGGCACTATACATCTTGAAGAACTGGAAGCGGAACTTATGAGAGAGGAAGATGAAGCAACAACCATGCCACCTCCACCATCCAGTAGCAGTGCTCGAGTTCCAAGTCTTGTTCCTTTGCTGTCGCCGCCTCCATCTACACCCTCACGTGGAGGGCATGTGCCTTCTAGTTCTGGTCATCGGTATGTGCGGGAGGAGACTCCTAGAAGACCACGACGACCTGCTCATACATAAACATTTCTCGTGGCAAGGGCCACATGAAGTAGTAGATAATAGATTTACTTGTCTTTTCTAGTTTCTAGTAGTTTTCATAGCTGTTGATAGTTGACTCTTTCATATTTATTATGATATTTTTTGTAAACAATATATGACAATTTAAGCTTGAAGTTTGAATTTGGCAATTATAACTCATTGGTAATGAATTATGAATATGATGCTTCATGAAAGTTGTTTCATTTCATTTCATTTTATAACATTTCATTTCATGTTAGATATTATTTGTTGTAATGGTTAAACTTAGCTTACAAGTACAACTTTGGTGATCAATGATGATAAATGTTATATATTGAAATTTTGAATTTCCAATTTTGAAAGCTTGAAGTTGAAACTTTAAGATTGATGAATCATGATTCATGAGACTCAATATGTTGTATGTTACTAACTTGTGGACGTGGTTGATGAAGATCATAACTTCTAGATGATTGTTGTTATATGGTTCAATGATTAATCTATGTTTTTTTATGTTTTTTATATCTAATTCATCATTCTAAATGTTTTTATTGACATATATGTATCAAAATATAAAATATATATATATATATATATTATATAAAAAACGCTCCGGGTTCGTTCCCAAACCAGGAGCTTTTGAAAATGTCACTCCCGCACCCAAGTAACACTGCTCCAACGTATATCATATAGCACCATACCACTCACACCTCTAAAAATAATACACCATTCACTTTATAATTTCTTTAATAAAAGGGACACAAGGCATATATGAATGTTCACTTATGAACCATACGACCTTCAAAAAAAAGGAGTTTTGTGTATTCCACATATAATAAACTCAACGAACTGTTACCTCACCATTCAACGCAAAGATACCATCTTTCCCAACGCAATAAAGAACACCTAGTGATTTAACCAGCCCTTTACAAAAACCCCATACGGTTTGATCTACACAGATTGCAAATCTTACATGCAGAGTTAGTACAGTGAGCCGACTTCCCGTTAGACTGAATGCAAGCACATCAATGTTTTAAAAACTAGAACTGGTGACGAACCGGTCCACCTAATGAACTGGGTTTCGAACCGGAACTGGTCAGGTCTAAACGAACTGGTTTTAAAAAATACATTAAATAGTTAATTTTTAATGAAAAAAAAATTATTTTTTAGATTTAAAACCATGATTCCAAGCCAATAGAGACAAAATATGCAAAGATTGCTCATTTATATACCATGTAAAGGTGAATATATAAAAATGGCACCGAGTGCAATACATATCATCGACAAAATACATAAGCAATGAGGCTCTAAATGGCCTCTAGAGTGCAAAAACAAAGCCTACAAACTATGGCCAGTGGCCTACTACAAGTCTACATAATAACATATATGATAATAGTGATCAACATTATCACTTGAAAGTTGAAACTTCTCATGAGTCATCATGATCAAACACAATTGGTTGAGTCTTGACTCCCAAACTTTGCAACTGCTTGAGTCACAAACTTCTCTATTGGTTCAGCGACTTGAGTCTCAAACTTCTAAAGATATTCTGCACTAATATGCCCTATTGAGTCATTTGGTGCTTCACGTGGCTTTACATAGCCTCCTATCCCAGCCAAGTCTTGCTTGAACCTGTTAATACCCCCTCCAATAGATTTTTCACAATATTTGCAGATCATTTTGCCATCAATCATATCACAATGAGCCCATGCAGTATCCTTGGCTTTTAGATGCATGATGACTACTACTTAGTTTAAACTCTCTGTTGTTCCACTACTCCAGCAAAAACTCAACACTCCCCAAGCTCCCAATCAAACTCACAAATACTCAATGAGATGCGTGAGACAAATGAGAGGGAGAAGGGCCTTTTAAAGGCTTGGAGAGGGTGTTTTTGGAGGGAAAGAACCCTTACTATCCCTCCAAAACACCCTAAACACTTAGAAAACAGTCTTGTGTGGGTCCTCTGCAACCGTGGCAACTAACCGGCCTGTTTAGGACGGAACCAGCCGTTTGACCACAACCGTTGGTTAGGACCGGTTTGGTCACTTTTTTGGTGAAATGGAGGGTCAAACCGGGTTTTTTTGCCAGTTTGACCGGTTACCGGTTCAGACCGGCCGATTTTTAAAACACTGAGGCAAATACCAATCAACTGCTTCTTTTTCTCTCAAGAGATCTCTGCGTGAGGGGGCCCGAAAGGAGCCAGAAATTTGGGCATACCCATGCGCTAGGTCGGTGTATTACTTGTCATCCTTACTGCATGTGATTTTCTTACGAGATCGCCCAGCAATGGCCGAATCTAATATCAATTACACCGCCATACCACAAACCAGAATTAATACCGAAGAATCCAAACCGGCTTTGGAAGGCAAGCTATGGAGCTGGCTTTGCTCTCAAGAGATCTTTGCGCGAGGGGTCAACTATGGACCGCTGGCTCAAGGCTAGAGGTATGGTCAATTGGAAGGTAGAGGATGAAGCAAAGTCGTGGGAGAGCGTGTCGTCAAGCGAAGACGAAGAAGGTGAATCGTCTACCAAAGAATAGACTGAGGAGATATGGTGATTCAAAAAACTAGAGAGACTTTGAATTACAGTCCAGAGGTGTCAATTCTACAAAACAAAGGCAGGAGGGAGTTACAAGGGCAGAAAGGAAGCCAAAAAAGGGGTTGGCCCTGATACCATGTCAGGCCAGGAGGTAACTCCTCAAATCGAATTATGTCCTTGCATTAAGATTGATCATAGATATATACATGAAGGGAGAGACTCTTGGGTTTCATCTCCCAATGTCTCTTCATCTTTTAATTCTCCTTATTTTATATTTACAATATTTACATGGAGTTACCTAATCCCAAAGATTAGGTGTCAACATATCTCTGTTGAACATTGATGAATATCTAATAGGAGAATTAATTTATGGGTTTTCCCCCTTGTGGGGTTTTACCGTGGTCTCCAACCAAAATCCCGGTTTCTCTATTGTGTATGTTTTACTTTTGTTGTTCCTTACTATTCTGCTGCATTGTTGATGTTACTGTTCTCTCTACATAATCACTAATGATGATATGATGTTATGGAGTGAATGTAATATGAAAATGTTGAAAAAGTTTTAAAAAATGCAATAATCTTCAACAAAGAACAATCTAGCCCTAAAAATTAACACAAATGGGTTTCGACATGGGATCCAATAATTATGCTAAACTATTATCTTTAAAACTCCTACTATGTTTCGCTAATGAGAAAGAAGTTCGCTCTCTTCAGATTTTTGGTGATTTTATGAATGTCATCAATTGGTTAAACAAGCTCAGATATGTCACAGTTATGCCTTACAACCTATTCTTGAGAAAATTCTCCTACTAAAACAATCTTTTAATCAGATATCTTGTTGCCATATTCATAGGGAGTGGGACTAACCCTAGCACTCAACAAGACTATTGCACTTGGAAAATCATCAAACAGAATGGAGATAAAATATAGGAATTCTATCATAGGCCATTTATAGATGGCATTTGTGTTCATTTTCTTAGTGCAATTAGGGTTAGCACAATATTTTTGAAATTTTAATAATTACTTTTGATCTAGATCTTCATCTAACTTATTCCAATACAGCATTTAGCAATTATACTTCAGAAATTCAACCATAAAGAACAACGGAACAATAGAGATCACAACACACAAAAGAAGACGAGATTTACCTTGGGAAAACCCACGAAAGGGAAAAACCAAGCAACCTTTTTCAATAGAGCAATTCTTCTTGTTCAATGAGAGACACACCTAGCCCTATGCTCAAACATGGCCTTCTCCTCCAAGTCAAGTCACCCAATCTAATCCTGCACTTCGTTCTGCCTGTATGACCCAAAATTTCGGCCCTCTTGCAATAGTCGGTTGCCCCAGAAATTTTTGCCCATGCAATAGTTGCCCTAAAAAATGTGAACCACATAGAGAGAGACTAATCCACATGTGCAAGTTGCAAGAAAGAGAGAGAAGAGATATTTCGGAATTCGGCCTCCTTCTTCCTCCTAATTTGTCCTTCGCTTGCTTACCCAGAAACTATCTTGTGTGAGAGAAGGTGAATGCCCAAACAAAGGAGGTCAAGTTGCCTTTATATAGTAGCTTGTCTTAGGTGAATGGACTTGTCTCCTGACCAGGGCCGACTTGACTTGGAGGGAAGCCAACTTGTCACTTTTGGAGCCAAAATCTACATTTCAAAAATTCAAATTTTCATCTTTAAAAAGTCGCAATGGGACTCTGAATCAAAATAAATTTTCTTTTGCCTCAAGCATTTATAAATATGCTTTACAATGATAAATACAATTACATCAAGTGATTAAATGTACATTATGAAGACTGCCCATAGTTACAAAATCAAAACTTTCTCTTAACTAGGGAGGTATTCATAATCATTGTCATAGGTGTTCTCAAATTGAACAAATTTTCCTAAAGAAAAGGTTATCCATCATTACCAGCATCATCATCTATCATCGACATCCACTAGTGGCCATATCCGAGGTCGTACCAAACCCATGGCAATGTCATCAGCATATCAGGACACAATCCTCCAAAGTGATCAGTCTTCGAATCCCATGGCAATGTCATCAGCATATTAGGACTCAATCCTCCAGAGTGATCGGTCCTTGAATCCCATGGCAATGTCATCAGCATATCAGGACTCAATCCTCTAAAGTGATCGGTCCTCGAATCTCGTGTCCTCTACCTAGGCCAAAACATTGAGACCCTCAACTAGCAAGCACTCACTCTCCCTTCCGGGTGAGCACTCTGGGCCAAGACTTCACTCAACCCCTTCCTGGTTGGTGATCAAATCTAGATGCTGAAAGGACCTCACTCCACCGTACCTAGTGTGATCAGGGTCCAAGACCTCCCTCCATCCTTCCCGGTGTCTGATCAGGTTCCAAATGCTGAAATACTTTACTCCACCATGCCTGATGTGTGATCAAGGTCCAGGACCTCACTCCACGATTCCTAGTATGTGATCAGGGTCCTCCTAGAAGAGACACTCACTCAACACTACCTGTTGAGCCCTCTGGGTCTCTTGGACCCATTCTCCCTTTCGGGAGAACGTCATTCAGTGCTGCAGACATATTAGCACTCCCTCTCAACGAGAGGGGTAATCTCCACGACCCCCAACTTGTCTCTGATGTACACGAACTTGTCTCTCGACAACAGCTTCATCAAAACCTCAGTTGATTGCTCATCGGTGGAGATGTACTCAAGCCTTATTGCTCTCCTCTGCACCATGTCACGGATGTAGTGGTACTTGATCTCAATATGCTTCAACCTATCATGGAACATGAGATTCTCTAAAAGCTTCACACAGCTTTGATTATCGCATTGTAACATTGTTAGTTCCAACTCCTGGCCGAACAATCCTGCAAACAACTTCCGAAGCCATACAGCTTTGATACAAGCCTCATTGGCTGCGATGTACTCTACTTTAGCAATGTCGAGTGTAATCAACCTCTGCTTCCTGCTCATCCACGATATCATAGCGAATCACAAACTGAAGCATACTCCCGAGGTATTCTTCCTATCTTCAACACTTCTTGCCCAATCAGCATCTGTATATCCCTGAAGATGTACATCCTTGTTTGCAACAAATCTCAAGCCATAATTCACTATACCACGCAAATATCTCAAAATGTGCTTTGTTGCAATCTAATGCTCATGTCTCGATTCTACCCAAAATTTGCTCAATGTGTTCACAGCAAAGCATTTGCCCAGGCTTGGTGTTAACCAAATACATCAACAAAGCAATCAACCGTCGATACATGGATGGATCTACCAATTTGGACTCAGAGCCTCTTAACTTCTTCAAATTATTCACCATGGGAGTTGCAATGTATTTGCAATCCATCATACCAAATCTTTGAAGGATCTCTAACACATACTTTCATTGACCAAGGAAGACTTCACAAGTTTTTGCCATACTTCTAATCCCAACTAATAGTGCATCAACCCAAGATCCTTCATATCAAACTCAAAATCCAACTGCTTCTTGCACTAAATGATAAGAGGCTCGATACCTATCACAAACAAGTCATCGACATATAATAGTAAGATCACAAGTGCATTTTTCACAACCTTAAAGTAAAGGTTTGGATCAGCTTTACTCTTAGTAAATCCCAGTCTCGTCAGATAGCTGTCAATACGAGCATACCAAGCTCTTAGAGCTTGCTTGAGTCCATACAAGGCCTTCTTCAATCTACAAACATGAGATTCCTTTCCATATACCTCAAAGCCTTGAGGTTGCTCTATGTACACCTCTTCCTCAATCACACCATTGAGGAAAGCAGTCTTCACATCCATTTGGTGCAATTTCCATCCCAACGAAGCAGCAAGAGAAATGATGGATCTAATAGAGGTGTACTTGACAACTAGAGCAAAGGTCTCATCATAGTCTTCTCCCTCTTTCTGGGAGAACCCTCTAGCCACGAACCACGCCTTGTATTTGTCAATACTACCATTTGCAACATGCTTAATCTTGTATATCCACTTGGAAGTCACCACTGACTTCCCTTCAGGCCTTGGCACAATCTCCCAGACATCATTCTTCATGATAGATCGATACTCTTCATTCATTGCATCCTTCCATACATGTTGGCTAACTACTTCTTTATATGTGGAAGGCTTTTCATCAATGAGAGTTGTCATGAGAGATGCATAGCTTGAGAACCTCTTAGGTTTCTTCACCTCTCTAGATGTGCCATCAGGAGTTGCATGTCCTTCTGCCTCTTCTAATGTGGATTTAAGCCATGTTGGTCTCTTCTTGATCTCTAGAACTATGATTGGTTTTGCTAGATCTTGAGGCCCTTCTAGCCTTCTAGTACATTCTGTAGAACTCAAATGCTCCTCCCTTGAGGCCTCCTGCTTTACTTCATCCAAGGAATCTACAGAAACTTCCTTAGACTTCCAATATGCCACTTTCTCATCGAAGGTGACATCTCACTGACTCAAGTCGTTGCTCTAGAATGTATACTCTGTAAGCCTTCGATGATTCATTGTATCCAACAAATATGCCTTTCTTTCCTAAAGGCTCAAGCTTGTTCCTCTTATCCTTAGGAACATGAATATATACAAGACAACCAAAGATCCTCATGTGACCAACCTCTGGCTTCCTTTTAGAGAAAGCTTCTTCAGGAGTCATACCTTCCAGAACTTTATGAGGACTTCTATTTTGAATGCACACAGTGTCTATGACACTTCTCCCCATAAGAACAATGGCAAGTCTAAATCATGCATCATGGCCTTGACAAATTCTTCAATGGACTTGTTCTTTCATTCTACTACACCATTTTGTTGTGGATTATAGGGGACAATTAGCTCCCTCTTAATCCCAGCCTACTTGCAGAAAACAACAAGCTCCTTCGAGGTGTATTCTCCTCCATTGTCAAATCTTAGTATCTTGATCTTTCTACCTATCAAGTTTTCCACTTCAACTTTGAATTCCTGGAACTTGTCAAATACCTCATCCTTAGTCTTCAAGAGATATATCCATGTCTTATGGGAGAAGTCATCAATAAATGTCACATAGTACAACAAACCACCAAGTGATTTCATGAGCATTAGACCACATACATCAGAATGAATCAAGTCCAAAGCTTCCTTAGATCTATTGTCACTATTTGGAAATGGTTTCTTGATGTTCTTCCCAAGAGCACAGCCTTTTCATACACCATCATTCTTTATCTGCAATTCAGGAACCCCTGACACTATTTGACTCAACTCAGGCAATGCTCTAAAATGAAGATGTTCATACCTTTTGTGCCATAGCTCACCTAGATTTATCTCATCATGTATTAGTGTTTGATCTGGATGAATCACAAGTCTATACAGTCTTCCATCACGAATCCCAATAACCCTGGCATCATTTATACTAGATCCCTTGGACCAAACGAGTGCTTTTCCATCCACAAAAGCAACTCTATCTCCTTTAACTTCTAGATAAGAAACAAAGACAAGATTCTTTTTCCAACCTGGTATTTAAAGGTTCAAGAACGTTGTTGAGATGTACATTATTACCAGATTCTAGCTCTATGGATACCTTTCATATTCTTTTGACGACATACTTGTTATTGTCTCCGCAGTTCAACCCTTTGAGATAACTTCTTTTTTGCCATTGCTTGAATGATTCCCACGCTCTCCGTTCATGTGCTTGATGCTCCACTATCTACCAACCACATGTTATCATCATCTACAAGGGAACCTATCAAAGCATAATAATAAAACAAATCCTTCTCAACTTTGGCCTTCTATGGTTTTTCATGTTCAACATCTGTTGCAAAAGCATGTTGCTTCCCTTTTCTCTTCTTGTTATTAACCATGTTAGGACAATCTCTGTTGGAATGTCCATATTCTTGACAGCGATAACATTGGATCTTTGACAGGTCTTTCTTCTTTTTAGAGAAAGAATATCCCTTTCCTGACTTCTTGTGTTGATGTCCAAACTTCTTCTTTCCCTTGTTCTTGAAATAAGCTGCAAGGGCTTGAACTTCCTCATCTTAACGATCTCTAGTCATCAATCTTTCTTCTTCTTGAGTACATGATGTCCATAGTTCAATGTAGGAGATTCCTTCCAACTGCTTATACCTATTGCAAAAGCATCCCATGATCTAGGAAGACCATTGAGTGTTGTAATCACTAGTACTTGACTAAGAATGGATTCTCCAATTGCTTGGATATGATCAAGAAATCCTTATGAAGTAAGAAGCCACAGTGTCGCCATTAGTCATCCTTGTATTTTGAAGTTCATTCTTCAAGCTCATTGATTGACCAACGTTCTTGATAGTGTAGAGATTCATTAGGGCGTCATACATCTTCTTTGAAATATCAAATTTTGCAGAGTAGGGAACCAAATGAAGTCCACTATAATGCTCGTAGCATTGATGTCATCACCCTTGAACATTGCTTTTCCTGCATCATGTTCTGGTTCAGTAACCTTTCCTGTAATGATATCCAAAACTTTGTTCTTGGCAAGAAGAATATCTATTCTAACTTTCCAAGCTCTGAACTTTGATGCTTCTTCTAGCTTGTTTTCAGATTTCATAGAGGAAGTCATAGAAACCAATCTAAAAGGACTTGAATAAAATGTTCTCTAGGGTTTTGTCAAGGTGATCTCAATGTTCCCTTCTTCCTTCACCAAAGCTTTGATTCCATGTTGATTTTCTTAGTGCAATTAGGGTTAGCACAATATTTCTGAAATTTTGATAATTACTTTTGATGTAGATCTTCTTTTAAGTTATTCCAATATATCATTCAGCGATTATACTTCAGAAATGCAACCATATCGAATAGTGGAATAGTAGATATCACAACACACAAAAGAAGACAAGATTTACCCTAGGAAAACCCATAAAGGGGTAAAACCCAACAAAATTTTTCAATAGAGAAATTATTCTTGTTCAATAAGAGACACACCTAGACCTATGGTCAAACCTAGTCTTCTCCTCCAAGTCAAGTCACCCAATATGATCCTGCACTTCACTCTGCCCTACAACAGTTGCCCCAGTAACCCAAAAATTTTGGCCCCCTGTAACAATTACCCCAAAAAAATGTGAACCACTGAGAAAGAGAGACTAATCCACACGTGCAAGTTGCAAGAGTGAGAGAGAAGAGATATTTTGGCCTCTTTCATCCTTCTTGTCCTTCGCTTGATTGACCAGAAACTGTTTTGTGTGAGAGAATGTGAATGCCCAAATGGAGGTTGAGTTGCCTTTATATAGTAGTTTGTCTTGGGTGAATGGACATGTCTCTTGGCCAGGGCCGACTTGACTTGGAGGGAAGCCAACTTGTCACTTTTGGAGCCAAAATTTACATTTCAAAAATTCAAATTTTCATCTTTAAAAAGTCACAATGGGACTTTGACTCAAAATAAATTTTCTTTTGACTCAAGCATTTATAAATATGTTTTACAATGATAAATACAATTACATCAAGTGACCAAATGTACATTATGAAGACCGACCATAGTTACAAATTCAACAATCTATAATGCTTCAAACTAACAAATAGAACCCCATTGATATATCTTTTCATGACAAATGTTGTTAGATGTTTCTATTTTTGATGAATTTTGCTTGATAGTACTCTATAAGTCTATATTTGATTTTGATGACATAGGGTTGCAAGCCATGAACCTCCATTGTAACTTAAGGGCTTTCCAATGCTTTTTTTTGCTTCTAGTTCTTATAGATTTCTAGACAGATGTTCTAAATGCATCCTAATGCAGCAGCAAAATGTAAATTTTCAAAAGTTAATGAAAAATTATGATTTTTCCACCGAAAAAAAAAGGAAAATGGTACCAACTTCTTCCATTAGATTTGCAGTGTGCAAAATCTACACTAGGATGCCACAAGCCTTTACTGAAGAGTATAGTGTTGAGAAACCGAGTGCAATGTAGTCTAGACACTTAATTTCTTGATAATTACTAGTGAATTATAGATGTTTTCTTATTATTTCTTATGTCTTGACTCTTCTTCATCAAGCAATTATACAATTGTTCTATCTTTCAAGATAATATAGGGATCACAATGAGACAAGAGACACCAGAAATTAGGCTAGTAACCAGAGCAAAACCCACAAAACCCAACAATCCTTTCCTTATAGAATGAGATCAAAATGAGAGTTATACAAGCCAAGACCAAGACCAAACTGTCACCACGATACCAAGTCACCTCCAAAAGTCAAAGTCAACATTGGTCAAACTACTCCAAATCTAGACAAACTTCTGAAATTTGGACAACAGGAGGGGCCGAAAATTGGTATGTAACTACCTCATAAATCTTGGCCTCTTTTACAAAAATTTGTCCTCCACATGTGCAAGCTGGTAGAAGTCAAAATTCGTTCAATGATGCTAGATTTTCCTTGTATTGACTTACCTCTTCTCTCTCCTTTAACTCGGTCTTCTTCTCCTTTGTTAGATGCAAAAGATACTTTTTGTGATGATGTGTGAATGTACTCCAAAGGGGTCGAACTTGTCTCTTATATATAGCTGTCCAGGAGGGTTGAATAGGTGTCACTCTAGATGGCCAGACCGACTTTTCCAAGGAGGGCCGACTTGGTCATCTTGTGGACTTATGACTCAAAATAAAAATATTTTTTCTTCTTTCTTGTAAATGTCCAAATGGGACATGACTCAAATAATTTTTCTTTTGATTCAAAACAAATTTCTTTTGACTCTTAGCATTTTAACATGCTTGATAATGTTTCCTTTGAAAGAGAGTTTTTGAAACCCAAAAGGAAAGATGATTTGGAAGCCTAGCTACACAACTCTTGGGGAAAATTTATTCTAACCAAAAAACTTTGGATTAGCTATTGAAAGATCAAATATGGAAACCTTGGTTCCACAACCCTTAGGGCAATTCCACTTATGAAAAAATCTCCATATCAGCTATTGAAACAATCAAAATTGGAAACCCTAGTTCGACAATCCTTAAAGCAATGCCACTAGCCAAAAACCTCATTACCAACTACTAGAAAAATCAAATGTAAAAACCCTAGTTTCATAGGCCTTAGGGCAATGCCATTAGCCAAAAACCTCTAGATCAACTACTAAAAAATCAAATCTAGAAACCCTAGTCCCGAATCACTTAGGGCAATGCCACTAAACAAAAATCTTCAAATCATTGTTGGGAATAAAAATAAAAGAGATGGTTTGAAACCCTACTTCCACCGTTACAAAAAATAGTGATACCACAGTCCACCATCTAATAGCCATAGATTTGCTCAAGAAAAGATAACTGAAATAAATCAATAAGTCAACCCTAATGTTGTGCACTCCAATATGTGGACAAGATCTATGAATCCAGTACATAAAACGAGCCCAAATAGCCTTAGACATGGAAAATTTTAGGGGCTAATGTTCGCCCAGTGGGCTAATTTTCCATGATTTTTCCACAAAAAAAGATTTGCCAATTTCCAATTTTATAAAAGACAATTCGCCCAAATTTTAGAATATAAAATTATTTTACCTTCAAAATCGCCAACATTATATAGAGACTATATATAAAATCATTATAAATTTAAATAATTTTACAAATATATCAATATGAATAAACATTTTATAGTTTGCATATTAGGGATTAGTGAGATTCGCCAATGTTTTTAAACTTCAAGAAAAATTTCCATCCTTAAAATTTTCGTTGGCCTTAGATAAGGTGCCTTTCTCAAGCAACAGCACAACATGAAAATAGCCCCAAAACTCCTCAAGTTAGGCACTCTTCCACTTGCCAAAATTTGATCACAAAACATACTAGCATGAACAGCCAAGAAGGAACCCTGACCAACAACAAAATAGTAGGGAAGGGTTCACACCAACTCTAACACCATGTAGAGATCCATTAAAGATAGAGAAGGATCCAATGAAATTGTGATCAAACCCTAAAACCTGTAAAAAATGGAGAAATAACAACACCAGGGCAATGCAATCCTTAGAGAGAAAACAAGTCATGGCCCAAGTGCGACAGAGAGAGAAATCTGCAACAGCAGCCAAGATAACCCAAAAAAGGAGTGCTAGAGCTGATCAAATGTGCACTAGACAGAAAGCTACCTGGCACAGGAGAGATTAACTCTGATCAAACCCTAAAACCTGCAATAAATGGAGAAATAACATCACCAGGGCAATGCAATCTTTAGAGAGAAAACAAATCATGGCACAAGTGTGACAGAGAAAGAAATCTACAACAGCAGCCAAGATAACCCGAAAAAGGAGTGCTAGAGCTGATCAAATGTGCACTAGACAGAACGCTACCAGGCACAAGAGAGATTAACCCAAGAACAATAGAAAATGCCAAAGTTGTAAGTACCTTCAGGTAAAAATCCCTTTATTAGAGAGAATTGTGCATGTGGGCTAAAGAATGATCAAGATGACTATTCCTTCACCATGACCTAGTATTATTATGATTACAATAATGTTTAACCAAATGCATAAATGAAACAATATGAGTTGCCCATAACCAAATGTGAGGATTACACCATTCTCATCAAGTATAAAAAAGTTAATAGTATATTTATGGCCTGAGTTATCGTTTTTGGTATCCAGCATTTTTATATTTGCATTGCACAATGTAAACTTTCATTATAAATGTGAATGGAACTTGTATCTACTTGTAGAAATTGAATGAGTTGCAAAAAAAAATTAAGTTTAATTATTTTCTAACACAATAAAAGAATCCCAAAAAACCCAAAAACATCAGTCGGGTAAAACCTGTGAATTTCCACTTTCTGTACCATACCTATCTGCATTATGTTTGGAATTTTTCGTTTATGACAATATGGACCAGCAAGCTGTGAAATCGGGAACATAAGCATAAGAAGGCAGAATTCTTTGCCCTGTGCGTGTAATGTTTTGAGGGCAATTTCTTCTGGTAACATAGGCCTGAACAATGCTTCAGCGAGTCACAGCCACGGGTGAAGGCGTGAAATAGGGAACATAAGCGTCAGAGGCAAAATTCTTTATCCTATACATGCGAACTTTTGAGGGTAACATAGGCCTGAACAATGCTTCAGCTGTGGTTTTAAATACGGGCAAAAAGTGGAATTCGGAGCATAAGCGTTAGAAGACGTAATTATTTCCCCTGTGCATGTAATGTTTCGAGGACAATGCCCAACGAACTGTCAAGTAAACAAGGAGGTCCTACCATTATCAACTTCAATTTTAAAGCACTTTAATATCTTAAGCTGCTTTTGCGTTAACATAATGGCTAGAGGACCACTACTTAGCCAATGACCATGCCAAGAAATTGGAGGCATTGAAACATTTCGGATCTATTTCAATATGAAGCCATCAAGCTATGTTGCAAATTTCCATTCTAGCTACATAATTTACAGATTAGTAGGGCATTGTAGCTGCCTCCTTATTTTGCGTGTCATAGTTAGGTGTCTTTAGTTGATATTTACCAGTGGAAAATTTATGGAAGTAAACTGTGGGAGTTTTTGATGAAGATGGTTATGAACGAGGTTCTGTTTTTCGTAAGGGTAACGCCTCTAGTTTCAAAGCCAAAAAAGGTAATCTATTTATTGTCTTAATAGATAATAGACGACAGCATTCTACCAGAAGTCGTATAAGTCGACGATCATGGATCAGAATGGGACTTAGGGCTGGAAATGAGGGCAAATTCTAAAATGGGTATGGCGATCTTTTATTCGCGAAATGATGGATTCTATTGGTGGCGCAAAATAAAATCAAATATCAAATATCCAAATACAAATACCTGGATGATGTCCTCCAACCGATCATTGCATCTGTGAGCGCGAGGTTGGCGGTATTCTTCCTGTGGATTTCCCCAGGGGCTATTTCTGCGTGGCACGGGTCTGTCCTCCATTTGCACCCTCTATCCAAATCAACTCGCAAGACAAACACTTCATACTATACTGCTGCAGATCGTATATATCTATTTATAATAGCGGTTATTGGAAAAGATTTTTTTATTTACATATAGACGATAGTACTTGAGGAAAAATTATAAAGCCCACATTATGGGGGAAAATATTAATTAGTTTTTTATCAATTTAATAGGGAAATAATGTTAATATTTTGAAAAAATAAAATAAAAAGTTTTATTTGAATTTTTTAAGATTAAGTGTGTATTAAATTTTGAAAAATGTATTTTATTTATTTCAAAATAAATGAAATTAAAATAATAATAAAAAAAAAAAAAAAATTTGGATGGGGTGATTGGCTTCCCAGGGTGGGGTGGATTGTTGTTGTTTCATTAGGCCACATGACTAGGGGACATAGCAACACGCTCTTTTAATTGTTTAAACATGAAGTGCAGTCACAACATGGGGGACGATCTTAATTTGTTGTCTAGTGTCCATCAAATGGATCACCACTCTTGCGCTTCAACCCTGCGTCAAATCTATTCAATTTAGCAAATAATCTTCGCACTTGCTCACCTCACGTGTTTGCTTCATGTGACAAGTCAAAGGTTACAACCATTAATATAGAGTTTAAAAACAAGGTTTTGGTTACCCCCCATATCACATCTGACCGAAAAATCGGACAAAAGGCTTTCTAGCAATGTTGGGTGTTTCAAGTGGTTAAATCGGGGGCTCTTAAAACTTAGAACCATTTGTCTCAAAGGAGTTGGGTCCTTGATTGCTAGCTCAACCCTACCCAGTCCTACATTTCATGCATAAAGCAGACTCTTCCTCCTTTGGTTATATAGATCTCAAACTTTCTTGACTTTCCTGAAGAGTTTCTTGAAAAGGAATGATAGCTCGTAAGTGAGCTTTGTTCCATGGTTTTAGTGTTTTCCTTTCTCATCTATGAACTGCAATTTGTATCAACCACTACAATTCACTCTTAGATAGAGACATATCTTGGATTTCAAACATGGCTCAAGAGCTCCAGTTTAGTGGGAAGTCATCTCAATAGCAGGTTGGACATACCTTGTTGTAGATTGATCATCCTCGCCACTGGTTATTTCTTGCTCTTATGCCTTTAGGTGGATCAGTTTTGAACTCCACCTTTGTTAAGGTTATGGGTTCTATTTATTTCTTGTCAGTTTTTGCTCCCTTGCAACCTTCTCGACAACTCATTCTCTCTCAGTACTTTGACCTTTGGGGCACAGGCTCCCTCTCCTTTCTTGGAAAATGCACTTCTTGTATGGCCCTCTCTTGATTTCAACCCCTACCTTCGACATTATTCTGGTCGCGCTTTCCTATAAACACCTCACCCCCCATCCATCCATGTCTCTTCTCTAACACCACTCTCCTTGCTCTTAAGCTTAGCCTTCCTCCTTATGTAGCAACCATGCAACGTCAAAGAGCTCACGTCTGTCCGGGGGAAGTGCACTATCAAGAGTGTGGCAATTAAGGCAGTAGATGGGCTCAACAACACATTTTCGAGATCTCACCCTACTTTCTATTCAAGAAGAAATTTCAAAGGCCAAACGTGAAATAACTAACCGGCGACATCTTCTCTCATACACAGAGGTACTGACATATATGGTTGATCAATTGCCTAAAGCAAATCACACATGTGGATGATATAATCAATACATGTACATGGTGGACTTGTATTGGTACATGAAGTATTTACAGGGAAAAGTCTTACTCAACAGGCAAGAAAACAGGGAGGACCTCCTCTTCTCCATGGAACACCTACATCGACACATGAGGAACTTGGACCATTGACTAAAGTGCATCAAAAAGCACCTTGAAATCCCCCTATTGTTTACTGCTTTTCGGACAGCAACAAGGAGTCAATCCAAGTCACAACAACAGACTCAGATCCCTCCTCTTAGCCTTTCAATTTATCAGCTATTGGTTTTTTTGTCTTTCTCTTAAGGACTTAAAAGCCCAATTGTTGTTGGAAATACTAAGGGGGGTGAATCAATATTTCTTTCCAATTAGTTAATCTTAATCTTCAAAGCATTAATTATCATTAGCATCAAATAAATATAAACATTCATCAACAATAAACAACACCATTCAACAATGCATAATAACCAAAGCAATAGACACAGAGGTTTTTAGGTGGAAAACCTCCTCTTATTCAAAAACCATTGAATGGCTCTTAATATTTCTCTTCAAAAATAATTACATCAAGTTTTCAACTCCAACTCCCTGATTTATAGGCTCCAACATGTAGGATGCGCCAACACCCTATTTACCAACTAAAACTAGGAGGACCATAGGAGGACGCTCCAACACCCTGGATCTCAGGCTGCAACCTAATGGATGCTCCAACGTCTTATTTACCAGCTACAATTGGATGGGTGCTCCAATGCCCTGTGTATGCTACAACCTACCCTAGCACCACCCTGCCACCTTGAAGTGTTCTCAGGCTCCAACTTGAAGGAGACTCCACTCTCCTACCTTGCACCACCCTGATCAGTCAGTGGACCACATTTCACAATTTTTAGACTAGATCCACCTATGCTCTGAATATCAATGTAAAGGAAACTGCAATACAAGAATCTATAATATACTCTTTGTTAATCAATTGTCACACATGAATATGCCCCTACCCAATCTGCACATGAAACCCTAGTTTTCGACAATGAATCCATTATTATTTGCATCAATGATCCAACTTATTGTTAAGCATCTCTATCAAACTCTACATGTTGCACAATATCAAACTCTAGTACAACCAAAAATGATGTTGAACCAAACCCTAGTTGGACAACCTTAATGCCTTCGTCTTCTCTACAAACCCTACATAATTATTTCTTCCAAAACCTTGTCTCAACATATATGCATCTCTGTCAAAATAGAACTATCATATATCATTGACAAACCATCGACAACTAGATACACTCAACCAAGTTGAATATGGGCTCATAAATCGTCATACAAATATTATCGCTTTACAATATATTGATAGGGTATTTATACGAAAATCAAAGTTTCACAAGGTTCATTAAATAATAATGATATATGATTATATCATGTCACCAAGTAGCTTCTACCTCGATTCTTCAACGTGTCATGTAGCATTATTCAAACATGTTTGAACACAAATGTCATACCATAATTTATCAAGGTTGCTTTATCAACAACTCATTCTTAAATCTTACCCACAAGTCTCACAAAGTTTTGCTTCCGGCAATTGCTCTTAATTGTGACAACATGTACGCACTGGGTATAATTTTTGTTGTTTAGGTAGCAAAATGTTTATCACAATCGAAGTGGTTTCTCTGCTCTCTATTTCAAATCGCTTTATCCAAATGTACAGAAGTTTCACAAGTTCCTATATGCGCACATATTTAGCGTTTACTTCATAATAATGGTTGAATGCTTCGAGACATCCTCCAAACTTGACATGCAACAAATTATAATTTGATGAATTATGACACCAGTCTTCAGGGAAGTATAAGCTTGCTTGAATATTGTAGTTGTTTCAAAATAGATCCAGCAATGATTGCTTATGATCAGTGATTTATATCCAAGGGAAATCGCAAGTTTAAATTGGTTACAATATAAGTTTTTGGGCCAACCATAATACCCTTTTAGCCTTTCTATTTATAAGACCAATAATCAACCACTTATGAACAAAGATAATGCCTCATAAAGGACCAAGACCTTTCTACCTGTAATAGGAATGATAAAACCAAAATCCCAGTGCCAAACAAATACAAAGACCTCCCTCAATTGTCAAGGATACAAATCACAGATTGTAGCAAATAAACCTTAATCAATTCAATGCATTGGAGCCCAAAAGGCTATTGAATAAGAAGGTTGCAAGAGTATTACGTCACTGTGTAGTTTTACATACCTCCTTGTTGGTTCAAGTGATCGAATCCTTCACACAGTATAAGTGACAACTAGAGTTAGGATAGGGATAGATCCAACCTTCAGAGAAAAATATTCCAGAGAGAAGGATAACCAAAATTTGCAATTCCAAAGAGTTATGGTAGTAGATAATAATTTGTTATGCACATAGCCCGATCTTCATGAAAATTGGTCCCCACTTAATAAAGGCAAGAAATTTTAATGAGCTTTCTCTTGATCTACTTCATATGGGAAGTCAAGTGGCCATGTAGTGTTCTTGAACTGGAAAGGTCAACCAATCCGCTGACAATAGAAATAGTAGTTCGAACCTTAGTGATACCCCTCTGTGTATAGATGTAGCCTCAATTAATCCATAACAAACATTGTTCCAATCCTTAGTTGATCTTCTGAACGTTTAGAAGTGAATACTTTGCCTGCAATAAACAAATATTCCAACGAATCCCTCAACATAGATAAACCACCAAATACCCTTTGTCCAAACCAAAACCTGACTTCACAGAACTTCGATCTTTTTGACTGGTTGCGGATGAAAGAGCGAATTGACTTTTTGTGAGAAGTTTAATTAGTTTCATCAATACATTTGACGATCATGATATATTGTTTATATAGATTTTGAGAGGTTGTTCTTGAGGTTGGCCAACCTAATATTTTGGAGGGTAAATCTATTTAAAATTCGGAATTAAATAAAATAATCCCTCCAATTTAAACTATAAGCCAATTCGAACTTTATTTTTGGACCATAAAGAATTTAAATTAATCTTTGATTATTTAATTTAAATTTCCTTCTTAGAATGAAATTATCATCCAATGTAATAATGCCACATTGTCATCAAAGAGAATTTTCCACATCCTCGTGACTTAGTTTCAACATCATTCAACCAATAATATGATGCCACCTCAACAACCCTTGGCATTTTTGCCCATAAATCGGGGCCTTCAACTTCAAACACAAATCTCTCTCAAACAGGAAGCCCTCTCGGGGCGTGCCACATACCACAGGAATCGACTCAACGAGGAGAATCCATTAGGGAAATTCAATTATTTGCTTCTTCAAAAATTCCAACAATTGTAGTGTATGTTAATTAACCAGGACATTCAAACCCTGGAGCTATGATTTCTAGCCATCCTTTCAATGGAGAGCCCAAATGATGTAATACAGACAAATATTAATAGTGTTCATTAACAATCATTGGCATCAATGATAACACCATTCAACAATCTCCCCCTTTTTCATTTATGACAACACACATACTCCTTCTACGTGTACAACCCCCCCTGACTTCATGCCTCAATCTTCTTCTCCTAATTTATCTCCCCCTTTGACATCAATGGCAAAAGATGGCTCCCCCTGACAATTTGCCAGCTTCCTGTGGACCTGTAATTTGCTTGTGCTTCCCTCTGACGAGAAGCCTTCTTTTGTCATCCTTCAAGATACCTTATCTACTTTGAAATGCCTTGATCAATGCTTGTTGCAATAAACAACCTATCCCCCCCTATCATGTTATGCTTCACATGAATTACCACTGTTGATTATGGATCAACTTTGCCTTTCACAATTTTGCATAGTTGTCACCTTTTGCAATTTTCTTTGCAAACAATGTTGATGATTATTTGAGTTATTCTAATGATCGATCATTGTGGACATGTATTCCTTTGATTGTTCTTCTCCCCCCCAGCTTGATATAATTCAGGACTCGATACATTTGATTGAAATCCTCTCCATGTCTTGTCAATCTAAAGTTGTTATTATATCCATAATATTGCATATTTGTCAATTGTCATCTTGTCAATAGATAAATCTTCAAAAAATATGCAACTACGGCTGCATAGACTCGCCCTATTCAAGATTTAAGGGGTCAACAAGCTGGATTTTTCAAAATAATTTATAACCCTACTCTTCAGTTGGATCATCCTGAACTTCAACACTTTCCATCAAAGATTCAGCATGTTCTCTTATCTTTACAAAACCTAAAAGCATAATTATTTACGCTTTCTCATTTGCTTGATCTTCTTGTATTTGTTTTCTTCTCCAAGTCTTCTTGTACCTGGTATTAGGGTTGTCCATCATGAAATATTCTGTCTTGTATCTGCAATCATGAGTTATGTGCCCATAGTTATGGCATTTGTAACATTCAATATGGGCCCTGAATGATGGAGCGATATACATAATTTCAATTGACAAAATCATTTAAGTGTCTGTCTTGAGTTCCTGCAACCTTACTTTTAGGGTTTTGATAATTGTACCTATCATAAGCTTTACAATCTCCAACCATATGTCCAAAGTTAGTGCATGAAAAATAATAATCATTAAACAAATTAATGTACCTATATGAATTATCTTATCTAGATGATCTTATGTATTCATTCTTTCTTGGAGGATGTACAACCTCTTGTTGATCTTTGTCCTTGATTGTTACAACATTATTCTTTGAAGTTGTGAAAAATTCTAACATGAAATTTTATTGCAGTAACTTATTTATTTCTCCTACTTATTTCTCACAATAAGTTGTTTACAACGCCCGTTAGCAAACATTAAAATAAATTCTGCTACAGTTATCACAGAATAGCATAGAGAAAAATAACAATGATATAAAAGCACGAGAATCAATCACATCAACACAGTTATTTTTGGACAATTGAACTCGGAAAAACCCAATGCAAGAATACCAGTGCAGCAGATGAGGGTTTATTATTATTCTT
Source organism: Pinus tabuliformis (assembly GCA_031772625.1). NCBI lineage: Eukaryota > Viridiplantae > Streptophyta > Pinopsida > Pinales > Pinaceae > Pinus > Pinus tabuliformis. The sequence goes on from CM062819.1 coordinate 40,349,759, forward strand.
CAACAACAATCTCTTTACAAGGAATAATTTTGCAGTACATAGATAAATCTTCAAGAAATCACCTGAGATAAATTTCTTCCTTAGCTAGGAGAAATTCTAACACCACAAAGACCTTTTACCCATCACCGCGTCACCCCTGCATCATTTGCGTGAGGATTGTGTGAGATCTCGTCCTACCTGCGTTGTATCTCAGTGTTCTCCCTCTGCATTGTCTCTCTGAGGTACTGCATCACCTCCTCCTCAGTCCCTGACTGATGTTGAACCCCACCTCTCCCTTCACCCTGCAACGCTCCCACTAAAATCGAAATCTGCCTCCTTGAGAATTGATTTCCCTCAGGATACTAAGTATTTTCCCGGTGTGTCTCCAAATGACCCTCAACTCTTCTCTTATACTTTTCTTGTTGATGAGTCAACGATCGATATTAAGTCTCTAATCAACTGCTAAGATTAAAATAGACTTTATCCTTGTCTCTTAGAATCTTCTCACCCTTATCTTTATTAATACTCGTTAATATTTTTATTTTCCTAAGTTTAGACTTAGGAACCCATTAAAAATATTAATTATTTTAATAACTCCTCATATGGGTGGAATTTCCCCAAACGATTTCTAAGTCTTGGAGATCTCATGTGTTCTAGCCTCTCTACGAAATTTTGGAGCTAGATCACATCCGATGCTACCCAAAATCAACACTCCATCTTAGCAAGTAATGTGCTCTAACAATACTTCCCAATAGAAGCACCACACTGATCCATGACATCAGTCCTCTGCATTGTTTAATGCTCAGTCTATTGCCCCTCATTTACTGCATTGTTGCAACATGTACTAATTCCCATGACATTGCAACTGTCACTGCTACATCTATACTATTGCTCCCTCTGAATGTGTTGCTTCATGCTACCCATAGCACTGCCACTGCTAACTGTTGCATTGAAACTCCCTATACTATGCACTTCTGCTACTGAAACAGATTCTTCATCATCCCCATCTTCTCCCTTAAATAAACAAACTTTGTTCTTCCTAGAGCCTTGTTGAGAATGTCTGCCACCTATTCTCTTGTTGGAGTGTACCTCAACTGTACTACCCCTCGTTGGACACAGTCTCTGACGAAGTGACACCTGATATCAATGTGTTTCGACCGATCAAGAAATATTGGATTCTCAGAGAGCTTGATGCAACTCTGATTATCATAAAAATCATGCTCGCTTCCATCTTCCTCTTGAATAGATTCACAAGCAATTTCCTAAGCCATATGGCTTCGCACGAAGTTGTGCTAACTTCCATATATTCTGCTTCAGTTGAGCTCAGAGCCACATATTTTTGTTTCCTACTACACTAGGAGGTCATTCCTGATCCAATCTTGAAACAGTACCTGGTGGTAATTTCTGATTTACCGAACTTCCAGCCTAATCTGCATCAGTGAACCCACTCAGCCTGATGTCATTGCCTTGGATGTACAATAGTCCATGCTCAATTGTTCCTTGTATATATCTGAGAACATGCTTGGCTGCTGCCCAGTGGGCCCTCTTTGGTTCCACCATGAACTGACTGAGGGTGTTGACAACGTAACAAATGTCTAGCCTGGTATTGACCAGATACATCAGGGACCCTATAAGCTGCCTGTACAAGGTGGGTTCAACGTCTTTATCTTTCGATGCATCAATCTTCTTCCAGTTGGTGATCATTGGAGTATCCATAGTTCTACAATCATGCATTCTGAACCTTTTCAAAATATTCGTAGCATATCTCCCTTGTCCAAGGAATATTTCACCCTTTTGTTGCCAAACTTCCAACCCCAAGAAATAATGCATCCGTCCTAAATCCTTCATGTCGAATTTTGTGGCTAGGTTCTACTTGCAGTCTTTGATGAGTCCGGATGAGCCTTTCAGGAAAAGATCATCCACATATAACACCAGGATTAGAGGCTCATTCTTTACGACAAGATAGTACAGATTAGGATCTATGTCACTCTTGATGAATCCCATCTTCTGCAAGTAGCAATCAATTCGACCGTACCATGCTCTAGGTGCCTGTTTAAGCCCATACAAGGCTTCCTTCAACCTGCATACATGATATTTCTTCTCATGTCTCTCAAAACCCTCTAGTTGTTCAATGTATACTTCTTCTTCTATCACCTCATTCAAGAATGTTGTCTTGACATCCATCTGGTGAATCTCCCACCCCATCTGTGCTACAAGGGATATCGTGGTTCTAATAGAAGTATACCTAGCTACTGGGGTAAATGTTTCTTCGTAGTCTATCCCTTCCTTCTAAGCAAACCCGTTAGCCACAAACCTATCTTTGTACTTTTCCAAATTGCCATTTGCAACGTATTTGACTTTGTAGATCCATGTCGAATCTACCATTGACTTGTCCTAAGGCCTAGGTACCACTTCCCAAACATCATTGACCATTATAGAATTGTATTCCTCCACCATAGCATCTACCCATACTTGATGTTGAACGACCTCCTGAAAACTAGAGGGTTCCCCATCCTGAGCTACCAAGGCCTGGTATCTGTCTGGCTGTCTTCGCTCCCTTTTATCATTCCTGGGTGCACCAACGAAGTCCTCTGCATCAAGTAGAATTGTTCAAGTTCTTGGCTCGTTCTTCCACTGGTAGTGGGTACATCCATATGCTCTTCCTCTTCCTGAGACTCCACTTGTTCTGAAGCATTGTCTTTAGGATAATAATTATTGGTACTAGTTTATGTTGGTCGAATTGGTTGGATCAACGGATCGTCTTTTGACTGCTTTGCGGAAGGCATTTCTCAGGATTTCCTGAAAGCTCCGTCCTCCATGAACTTTACATTTGTAGGTTTTAACCCCGTATAGAAATTACCTGCATACGAATTCCAAAACACAGAAAAATAAACAATGCGAGAGCATAAAACATAAAACACATATACACAGAGATTTTCCCACTGGATCCCAAAACCGGGACTACCAGCTTGATTTTTCATTATGTTCCTTTCAATGTTACAATACATATTTATACATGCCGAAGCATCCAATACCATGGACTGAAAAACCATCGCGTCCAATACCATGGATCGAAAATCATCGCATCCAATACCATGGACCAAAAACCATTGCGTCCAAAAAACATGTGCGAAAATCATGCACAAAACCATAGGTGGGTCTGCCCAACCTAACATAGGGTCCAAAACCAAAATTTTCCGGGGCACTGCCCCAGACCCCATAAAGTGGGGTTACGAGTGCCCTTTAAACCCCCTATTAACTACGTGGAAAGAATATAACAAAACCCAACAACATCCCACCGAAATACTACCTTCATATTCCCTGGAATATAGACTCTATATGCCTTAACATTCTCGCTATATCCCACAAGATATCCTTTTTCTGTTGTTTGATCCAATTTCTTTCTTTTCTTCGGGTATATGGCAGTATGCCAAACTCCCAAAAATCCTGAAATGACTAACTTCAGGTGTCTTCTCAGTGAAGACACTTTCCAAAGTTATCTTGCCCAATGCCTTATGAGGAGTCATGTTCTGGACATAAATTGTCGTGCTGCATGCTTCTGCCCACAAGAATTTGGGCATATCCTGATCATACAACATCGCCCTAACTGCTTCCACAATAGTCCCGTTCTTCCTTTCTGCTACTCCATTCTGCTCCGGATTGTAGGGAGTTGTCCACTCTCTTATGATGTCTTCCCTATCACGAAAATCAATGAAATCCTTGTTAATGTACTCTCCACCATTGTCTGAGTGCAACACTTTTATCTTCTTTCCTGTCAGATTCTCTACTAGAGCCTTAAACTCTTTGAATCGACCAAAAACCTCATCCTTGGTTTTTATAAAGTAGATCCAAGTCTTCCTGGAATGGTCATCGATGAAGGTGACGAAGTATTCGACACCACTGAGAGCTTTTGTGGACACAGGTCCGTAGATATCTAAGTGTATCAGTCCGAGAACAATCTTAGCCCTATTGTTACTTCTGGAAAAAGTTGCTTTGGCATACTTTCCTAGAGTGTACCCTCTCCATACATCATCTCGTTCGGTACTCAACTCTGGAACTCCTGATATTGTTCTCCCGAGAATTCTTAGAGCCCCATGGTGTAAGTGTCCCAGCTTCACGTGCCATAGTTCATTCAAATATTTTTCCCCATTGCTGCCTATTAATGCCATTGGAGATTCTAGTTGTAATCTGTACAACTTGTTACTTCTGACTCCAATCTGGGCCTTCTTTTTCCAACTTAGGTGTTTCACATATAATTTCTCTTTAATGAAGAAAACATCATAGCCCTTGTTTTGAAGCTGGGATACAGAGAGTAAGTCCATCCCTAATCCAGGCACATGCAACACATTGGTTGCTCGAAGCTGATCCCCTACTTATGTTTGAAATACTACGGTACCTCTTCCTACGGGGTACATTTTAACTTATTTCCCATGGTGATCTTGAAGTTCATCCTTTCTTCCTGATAATTCGAAAAACATTCTCATGTTCCTGTAATGTGCCAGGAAGCTCCACTATCTATATACCAAACCTCAAATGAGGTAGAACTTGGTAAGCAAGCGAATTCTTCTTCCAGTCTACAAGCTAACATAGAATAATCCTAATCCATGTTCCTTGTGCTCTCTTCTCCCTCTAGAGATATGCACGGGTCTTCCTAAGTTGATGCCCCAACATCACGCTCCTGACTCATAGTAGATTCTTTATTCCTGTTGCCTGATCTCTTCTATAATACCATGTGAAAATTTCTAACATGAAATTCTACTGCAGTAACTGATTTATTTCTCTCCTACTTATTTCTCGCAATAAGTTGTTTGCAACGCCCTTCAACAAACATTAAAATAAATTCTACTGCAATTATCACACAATAGCATAAAGAAAAATAACGGTGATATACAAGCACGAGAATCAATAATATCAACATAGTTATTTTTGGACAATTGTCCTCGGAAAAACCCAATGCGGGAAAATTGGTGCAACAGAGAAGGGTTTATTATTATTCTTCAACAACAATCTCTTTACAAGGAATAATTTTGTAGTACATAGAGAATTATTAAAGAAAACAAATGAGATAAATTTCTTCCTCGGCTAGGAGAAATTATGACATCAGAGAGACCTTTTACCTATCACTGTGTCACCCCTGCATCATCTGCGTGAGATCTCGTCCTGCATGTGTTGTCTCTCAATGCTCTCCCTCTGCGCTGTCTCTCTGAGGTACTGTGTCACCTCCTCCTCAGTCTCTGACTGATGCTAAACCCCACCTCTTCCTTCACCCTGCAACTCTCCCTCTGAAATCAAAATCTGCACCCTTGAAAATCGATTTCCCTCGAGATACTGAGTATTTGCCCAGTGTGTCTCCAAATGACCCTCAAGTCTTATCTTATACTTTTCCTGTTGATGAATCAACGGTCGAGATTAAGTCTCTAATCAACGGCTAAGATTAAAACAGACTTGATCCTTGTCTCTTAGAAGCTTCTCACCCTCGTCTTTATTAATAACCATTAATATTTTTATTTTCCTAAGTTTAGACTTAGGAACACATTAAAAATATTAATTATTTTAATAACTCCTCATCTAGGTGGAATTTCCCCAAACGATTTCTGGGTCTTGGAGATATCATGTGTTCTAGCCTCTCCACGAAAGTTTGGAGCTAGAGCACATCTTATGCTACCCAAAATCAACAGAAGCAACATTTGTAATCTTCTTCGGCCTTTAATCTCGATCAAAATTTTCATCAATCCGACCTTGCAGAGTTTTGGAGCTTGTGCCTTCATCACATGGAGCTTTACCTGCTTCTTTTGATTTCATCTTTAACTCAACCAATTCTTGATCTTTCCTGTCAATAACCTGCAAGTATTCCTTTTTCCATTACTTTAACCTATTTATTTCAGTAAGAGCTATGTCAAGTTCTTCATATTTTTTAGCAAAGTCTTCTTGAAATCTTCCTTTCAACAATTTCCTTCTTTCTTTTGCTTCTTCTACGTGTAGCTTTAGAAGAGTGAACTTTTTTGCTTCTTTGTTGAGAACTTGAATATGTTCCTTATGCCTTTCATTTTCCTTCCTGAGCCTGTCTATTTCTGCAACAACTCTATCCAACTCCTTTTTTCTTTTGATCAACTTTAGATATGTACCTTTTACCATATTCCTTTTGTTGGCTTATCAGGTCTTTCTCTTTCCTTTCTATTTCCTACACTTGAAGTTTCAATAGAGAAACTTCTTGTTTGAGTGTGTGATTTTCCTTCTCTGTGTTCTTCCATTCTTTGTCATTTTCTTCAAGTTATCTTATGAGTGATTCTTCAACTTTTTTGGCTTCTTCCAGCTACACTTTAAAGTTGATGATGAGCTCCTTTGATTCTTCATTCTTCTTATTGAGGCTTTAGGCATGTTTATTTGTTATCTTCAATCCATCTTCCAGAAATTTAACGTTTTCTTTTTCAACCTTAAGCTCCTTTATAACTCTGACAAATTTGTTTTGAAATTTGTTCTCACTTATTTCTTCATCTTCTTCTTCAAGACCTTCCTTCCTGTTATCTCTAGCCATGAATAACACTCTTCCTATGTCATTTTATTTGTCAGCAGCGATAGGATCTGAAATTATTTCAATACCTGGAACTTCCTTTGAACGCTTGGCCTTTTTCTTTTTTTATTCTCCCATATTTGTACTCAGAGATCTTCCTTCCAGTTGTTAAGTTGCTACTAAAGGAACATGCTTTTACTCCAATTGTTGGAAACACTGAGAGGGGGATGAATCAATATTTCTTTCCAATTATTTAATTTTAATCTTCAAAGAATTAATTATCATTAACATCATATAAATATAAGCATTCATCAACAATGAACAACACCATCCAACAATGCACAATAATCAAGACAATAGACATAGAGATTTTTAGGTGGAAAACCCCCTTTGGATCAAAAACCATTGAAGGCTTCTTAATATTTGTCTTCAAAAATAATAACATCAAGTTTTCAACTCCAAATGAAGGAGGCTCCAACCCCCTGATTTATAGGCTCCAACAATGTGTCTACCAACTACAATTGGGAGACTCTCTAATACCCTAGATCTCAGGCTCCAACAACCTGTCTACCAACTGCAACTGGACGAACGCTCCAATGCCCTGTGCAAGCTACAAGCTGCCCTAACACCACCCGGTATGGGGTTAACTAGCTTGGATGTATGGCTTGTATGGTTCGTTGAAATCAGTTCAGGTAGGGAGGTAAGGTGGCTTGGGTTAGGTCATTACTAGCTTGACTTGACCAACTGTACAGTCCATATGAGTATGCTTTGGTCTATTTGGTTGGCTAAAGGTTCCAAGATTCCACTCTCTTCCCTTGCACCACCCTTCCACCTTGATCAGTCGGTGAACCACGTTTCACAATTTTAAGACTGGATCCAGTTATGCTCTATATATGAATCCAAAATAAATCGTAATACAAAAACTTGCAATATACTCCCTGTCAATCAATTGTCATACACAAATTTGCCTCTGCTCAATCTGACACACGAAACCAAAGGCATCGACAATGAATCCACTGTTATTCGCATCAATGATCCAACTCATTGTTCAACATCTTTGTCAAACTCTACATGCTACACAATAGGAAACTCTAGTATAGCCAAATATGTTGTTGAACCAAACCCTAAATGGACAACCTTGATCTCTTTGTCTTCTTTGCAAACCCTGCATAATTAATTCTTCCAAAACCCTATCTCAACATATATTTATCTTTGTCAAAATTGCAGCGTCATATATCACTGAAAAACCATTGGCAACTATAAACACCCAACAGGGTTTATTATGGGCTCATAAATCGTCATACAAATATTGTTGCTTTACAATACATGGACAAGGTACTTATAAAAAAATCAAAGTTTCACAAGGTTTATTATTAAATAATAATAATATATGATTATATCATGTCACCATGTAGCTTATACTTCAATTCCTCAATGAGCCATGTAGTATTATTCAAACATGTTTGGACATAAATGCCATACCATAATTTATCAAGGTTGCTTTATCAACGTCTCATTCTTAAATCTTATGCATGTGTCTCACAAAGTTTTTCTTAAGGAAATTGCTCTTAATTGTGATAGTATGTATGCACTCGTTATAATTTTTGTTGTTTAGATATCATAAGGTTTATCACAATCAAAGTCGTTTATCTACTCTCTATTTCAAATCACTTTACCCAAATGTACAAAGGTTTCACAAGTTTCTATATGTGCACAGATTTAATGTTTACTTCAAAATAATGGTAGAATGCTTCCAGAAGCCCTCCAGACTTGACATGTAATTTGATGAATTATGACACCAATCTTCAGGGAAGTATAAGCTTGATTGAATATTATAGTTGTTTTAGAAAATATCCGACAATGATTGCTTTTGATCAATTATTTATATCAAAGGGAAATTGCAAGTTTAAAGTGGTGACAATATAAGTTTTTGGGTGAATTATAATACTCACGTAGCCTTTTTGGTTTTAAGACCAATAATCAACCACTTATGAACATAGATAATGCCTCATAAAGGGTCGAGACCTTTCTCCATGTAATAGAAATGATAAAACCAAAATCCCAGTGCCAAAACAAATGTAAAGACCTCCCTCAGTTGTTAAGGATACAAATCACATATTTTAGTGACCAAAACTTAATTAATTTGATGCATTGAAACCGAGAATTCTGTTAAATAAGAAGGTCGCAAGACTATTAGGTCATTGTGTAGATTTACATACCTCCTTGCTAGTTCAAGTGATCGAATCCTTTACACAATATGAGCGACAACTTAAGCTAGGACAGGGTTAGATTCAACCTTTAGAGTGAAATATTCCCGAGAGAAGGATAGCTGAAATTTGTATTTCACAAGAGCTATGGTAGTAGATAATAAGTTGTTATGCATATAGCTCGCTCTTCATGAAAATAAGTCTCCACATATAGAGCCAATAAATTTTAACAAGCTTTCCCTTTATCTGCTTCAAAAGGGAGTTCGAGTGGCCATGTAGCATTCTTGAGCAAAGAAAGATCAACCAATCCGTTGACCATAGAAATAGTAGGTTGAACCTTAGTAATACCCCTATGCTTTTTGAGGTAGCCTCAACTAATCCATAAAAAAAGGTTGTTTTAATCATTCGTTGATCTTCCAAGCTTTCATAAGTGAATATTTTGCCTGCAATAAACAAATATTCCAGTGAATCCCTCAACAGAGATAAACCACCAAATACCCTTAGTCCAAACCAAAACTTGACTTCACATAGCTTCAACCTTTTTGATTAGCCATAGATGAAAGAGTGAATTGATTTTTTGTGAGAAGTTCAATTAGTTCCATAAATACATTTGAAGATCATGATATCTTGTTTATATATATTTCAAGAAGTTGTTCTTAAGGGGACAACTTAATATTTTGGAGGGTAATTCTATTTAAAATTTTGAATTAAATAAAATAATCCCTCTAATTTAAACTATAAGTCAATTTGAAGTTTATTTTTTGACCATAAAGAATTTAAATTAACATTTGACTAGTTAATTTAAATTTCCTTCTTAGAATGAAATTATCCTCTAATGTAATGCTGCCACATTGTCATCAAAGAGAATTTGCCACATCCTCGTGACTTGGTTTCCACATCATTCAACCAATAATATGAGGCCACCTCAAAAACCCTTGGGGTTATTGCCCACAAACTAGGTTCTTCAACTTCAAACACAAATATCTCTCAAACCGGGAGGCCTCTTAGGGTGTTCCACATACCACCAAAATCAACTCGACGAGGAGAATCCATTGGTGAGGATATCTTGGGAAAATTAAATGATTTGCTTCTTCAAAACTTCCAACGATTGTTGGATATGCCAATTGACCAAGACATCCCAACCCAAGAGCTAGGGTTTCTAACCATCCTTCCAATGGAGCGTCCAACTGATATAATCTAGATAAATATTAAGAGTGTTCACTAACAACTGTTGGCATCAATAATAACACTATTCAACAATTGTCAGTAGATGTATATTGTATTTTGAATCTTTACGCAACGTCTTAACTTCTACTTCTCTTTTTTTCTATATGGTTCACGGTCGTCGAAATCGGTGATTGCTACGTCCATGAAATATTTGTACAAGGAAAAGCTACCTGAAAAGCATTACTTCCTATTGACTCAACCAAGGAGCCTGACCTTGAGAGTGTTGAGAGAATTGAACCTATGACCTTTCAATATGAGAGGTGTTTTTAACGACGGGGACTCGACCAACTAAGCTAAATATTGAGGCTAACTTCTACCTCTCTTAAATGAGTACATTTGTGGATATGGTTGAGTTTCCCGAGGGACCAACCAATCTAAAACCTCTAACAGTCTCATGTAACATCTTATTTGGAAGGTAATATAATTATTTATTCCAAAAAGTAAAGTTAGAAGTATTTAATAATTAATTAAAAGTTTTGTTAAGGAAAAAATTGGTTATCAATTTATTTAATTTTTAATATAATTCATCTTTTCTTAAAGAACTTATATAGTAAATTAAATATATGACCTTTATCATCATTTTAGGACAACACTTTCTACTTTTATTAGAAGATTTTGGATTAAGGTGTTATGTAAAAAGAAAGATACCACAACCAACCCTTAGTATAGGAATGAGTGTAAAAATGTGGGAAAAACCATTAGAGATGCCTTTAATGTGTTCTTAGTATTAGATAACATTAAAAACTATAAAGCCTTGATTAAAAGGAAAAAGACAATGCATAAATAAACAATATGATAATAGGTGTAAAATTATAATAAAAACCATTAGAGATGACTCTAATGAGATCTTCAAAACATATTAGATAAAAAGATACAAAGGCTTTATTAAAATAGAAAAAATACATTGCATAATTAAACAGTAAGAAAAGCTTCTCCACCTATCAAAGATCGATCTTGAGAGATTTTGGAGGCAAATTTTTACTAGTAAAATTAAAGGGAATATGATTCCCTTGAAGGAATGGAACTCCAACCTAAAAAAACTTTATGAATCTCCTATTGCTATGGATAATATTCCAAAACTTTTTATACATAATGAAGTATTTTCTACAAAAGAAATAAAGTTTGGGGTTAAGTAGCTTGCAAAATGAAAATATAAAGACATCAAAGGCCACGAAGCTCAGATCTTGAAAAATGGAGGGCCTATCCTCATCCCTCTTATACACAAGTTCTTCAATTTAGCAATCATGCATGGCTTTTCTAAACCCTAGACTCAAAGCCTTATAGTTCCTATATTTAAACGTGGGGATAAAAGTAATCCATTTAAATATAAGGCCATTATGATTAGCCCCATCTTAACTAGTTTTTGCCAAAGTATTTTGGAAAAAAAAAGAGATTAGCATATGGCTTGAAAGTCATAGAAAAAAGAGCTAAAGGACAAGTTGAATTTGGGGGATATCATTCAACTATAGAACATCTTATTATATCAAGGATTATTACAAAAGATAACCACAATAATAAAACTAATCTTATTTTTTGTTTCATTAATTTTAGAAAATATTTTGACACAATGTCCATGACTAACTTTTGAAATAGGTTAGAAGAGCTCAAAGTTGTTTATGAGCTACGAGTTGTTGTAATAAGGCTATATGAAAGTATCATTGCAAGTTTAACAAAATTGAGGAGTGGTCAAAATAAATTAATTGTAATATAGGATTCAAGCAATATTGTCCCATGTCATCTACTCTCTTTGGCAAATACATCGAAAAGTTAAAATATTCATTGGAAGAAATTGGTTGTACTAGCCTGACTATTGTTGGTATAGTCATCATCCTTCTTCCTTGTGCTAGTGACATTATTCCTATGGCACATGATCTATATGACCTCAATAATCATCTAAGAATCCTTAAGGACTTGTACTTTGGTATGGGTATGATTGTGATCACAGAGAAAACAATGGTTATGATGATAAAATCCCACAAGATCACTTATGGCATTTTCATATGTGATAATAATAGTTTGGAGGAATTGCCTCCATACAAATATCGTGGGATCAATATTCATTGTAAACTCAATTGGAACTATAGTGTTGAAAAAATGGTAAATGGAGGGTGGAAAGCTTATTATGGACTTGAAAACAAGTGTAATTTAATAGATCTTCAATTGTCGAACAAGAAAAATCTCCTGCTCTTGTCACTCATGTTATCTTATACAGATGTGAAGTTCGAGGATGCAATATTTCTAGAGAAGAATAAATGAAATCCAAAAGAACTTTATAACCTATAATCTCAATATTAAAAATAATACACCATATCATATCCTTCTCGTAGTAGTGAACCTCTCCCCCATTGAGTGCATGGCCACAATCAATTATTACATGTACAACAACAAGTCAAACAATGAGGATAACAAGAGACTCCCAAAAATGACATGCAACTCCAAAAAGAAGCACCAACTGCAAGGATGACATTAAGGCACCAAGTCTTGGCTAAATCATTGGGAATATAGGAAGTTGTCATTCTACAAGACACCGATAATATTAAAAATCTTATCACATCCAAATTCAATGAGAGTTTTGGTAGAAAATAAAACAAAGCTAAGTTATTGTTGTAGGATTTAACCTTGTACAAAAATCACCTGCAAGTGAATTCTTATAAAAATAAGAAGAAGAAGAAAAAGATAATACACACACACACACAAAGATTAGCTCTTGGAACCCAAAACCAAGAAAGCTAGATTGATTTTTCATTATATGCTTTTTAATGTTACAATACATTATATACATGTCGAAGCATTCATAAACCCCAATCCGTTAACCCTGGATTAGAACATAACCATAGTTCCCTTGAATAGATCTACCAAATACCATGGGTAAAGCCATCGTGCCCAAAACCATGGGTGGGTTCACCTACCATCCCTGGGTTCGCCTTGCATCCTTGGGTTCGCCCCCCTTTCTTGGGTTTGCCCAACCATGATTGGGTTCACATAAAAAATAAAAAAATAATAATAATAATCTCGAGGCATTGCCCTGGGCCCAAAGAATATAACACATACCTAACATTCTCCCACTTGTTGTTTTCTTTCCACGTAGAAGGTTGCAAAAGTGCATAGTCATTGGTCCAAGGCTGCAATGCCCATTGTTTCTTTACACCAAGAAAACTTCTCAGTGTTCACAGACTTTGTCAATGAATCTGCAACATTCTTCAAAGTGTCCCCCTTTACCAACAACACCTTTTTGTCTTCAACCATATCCTTCACAAAGTGATACTTAGCTTCAATATGTTTTGTCTTCGAATGATAATTAGGGTTCATTGCCAAGAAAATTACACTTTGGCTGTCACAATCTATCCTTATAGCTCATTGTACTAACCCCATACTTGAACACAATCTCTACAACCAAATTGCTTCCTTTCTTAGATGAGTGCTTGCCATGTATTCAACCTCTGTAGTTGAAAGTGCCACTACCTCTTTCTCATCACCCTAGCTGCTCCTCCAAAAAGGTTAAATATATACCCACTTGTAGATCTTCTCTGATCCAGATCACCAGCCTAGTTTGCGTCAAGAAAGCCATGTATTTCCAAAACTCTATCAAATCCTAGTCTTCCTTGGTAGCACAAGCCATAATCACTTGTGCCACGCAAATGCCTAAAAAATTACTTCATTGTTACCTAATGCTCCTTCCTTAGTTTTGACATAAACCTACTCAATACTTCCACTACTTGTATGATGTATGATTTGGTACAGATCGTTACATACATTAGACTATAAACTGCACTCACATATGGAACATGGGACATGTCCTCTTCCTCTTCATGTGTCTTGGGACACTATTCAACAAATAAATTTACACCTATAAGCATAAGAACTTTCACCGGTTTGTTATCCTACATATCAAACCTATGCAATATTGTCTCGACATACTTCCTCTAGTTTAACCAAAGCTTCTTCTTTGCCCAATCTTGTTAAATTTCAATGCCCAAAATATAGTTTGTAGCACCAAGATCCATCATGTCGAATTCAGAGGACAATTGGGTCTTCAAATCTTTGATAATTTCTTTATCATTTCCAATCAACAACATATCATCCACATACTAGAACAAATAAATAACATGCTCACCAATTAATTTAAAATACACATAGTGATCCGCTTTGCTCCCTGTGAAGCCAAGTCCCTGTATATATGTATCAATTTTTTTATACCACGTCCTTAGTGACTGCTTTAACCCATACAAACACTTTTTTAATCTACATACCAGTTCTTTCTTACTCGTCATCACAAAGCCTTCTAGTTGCTTCATGTAGATCTCTTCATCCATACCCCCACGAAGAGATGTTGTCTTCACATCCATCTGTTCTACCTCAAAATCAAAAGCAGCAACAATAGATAAAAATAATTTAATAGAAGCTAACTTGGCAATGTGAGAAAAAATATCACCAAAATCAATTGCCAACACCTGGGAATAACCTTTAATACCAACTGAGCTTTGTATTTCTCCACCTTTCCTTCTGCATTCATCTTGTTCTTAAACACCCATTTGTTGTCATTGATTTTCCTTCTAGCTAGCAACTCCACTAGATCCTAAGCCTCATTTGTGTCCAAGGTCGCCATTTTTTCAACCATGGCCTTTTTCGAGAGTTTCCCATCCTCCATATCCACTGCCTCCCTGATAGTTCTAGGATCATCATCAGTAATAGATAAAGCAAAATTTGAACAAAAAGCAGATGGACTATACCTCTCTGGGTGCCTTCTCTCTCAAATTGATCTCCTCAAAACTAGAGCGTGTGGTTCTTCCTCTTCTAATTCCTGTTCTTCTGTAGATCCCGATTCTTCCTCCTTCAGTTTAAACTCTACCTTCTTTGGTTCCTTTTCTTTTGGTAGGACTTCATGTTTAATAACATCTTTCACTTCTCTAAAAACCACATCTCGACTGTACACAACCTTCCTTATTTTTGGGTTCCAAAGCTCATAACTTTTTAAACCATCTTTATACCCAATAAAGATGCACCTTTCACATTTACTATCCAACTTGATTATTTTCTCCTTTGGAACATGTACATATGCATTGTAGCCAAATGCCCTGAGATGTGAGAGAGAGGGTTTCTTACTAGTCCATACCTCATGTGGAGTCTTATCTTGCAACGTTGTTGAAGGCAATATGTTAAACAGGTAACATGCAGTATCCATTGCCTCTACCTAGAATTCTTGTCCTATCCCAACACCACTGAGCATGCACCTTGCCTTTTCCATCAACGTCATTTTCATTCCTTTTTCAACTCCATTATGTTGAGGTGTGTATGGAGTGGTCTTATATTGTGTTATACCACACTTCTTATGGAACTTTTCAAATTACTTCTTGCAAAACTCTCCATCATTAACTATCCTTAACACCTTGACTTTCTTCACTATCTAATTTTCCACCGGAGCCTTAAATTCTTTAAACTTGTCAAAGACTTCATATTTGTTCCTAAGGAAATATATCCATGTATTCCTCAATAAGTGGTCTATAAATGAGACATGGTACACAGATTCACCCTGTGATGGAATATTCACAAGTCCAAACACATCATTGTGTGCAAGCTCTAATGTCCCTTTTTCCCTCTTTACACCAGAAGAAATGAGGGAAATACTAAGAGCGGGGGTGAATCAATATTTATTTTCAATTGTTGATGATGATGATGATGATGATGGTTAACGTCCGCTGAGACCAAATAATGATCTATCGGACCTAAAAAGACAAATTATTTATTTTGATTTAAGATTTTATTCCTATGCTCAAAAAGCTTGGAGAGAAGCCTCCCGAGTTCACTATAATTTTGGCATTGTAAAAGGTTAGGAAGGTCAGTATTGTAACAAAGGTTGTGAAATTGAGATCTAATGTGGTTGTATGCAGGGCACTCTAAGAGGAAGTGGTTTTCATCCTCGATGCTCCTATTCTCACAAATATGGCAGATCCTTTCTATCCATGGCGTTTTAGGAACTGCCCAACGGCCAGTTTCACTATGGAGCTCATGAAAATTCGTTCTAATCTTTGCTATATTAATTTTCTTCTTTGAGCTAGTTAAAATAGAGAGATACTTTTGATCTTCAAGGGTGGGGTTGATGACCCTCTTATAATAACTTAATTTTATTTTAGATGCTAAATCTTTCTCACACCACAATTTTTCTTTGAACTTAGAAGTAACAATATCTTTAATGTTATTTATGTTTTTCAAAGCATTATTCTCATTGATCTCCCAATAGTTTAACGAGGCCTTTGTGTCCTTATGCCATCCTCGGTTAAGCCTTAGGTGGTTTTGGCTGGAATTTAAAGCTAGCTTAGGAAGTCTATGATTGTCTATGTTATTGAGCTTGTGCTTGTACACCAGAAACCTGAGCATAGCTAGGCTCTCAATAGGAGAGAGACCTGCTTCTATAAGGAGAATAGGATAGGGTGTATTACTTTTAATTTTCAGGTTATAAATTATAAAACGCTTCTGGATTTTCTCAATCTTTCTCCATGATTCTCTGGAGATGCTGCAGCCCCAAACTTCACAGCCATATAAGATAACAGGAATGACTAAAGTTTCAAAGAGGAACTTCTTTTTATCCCACATTACGAGGTTTGCAGTTTTACAATTATTTTCAAGACCAAAATAAGCTTTCCATCCCCCATTGATCGTTTTCTCAATGCTATGGTTCCAGTTGAGCTTGTGATGGATATCAATTCCTAGGTACTTGTAAGAATACACTTCCTCCAAGTTATTATTGTCATACATAAAATTAGCGCAAGTGTCCTTCTTGGATTTGATAATCATAACTTTTGTTTTGTCAGTGTTAACAGTCATACCCATGGTAGAGCAGAAATCCTTAAGAAGCTTGAGTTGCTTATCAAGATCAGAAGGGCACCTTGCCAAAAGAACAATATCGTCAGCATAGAGAAGAAGGATAACGATTATCCCAGCTAAGATTGTGCCACCACATCCTGCTTCTTCTAAATAACCTTCAAGCTTATCGATGTAAATGCCAAATAAGGTAGGGGAGAGGGGGTAGCCTTGTTTAACTCCGATGTTACACTTAATATCTTTTGACCACCCCTCATTGTTCTTTAGCTTGGCAATTACATTCTCGTATAGCCTTATAGCAGCAGCTCTCAACTCAAGAGGAACCTTTAGCTCTTATAACCTATTCCAAAGGTTGTATCTAGGAACCGTATCGAAAGCCTTTCTAAAGTCTACAAAGCAGCAAAATAAATTGGATTTATCATTACGACATTCCTCCGCAATGATCCTAAGCGTAACAAGGTGGTCTGTTGTTGAGTGATGCCTTCTGAAACCTGCTTGGCCTTTAGCCCGCTTACCTTCACTTTCAAGCCATATGCTTAACTTTTTTTCCAGAATACTACCGTACAACTTGGCTAAGAGAGGGCTGATCATAATTGTCCGATAATTAGAGGGGTTATTTGTATCTCCACTTTTAAAAATAGGGATAATGAGGCTCTCAGTCCAAGGCTTAGGGAACCCTTGCTTAAAAGGTTGGTTGAAAAGCTTGTGGATGTGGGGGATGAGGACAGGGCCTCCAATTTTTAAGATTTCTGCCTGGTAACCTTCAATGTCCTTAGCTTTCCCATTCGCGAGGCGATTAACCCCAAACTTAATGTCTTCTAAAGAGAAGACTTCTTTCGTTGTGAGCAGGGTTGAATTATGCCAGTTAAGATCATTAAACCAGAACATAAGATGTACAACAAAGAATTATTCTATAAATAAAATGATGAGGACTCCATTCCTCTCATAAGAACTCAAATTCCAATTTGCACAATAAGGACTCAAATTCCAATTTGTACAATAAGAACTTATAACTCTTTCAGGCCTCCATCCCTAGATAAATACTCAAATATTCAATTATAAACCAGGCTCCAACCTATACAATGCTTCAATATCCATTGAAGGAGTCTCAAAAGCTTACAATGTCTGCTTCAAATAATCTTATGCAACGAAACTTCATCATGGTTTTTGTTGTACCTTAAGAAACCAATTTCCTGGCTATGGAGAAATTGTGCTTAAGACATTAATGATTATTGTTTGTTGTCACTTTATTGTTTGTTGTGTTCTCAAATGAAGGACCTGGAAAACTTGGTATTTCACCCTTAATACATGTATGACCAGAACATCTCAGAATGCCATTTGTTGCTAGATACAAATGATGAATGAAGAAAGCTTGAAGGGGAAGTTAAAGATAATATGTTGGTCTTTCACAAAAACTATTATATGTAACTTAGAAGAATTATGAAAATGAGAACTGAATCATAGATAATATGCTGCTTAACACAAAAACTACTGTCTGTGACTCTTGGAGAAGTTAAAGATAATATGATGGTCTTTCATAGAAACTATTATCTATAACTTAGAAAGGAAGGTGAAGACTTCAAGTATAGGAGCGCTCTTTTAAGGAATTTTAACTTTATCTACATAAGCAAATAAAGACCTACAACTTCATTACTATACTTGAAAGAAGAAAACATAAGATGACACATAACAGAGAGGGTTACAAAATTATGCCCAACAATTCATGGAAACTTCTGATTCTTTCATTAATCGACAATTATATCAGGAATACAGTGGCCTAGTCTTTGGGTTCTCAAAAATTCAAACCCCTTTTCTGTAAGTTTTCCTCCTTTTATACATTTGTGAAATAGTTGTTGATCTTTGAAACTATCAAACTACTAAACTGTTTATCTAATTATCTGAAGTAAGAATTATTAAAAAATATTACCCAAAGGGTAAAGACATCTCAAAGAACATAAAATAATGGAAAATAACTGAACATAGAATATGACAATGACTGTTGGCTTTCGGATCTGTTAATCGGCTCTTAAGTTCCTTTGCGGATGCTTTAATAATGCTTAATCCATTTAAACTGTAATTAACTGCATTAAACTTTGACTTGTGCATAGACTGGGGCTTACGTATATATCGGATGCGCTTATATTGGCCAAACACAAAGAAAACATGCCAAACTGCTTTTTCTTCAGATTTGACTTCAACGCTGATTTTTCCTTTTACACAACAAAATTAACGCAAAGCACACAAAAGCGGAACTGAAAAAGAATTAATCAGTTTAATAACTCCATCGGATCCGGAATCCCATCGCATATCGCAATCGGCCCTTTTAGTGGTGATTAACCCAATCCTACCAATCTGCGATATGGTGGACCCAACAATAGTAAAAAACATGGCATATAAACCATATAGGGTCCGGCCATAGATATAAAACGTTATGCGATATCGCGGACCCATCGGGGCTTTATAATACAATATATATATGCTTCGAGTCCGGCCCATTGGCCCATCGCATATCGCAATCGACACTATTGGCAGAACCAATCATTCATATCATTGTGGACCCACCGAAACTTTAAAACATAATATATATGTGTTTAAGGTCCGGCCTGTTTAACGCTTTATTTATATTATAATCCTTTATAATAAAAATACATATAAAATGTGTAACCATACCTTTTTCCGCCTTTTCCAAAGCCTTTGCACAGTTTTCAAGCTACGCCTTTATCGCAATCGACGATTCCTATGGTAATAATTCATATAACTGCCCGCTGCAATTTTTGTGATTGCGATCTAATCGCATCGCTAACACAAACACACACATATATATAGGACCTGCTCCATATAACTATTATATTGTGATTTGACTTGATCACATGGGCCGATTCTTTAACAATTCTTCCTTTAGCGATGCTGATATATAATAAACAAAATGTTTCACTTCTTTTAGACTTTTATGTGGGGGGGGGTAAAGAATATAAAGGAATTTTATTGAGTTTGAATTCCCGATAGTGATATAACTGATAAATAAACTTCAAACACAATATAAGCTACAACATCTGGCTCCAATTGGGGATATTGCTCTTGTCACAGAAGCACTAAGAACCACAGATTAGTGCCTTGTCCTTGGGCATGGAGTCATACATTACTTCGCCAAGATTAACTGTGTGAAAATTTTATACAGTGAACCCACGCCGATATCTGTAGTGATAGGATGTTTGTTGAGAATCGTAGATCAATAGCCTTAGTTGGGCATGGAGCCTGAAACTGTGAAAACCATGAAATTTGACAAACTGGAACCTGACAATCCTAAAGTCTGAAGCCTCTGCAAACCAGTGTCCAACTGGGAAAGTCACCCTTATTCATCAACTAATGATTAAACTGAAGAACTGCAACTAGAAACCAAATGCTCAACACTTGAGATTATTTATGTACAAGTTCATACATATGCACATGATTGATCTCCATAAGGTGAAGTCAATCTTCTAGTGGTAACAGGTTAGCATTTGAGTGCTTAATCTAGAACCATTCTGCCAATGAATCTTGAAAATGCAATTCATCCTGAACAAAAAATAAATTATGCATAAAAGCAGCTCACAACAAAAATTAGGAGTATATCCACGAAATGATATGTGTAGACTGCTAATAAATTCTTCCATGTAATTTGACACATGATCTTCAAAAGTATAAGAAAAAATATGTTCTTGATTAGCCCCAAAAAAGAAAATCTCTATGTATGAGGGTTCCTGCTCAATTAGACCTTCTATTGGGATAATATGTTCAACAGAACAATCATCAACATCTTTAAGAAAACGATCTATGTGACTTTCATGTCTCCACTTTTCATCTCTAAGCTTTGATTGAAAATAATTTGTAATTCTAACCTCAGGAAGAAAGAGAGGTTTTTTCACATTACTATATGACATATGATCAATTTCAAAGAGATTGTTTACCTCTGATCCATGGGCATCCTTACATTCTTCAATGCAATGATATACAATCTCTTTATCATCTTTCTTTTTACATAAGATAGCCTCTTTTGCTATGATAGATGGCTCAATATATTGTTGTCCAACATATTCCACTTGTTGATTTCTTCCTGTAGGTTCAACATCCAACTGATGCACTTGAAGATCTTCATCATGTTCCCCATTTAAACCATTTTCATTATAGATAGAAGGATCATCAAATTTAACAAAATAGGAACTCTGGGGATTTATTTGCAACTCAATCATTTCTTCCTCTTCTTGACTGCTGAGCAGAGACTCTTGATGCATGTTTGAACTTTCCTCCATCTGAATACTCTCTTGATTTGCTTGGAACAGAGTTAACCAATTATCTACTTGGGAGATCATTGGAGAGAAATGTTTTATAAAATTTTCCACATCATTTTGAGAAAACGATGCTCGATCTGCTTGGACCATAGTCAATCAATTCTCTGCTTAGGAGATTATTGAAGAAAAACTTTTCTGCATCATTTTGAGAAAATGATAGTTCCTCGCTTTCAGAGACTTGCTCATAGTTAATCTGGCTATAATCTCTCTGAATGCTTGATATATTTTCAACAAGATTATGATGAGCTTTTAAAGTTTCTTTAGAAACATAATATTCAGAACAACCTTAAAAAAGAAACTTGTGTGGATAATAAATTCTACAAGAAGAATTGAATACTGAATGGAGATATTTCAAAGATGAAATGCTTGAACGAGGCGGAGGCCTGAACCAAGCCCTAGCTTCTTGGTCCAAAGAAAACATAAACAACTTCATCTTAACATCTTCATGAATGATGTCTTGCTGCTCCATGCATTCATGAAACTCTTGGAGATGCTGAGCTTGATCTTCATATTCCATTCTACTAAATTTTGGAAGATACTTATCCTGCTCATAAAATGCAGGCATATCATGAGGATAGCCGGTGATCCCAGTAAAACCAAATGGATCAAATTTATGGGCTAAAAATGCAGGGAGAGCCATTAAAACCCAGAAAAGATAACTTCAAAGTACAGTGGATTCCCCAATCAATGTTGTAAGTGAAAATCACAGGTGTGAATGTACAACCAACTGCTGAAACTTGTCACTCTCAAGAATCAACTTCAAACTTAATGAATTCAAGAAAAAATGTTCTTATTCTATTGCTTTGCAATCTGTGGTCTTTGTTACAAAGGAGTCACCTTTTATTGCTTTTATTTGAAATAGCCAAGTATTTTCTCCTCACTGAACAACCAGAGGAAAATCTTAAAAACCCAGGGAAAATTTTCTTGTCTTCTTCCCTCGGCAGCGGTGCCAATTAATGTTGTATATTAAGAAACCAATTTCTTGGCTGTGGAGAAATTGTGCTTAAGACATTAATGATTATTGTTTGTTGTCACTTTATTGCTTGTTGTGTTATCAAATGAAGGACCTGGAAAACTTGGTCTTTAACCCTTAATACATGTATGACCAGAACATCTTAGAATGCAATTTGTTGCTAGATACAAATGATGAATGAAGAAAGCTTGAAGGGGAAGTTAAAGATAATATGCGGTCTTTCACAAAAACTACTATCTGTAACTTAGAAGAATTATGAAAATGAGAACTGAATCATAGACAATATGCTGCTTAACATAGAAAATACTATTTGTGACTCTTGGCGAAGTTAAAGATAATATGCTGGTCTTTCATAGAAACTGTTATCTATAACTTAGAAAGGAAGGTGAAGACTTCAAGTATAGGAGCACTCTTTTAAGGAATTTTAACTTGATCTACATAAGCAAATAAAGACCTACAACTTCATTACTATAATTAAAGAAGAAAACATAAGATGACACATAACAGAGAGGGTAACAAAATTATACCCAAGAATTCATGGAAACTTCTTATTCTTTCATTAATCAACAATTATATCAGGAATACAGTGGCCTAGTCTTTGGGTTCTCCAAAATTCGAACCCATTTTCTGTAAGTTTTCCTCCTTTTATACATTTGTGAAATAGTTGCTGATCTTTGAAATTGTCAAACTACTAAACTGTTTCTCTAACTATCTGAAGTAAGAATTATTACAAAATATTACCTAGAGGGTAAAGACATCTCAAAGAACATAAAATAACGGAAAATAACTGAACATAGAAGATGACAATGATTGCTGGCTTTCGGCTCTGTTAATTGGCTATTGAGTTCCTTTGCGGATGCTTTAATAACGCTTAATCCATTTAAACCGTAATTAATTGCATTAAACTTTGAATTGTGCATAGACCGGGGCTTACGTATATATCAAATGTGCTTATATTGGCCAAACACAAAGAAAACATGCCCAACTTCGTTTTCTTCAGATTCGGCTTCAACGCTGATTTTTCATTTTGCATAACAAAATTAACACAAAGCACGCAAAAGCAGAACTGAAAAAGAATAAATCCAGTTTAATAACTCCATCGGATCTGGAATCCCATCGCATATCGCAATCGATGCTTTCAGTGGTGTATTAACCCAATCCTACCAATTTGCGATATGGCGGACCCGATGATAGTATAAAACATGGCATATAAACCATATCGGGTCTGGCCATCGCATATCGCAATCGGCGGAACCCATATATCCATATATATATATATATATATATATATATATATATATATCATTATGCGATATTGCGGACTCGTCGGGGCTTTATAATACAATATATATATGCTTCGGGTCCAGCCCATCGGCCCATCGCATATTGCAATCGGCGCTATCGGCGGAACCAATCATTTATATCATTGCGGACCTGCTGAAACTTTAAAACATAATATATATGTGTTTCGGGTTTGGCCTGTTTAATGCTTTATTTCTATTATAATCCTTTATAATAGAAATACATATAAAATGTGTAACCATACCTTTTTCCGCCTTTTCCAAAACCTTTGCACAATTTTCAAGATATGCCTTTATCGCAACTGGCGATCGGCGATTCCTGTGGTAATAATTCATATAATTGCCCGCTGCACTTTTCACGATTGCGATCTAATCGCATCGCTAACACACACACAAACACACACACACACACACACACACATATATATGACCCGCTCCATATAACTATTATATTGTGATTTGACTTCACATGGGCCGATTCTTTAACAATTCTTCCTTTAGCGACGCCGATATATAATAAACAAAATGTTTCACTTCTTTTAGACTTTTCGGGGCGGGGGGTAAAGAATATAAAGGAATTTTATTGAGTTTGAACTCCCAATAGTGATATAATTGATAAATAAACTTCAAACATGATATAAGCTACAACAGTTTCAACAATGTTGCTTTAAAGGTGTCTTCAACAGGTCTGCACATCGGGTCCTCATAAGGTCCTTCAACAATTCTTCAATAATGCTTCATCAAGTGTTCAAGAGTGCTTCAACAAAAGCTTGCTCCAAGGAATGTCTTCAAAAAGGGTCTCAATTATGCTTCCAATGATGCACTAATATCTTTAATAGTGCTCCAAGAACACTCCAATGAAGGCCTTGACTCTGCACAATAAGTGTAGAAAGGCAGCTCTAACAATGGTCTCAAATTTTTGCAGTAAGTCTACTTCTGCAATAGTTTCAAGTCTATGCAATATTTCTTCAAAGAACTTTGAAGGAATGACCAGTAATGAAGCTAAGAAAATCATCCTTCAAAATTCCAAGTCAACCTTTCAAACATTAGGATGATGTTCCTCCAATTATGTCCACAATAAGTCGAAGATGTAGTTTGTAATAAGTTCGTAAGAGGGCTAAAGATAGACCTTTGTCACAACTAAAAAACTTGAGTTCTATCATAGGAATTATGACCTCCGATCTTCATGATCATTACTGAGTATAAGAGCCTCCAAAACTTTGCATTTTAGCCTTATGATAATTTCCACAAATATGAACGGTAATAGGCTACAGGACGAGGTTAGTTACAACCATATATTCTTGCCTCAGGACCAGACTTACAAAGGGATAAAGTTTCCCTAGTTATAGGTGTTGAAACTAAATCATGAGGTAACCTTAGGGCCGAGATTTATAGAGGATGAAACTGGGTCTATACAAAGGCCCAGGTTTAGAGGTTGGATTAAATCTGGAACAGGTCAAGTTTATACCCTTCAAATGGATAAATAGAAACACATATATGTTTTTTCTCAAGTCTGAAAATGTTCCTTCTATTTTCTAGCCTTAAATCATCAAACTGCTTACTTAAAATCAGTGTAGAAATGGAGAGGTCTAGTTTCAATATATACTTGTTCGATCATGTGAAAAGACACATATTTTGGAAGGAAGGAGCCGACTTGTGCAATAACATTTTTTTAATTCTTTAATGTGGTAACCAAATTTGGCTGGTGATGAACAATATTGCTGCAATGAGAAGTAATATTCGCACATCGTAGAGAGAACACTAACAAATGTTTATTGATTTTTCTTGAGGTCTGCCCACTACATTTGAAGAAAATGTTTCAAAGTCTCATCACCATCGATCATTTTGTGCATATTTTGTAATCAAAGAATTCCAAGGAGTTTCCCCTTGCTGAAAGACTTCCTTAAACAATTGTTGAGCATAATCCATTCTCCCATACTTCACATACATGTCAAGTATGGCACTAGCTATGAACACATTTGATTCATACCCATTTTTAATAATATAACCATGTATCCACTTTCCTTTCTCAATAAATGGAACACTTCCACATATATTAAGAATGATATCGAGTATGAAATGGCCTCTCTTGATAGCTTTCCTTTGTAGTGCTTAAAAACAATATGACATTTGGAAGAGAGAAACACCAAGGCTTCTGCATTTTACATTCCAGGCATTCTTCCTATCTTTTCCTAACATCAATGCTTGTGAGTGGTGATTTTGCCTCCATAATTCAAGCAATCATGTCCTTTCTGACCAGCATGATAGTCTCTAGCAGTTCATCCACATTTTGGCTAGTTAGGGCACTAACACACTTGAACCATAGGTACATCACCACCCCATTCTTTCTTGCATGACTTGTTTTGGGCTTGCTCCCTCCTTATTTACCCTTATTAACCATTTCAACCATGGCAAACCTATTTGTCATTATGATCATGCCACTAATTTGTCATGTTTAGGGCTTCTTCCATGTATGTTTTGTAGGAAAATATTTGTTCTTTGTGCTTAGGCCATCAATGACAACAATGACATCTCAACAGGAAAAACTCACCCGATTATGCTTCCCATATACACAATGTTCACCGAAATCAAAATCCAGAGAGAAATTAGAAATAACTTCTACCATACCATTACCATGTAGTATTTGGAAGCCCTTCTCTCCAATGTGTCCCACTCTTTGATGCCACAACATAGTCTTTTCACCAAAGATTACAAGATTTTCTGCTCCACTTTTGAGAACCACAAAATTATTGCACTCATTAATAATGGTAGTGCTAGAAATTTTTATATAGTTATGATCTCAACTCCCCTAATCAATATCAATGCTCCCTGAACCATCTTGCAGGTATCTTTCTCAAACATTACTTTTACACCTGCATCATCCATATTTCTTACAAAAATTAGATTTCTGGTCAATCCTGGAATTTGTAGAACACCAGTAAGTGTTCTAATCCTTCCACATTGTAGCTTCAACTTGACTTTCTCACATCCTATGATTATGGTCTTCCTGTCATCACCTAGGAAGACATCACCACCATCATATTTCTCGTACTTGCATAACCACCCCCTATGGGGAGTCATGTGAAAGGATACACTTGAGTCAATCAACCATGCCTCATGATCTACATGTGTACTTAAAGAAGAAGCCAAGTACACATACCCACCTTCATCTGAGGTGGTTTTCACCTATGTAGAAGGAGAATCATGAGATCACTTTCCTTTCTCAAGAGTTTTAGATCTATAGTCATTTTTGTAGTGCCCTTCTTGTTTGCATTTCCAGTTATTGTCATTGTGACAACGACCCTCCAAAATTTTGCCTCACCCATTTTGGAGCCTACTTATGTTTTCATGAGTTATCGCTTCAATCCATCTTATGTCATTGTGTCATTTGTTTATATTTTTCCTAAACATTGATTATCCTTCAACATATATACGTGTTACTTTTTCTGCTAGGTCAAAGTTACCCACGTGTCACTTTCTTATCTCTTAGAAGTTAGCTTGTCGCCTTTCTAAAGATAATAAAATCCTTAGCTTTCTTTATGACCTAGCTAACCTTCCTCACTTGACATGCACACATCACAAAAGCATGAAAGCACATCTTTATGTCCTAGCGGAAGCACACTTTCAAAATTTAACTTCACACATGTACGACAAATGGAAATTGTGTTATCTTGGGAAACTGGGCACTTCTGATTCTCAGCTTGAGTGCACTCGTTGTCAAAAACAAGTGTGCACTCCTTGTCTTCAACAGGTTCACACTCCTTAACAACAAAAGGTGCGTACTCCTTGTCTTTCACACATTCACACTCCTTGTTTGCATGCAGAAAGGAATATAAAATAAGGGTATTCTCCCTCTTCACTCATCTAACCCAATGATCATGTGATAAATGGCAAGCATGTGTTGAAACCCTAATATTAACTTACATGTAATTTTTCTTTATAAGGAGCTCAACTCGTTGTTCATTGTCACAATCAATATTCACTTTGAGTTGAGCGCATTTTATCATTACAAGGAGCCTCTCCTCACTCTTGGTCACAAGTGCGCTAATTCTTGGTAAGTTTTGAGAAGTGTTGCTTTTGTCATTTTTAGTGTCACTTTTGCTTTCTTTAGTGGTGTTTTGATCTACATTTTTACATATTAATTGGCATTTATATTTATTCTTGCTCGCACAAGTGTTGTCTTGTTGTTGCATGTGGAGTTTCTACTAACTCTTCGCATTCCATGGCTTTTCACCTTTTAGTCATGATTGCGAGGGGATATATGAACACTTGCAACTTGTTTCTCTCACTTTTACTGTGCTCTTTACTTGTTATTAATCATTTCTTAGCCATTTTTGAGATTATCCTTCTCTCAATGTGCATTACAGACTTGTAGGGAACAAGCATCCACTTCTTACTCATTGTAACTGCAACATGTGCCCAACCGAGAAGAAGTATTATGCCGCTATCTCACAAAAAAACAGATCAATGACTTAAAAATTATCCTCTTTGAGGGGGAAACCTCCTTTACATTACATAAATGAACAATTCTTGGATGATACAAATGATAAGACCTCCTTGGTATATATAGGAGTATAAGGGGTCACAATATAATCATAGCCTACATAACAATAATAATGTAAGGGCACAACAATAACAATAGTGGGCTTATATGGAGCACAACAATAAGAATAGGGGACTACACTAACAATAACAATAAGGGGAATACACTAGTATTTAAGGACCTAACATGCCCCTCTCCTTCAAAAAGTGTTTTCCTCAACGCTTGAGTATTTTTGGATGCTTCTGTATAAAATTCTCATCCTCCCATGTGGAATTTTTAGTGGGTAAGTTCTTCCACTTAATGAGATAATCTGAAATTAATCGATTCCGTAGTTGTTGGGTTCTTATTTCCGTAACTGATTTAGGCTCAAATATGATTTTCCATTCTTCGTTAAGTTCTAGAAACACTATTTGAACTGGGAGCTTGTCACCTATAACCTTCTTTAAGTATGAAACATGGAAAACTGGGTGTACTCGAGAAGATGCAAGCATCTCCAATTTGTATGCCATAATACCAATATTTTACAACACCTTGTAAGGACCATAGTACTTGGGTGATAATTTATTATCCTTCTTAGCTTGCTTGAGGGACATTTGTTTGTATAGTCGTAAAAATACACATTCGCCTACATCAAAACGTCTTTCACTACGATGTTGATATGTCTGTTGTTTCATTTGATTTTGCACGAGAGTGAGGTTATCTTTTAAAAGTTGGAGAACTTGTTGTTGATGCTTGATGTGATCTTCCACTGCTTGAACCTTAGAATTTTTTGTTAAATATGATGCGATGGATGGTGGATGATATCCATAAAGTTCCATAAATGGGGTCATTTTTGCTGCAGTATGGAAGAAAGTGCTATACCACCATTTAGCTAGAGGTAACCACTTGACCCATTGTGTTTATTTATCATATACAAAGCAACAAAGATATATTTCCAAACATTTGTTCACTATCTCAGTTTTCCCATAAGATTGAGGATGATAAGATAAGTTATGAGTTAATTGAGTTCCAAGACAAGAAAATAATTTTGTCCAAAAATTTATAGTGAAAATGGGATCTCTGTCAGTTACAATAATCTTTGCGTTTCTATGTAGCTTTTGAATTGTTTCCATAAATGTAGAAGCAACTGTACTAACTTTAAAAGGATGAGATAATGCATAAAAGTGTGCATACTCGGTAAGTCTATCAACTAGCACCATGATGACACTCCTTCCTTTAGACTTGGGTAAACCTATGATAAAATCCATTGAGACCTCCTCCCAACGTTGACTTGGAATGGCTAAAGGTTGTAACAGACACGAGGTCTTAATTGTCTCAACTTTAATTGGTTGACATACCAAACATTCTGCCACAAACTTATGAATATCAGATTTAAGGCCATCCCAAAAAAATTCCTTCTTGACCATGTGGTAAGTTTTTAAAAATCTTGAGTGCCCTCCTAAGGGTGGGGGGGGGGGGGGGGGGTGGTGTGCAATTCCAAAATATTTGTTTGCTTGAGTTGGGAATTCTTACAAAGATATAAGCAATCTTTGTACCATAATGAATCATTTTTCTAGCTAAATGTATCAAATGTACTGGGATCTTGTTGCAACTTTTGAATGAGTGTCCACATCTCTTCGTCATCTTCCATTCATCCCTTACTTCACTTATCCAATACTGTTGGATAATAGAAATGGCACAAAGAAATTCTTCTACATCCTCGTCCTTTCTTGAGAGTGCATCTGCAACAACATTTTGCTTCCCTTTTTTGTAGATGATTTCAAAGTCATAACCCAACATCTTTGTGACCCATTTTTGTTGCTCTTATGAAGATAATATTTGTTCCAAAAAGTATTTAAGACTATCATGATCTGTTTTTACCTTGAAGTGTCTTCCCATTAGGTAAGGTCTCCATTGTTTTAGTGCATGTAGTATTGCCAACATTTCCTTCTCTTAAATTGTTAGGTCCCTATTACACTCGTGTATTCCCTTATTATTATTGTCATTGTAGCCCCTTATTGTTATTGTTGTGCCCATGTTGTCCCCATATTATTATTATTGTGCCCCATAGAAGCCCATTATTGTTATTGTTGTGCCCTTACATTATTATTGTTATGTCGGCTCTGATTATATTGTGACCCCTTAGAATCCTATATAAAGAAAAGATGTATTTTCATTTCTATCATCCAAGAATTGTTCATTTATGTAATGTAAAGGATGTTTCCCCCTCGAGGATACTACTTTTGAAGTCGCTGATATATCTCATTCTTCTATTTTGTGAGCAGGTTGCATAACAATTGGTATCAAAGCTTTGGATTTTAGGGTTTCGTTGCTTCAAACAAGCCATCATAGAATTTTCTCTATAACTTTTTTTCTACGAAACTTAACAAGGTGAAATTAAAACCCATTTGAGACTACATTTTGATGAACCTCGGGACATAATTTCATATCTTGTCTCGCTATATTTTCGGAGATATGAACTAAGGAAGTTAGGGTTTTTGCAGGCTCTCGAATTCGATCTCAAACATGTCACCTTGGGAAAATCGTTATAATTGTTTCTCTAAGCATCAGATTGAAATTTTGTAAAGAGTCACAGAAAGAGGACAGACTGTAGTTTTATTTGTATCATTTGCAGGTCTAAAGGTCAAAACAGTGACACGTGGCACTTCGTACAAGTTCACTCTACTGAACCAGTCTATAATCAGGACATCGTGGGAGATTTGACATAACTCTTTCTTGGAGAATCCAATCTGGATCAGACTTGTGGGGTTGGAAAGAGGATGCAAAGGCTATCAAATGACAAAATTTCAGACCTTGGAGATCCAAATTACAAATATACAACAGATTCAATATCGAGCTCCTATAAAGAGAAAAAAAGGTGTGTAGGCTTTTTAATTTTTTTTCATAAGTTTGGTTTGAAAAAATTGTTTGAAGTAATTCAAAGGGCACAATGAAGCATATTTATCATTAATTGATGCCCCGAAGAAAGAAAATGGAAACACCTAGTAAGAAACCTGAGATCTCTAGCATGACTCATGAAGAAGAGGAAGAAATGCAACATGATAGGGACAATGGCATCGAGATCAGTAGTAGCTGGTTTCCCTTAATCAGAGAAATTATGACCTCCAATGCTTCCCAGGTTTGCCCTCAGTAAGTATTTCCTTTTTAATCAAACTCAGGGCATTAATAATTAATATTCAAATATAATAATTATTAATCTACTAAATTAATAATATTTAAGTGGTAGATAATTCATAATTTGTATTGACTATTAATTATGACTATTTAGTATCAATAGTATTATTAATTATCATTATAAGATTACTACTTATGATTATTAAAAATTAGTATTATTAACTATCACTAATTATTATCATAGATTATAACTAGTAGTATTATCATTAATTCAAAAAATTAAGAATTAATCCAAGTAACCCCCTAAAATAATCTAATTAATATTCAAATTAAAAAGATCTCATTAATTTTGATAAATTAACTCATTATTATTAATATTTAGTATTTATTACTATTATTTATTATTTATTGAAAACTATTAACAATAATTATTTATAACAATTATAATACTTACTATTTATTATTATTCTTCTTATTTTTATCATTAATTATTATTATCAAAAAATTTAGATTATTAATAAATTTAACTACAAGATACTATTATTATAAATCATTTCAAATTATTATATGCAAGATTATTATTAAGAAAGAGAAAAGAAAAAAAATTATTAATTGTTAAGAGAGAAAGTATTTTACTAAGAAACCTTTACTACTTATTATTAATATTAATTTATCATCATAAATTAATATTATATAATTAAAACTAAAATAAACCTAAATTAAAAATAAATAAAATTAAAAATTAAAATAAATTAAAATAAATAAAAATTAAATAAATAAATAAATAATAGATTAAATTAAATATTTTGATATTATTAATTATTAAACAGCCGACTTTCATTTTTTCCTTAAATCAAAACAACTTTCTTCATAACTATTTATATCTCCTATCAAGCTCTTCTTCTATCAACACTCAATAGTTGCCCTGATGATGGATCCCTGTTGGGATCTGAAACGTTGACAGAAATAATGGTTTTTACTGTGGGTTCTCCGGTTTCTAATAAAGATGATATATCAAAATTACGAGACCAGGTGCAACAAATTTCACTCTCACAAAAAGTAACAAAAGCTAAGATGGATGGTTTAAAGAAAGGCGTGGAAGCTAAGATGAATGGTGTGGAAGCTAATATGGAAGGCGTGGAAGCTAATATGGATGGTTTAGAAGTAAACATTGAATATTTGAAGAAAGACATGGAAGGTTTTGCAAAGTTGCTACAAGAAATGCTTCCTAATGGCGAAAAGGTAGTAGAGGAAACTCATGATGAGAACAAAAGAAATGTTAGTCATGATTTCATAGAATCTTACGTTGGATTGAAGACCCACCATTGTCCAAAGATCGATATGAGGAATTTTGATGGCAAGGATCTTGTAACATGGATACTACAGATGGAGCAATATTTCGATCTCCATAATGTGCAAAACACACAAAAGGTACGCATGGAGACTTTATATTTGGAACCCAATCAGTTTGTATGGTATCGATGGATTTTCTCTCATAAAAAAATTGCCACTTGGGAAATTTTTACGGAAGAAATGATAGCACATTATGAGGATACAAAAAGCAACACCTTTTTTAGCCAAATGATAAATCTCCAACAAAAGGGTTCAATGGTGGAGCACATTGAGGACTTCCAAAAATTGAATATAAGGGTAAAATATATTCCATAGGAGCTTAAGATTCATGTGTTCATAGGGACTTAAATGATAACATCCGACATGAGGTTTGCCTTTGGGAACCTAATTCATTGGAGAAGGCATTCAGGTTGGCAAGAAAAATTGAAAGCAAAATTATGGCAACAAAGAATCCTACCAATCACAACTATAAACATGGAAGTGTTGTTGCCTCTAGCCTTCCACAACCTACAAGGTTGACACCACAACAATTGGAAGAAAACAGAGCAAAAGGGCTTTGTTATAGTTGTGATAGAAAATACAATAAAGGTCATAAGTGTGCTGAGAAGAAATTATTTTACATTGATTGTGAAGAGGAAGAAGAAAAGGAACAAGAAACATCAAAAGAAAAGGATACACACGAGGAACAAACCCTAAAGAAAGAAGAAATGAATCCGACCATATCTTGTAATGCATTGGCCGAAATTACCACTCCTAAAACTATCAAGATAGAAGGACATATCAAGAAGAAAAATGTAATAGCGTTGATTGATTTAGGCAGCACCCATAATTTTATTCAT
Source organism: Pinus tabuliformis (assembly GCA_031772625.1). Taxonomy (NCBI): domain Eukaryota; kingdom Viridiplantae; phylum Streptophyta; class Pinopsida; order Pinales; family Pinaceae; genus Pinus; species Pinus tabuliformis. The sequence continues at coordinate 40,382,953 of CM062819.1, forward strand.
TGTAAGACAACGAAGAAATTGATTTGCTTCTATATCGAGCACTAGAGTGTCAAGTGATGGTTACAAATGGAGGAACCATAAATTGCTCTAGAAAGTGCCATAATATCAAGATATCCATGGTAGAATATGTGTTGAATAATCCAATTCTTTCCATTCCAATGGGTGGTGTTGATGTTGTACTAGGAATCCAATGGCTACAATCTTTGGGTACGATAGCTTCTTCTTTTTTTTAGAGGGAAAGGAAGTTGAATTAAGGGGTATCGAGAAAGATAATCAACTCTAACAGCATGACAAAGCTTCTAGAGAAAGAACAACATGGCGTAATTGCACAATTATGTTGGCTATAGATTCCCACATCGAAATCATATATTTCTCGAGATCTCCAAAAAGTCTTGGACAATCATTCCAAGGTATTTAAGACTCCCAAAGCCTCCCACCTATTCGTGATCATGATCATGCTATTCATTTGATTCCAGGAGGTGTTCCTCCAAACATCAAACCTTACAGATATCCCTATGCCAAAAAGAGTGAAATTTAACGTATCCTTGCAGAAATGCTAGAGGATGGTATAATTCAACCTAATCAAAGTTATTTCTCTGCTCTAGTATTATTGGTGCACGAGAAGGATGGATCATGGTGCATCTGTCCAGATTATATGGAGCTCAACAAGATCACTATTAAAGATAAATTTCCCATTCCTGTCATTGATGAATTATTGGATGAATTGCATTGAGCAATTTACTTCACCAAGTTGAACCTTCGTTCAGGATATCATCAAATTAGAATGAAGACGGAAGACATTCCAAAAACAACAGTTAGAACTCATTAGGGTCATTATGAATTTTTGGTCATGCCTTTTGGCCTTACCAATGCATCTTCTACATTTCAAAGTTTGATGAATTCCATTTTCAAACCCTTAGAAAATTTGTGTTAGTAGTTTTTGATGATATACTAATATACAACAAGCCTTGGAAGGATCATGTTCAACATGTTGATAAAGTGCTCAAACTATTAGAGGAGAAACAATTAAATGCAAAAACCTCCAAATGTTTCTTTGGAGTACAAGAGGTGGAATATTTGGGTCATATTGTATCTCATGAAGGTGTTAAGGTAGACCCTAGCAAAATTAAAGCCATTAAGGAATGGAAAATCCCCACACCCATAAAACATCTGTGAGGATTTCTCGAGTTGACATGGTGTTATCGCAAGTTTGTTGAGAATTATGAGAGAATATCAGCACCTCTAACAACATTACTGAAGAAAGTTGCATTTTCTTGGACTCCGGAAGCAACAAAAGCCTTTGAACATCTTAAAGAGGCAATGTGCCAAGCACCAGTCTTAGCTACACTGGACTTCACAAAAACCTTTATTGTGGAATGTGATGCCTCAGGAAATGGAATTGGTGTTGTTTTAATGCAATAAGAAAGACCAATTGCTTTTGAAAGTCGTCCAATCAAAGGAAAGTAATTACACAAAACTATTTAGAGAAGGAAATGTTGGCAATACTACACGCACTTAAGAAATGACAACCATACCTAATGGAAGACACTTCAAGCTGAAAACAGATCATGATAGTCTTAAATACTTTTTAGAACAAAGATTATCTTCAGAAGAGCAAAAAAAATCAGTCACAAAGATGTTGGATTATGAATTTGAAATCATCTACAAAAAAGGGAAGCAAAATGTTGTTGCAGATGCACTCTCAAGAAAGGATGAGGATGTGGAAGTATTGCTTTGTGCCATTTATATTATCCAACCAGATTGGATAAACGAAGCAAGGGATGAATGGAAGAATGATCCACATGGATGTTGCTGGCCACCCTCCTATCCCACTTGGACCCCCACCACTGTCTCTTTCAATTTTTTAGTTTCCCTATTTGTAGCACAATTTACTATTTTTGGCAGTTTTTTGGGTCGTGAACTTCTGAAGCCGTTTTGAGGCCCTAAACGACGTTTTTGGGAAAATGGGGGCCAATAAGGGATACAAACCAATGTTGGCCATTCAAAAGTTGTAGTCCTTCAATGTATCTTTCTAACGAGGTATTCTACGCGTTAAACAGAGATCATATGCCATAGTTACGACCCCGGGAAGTTGATGTACCAATTTAACCAAATGGGGCCCATAGCTTGGCGCTTCATCTCCTAGGGTTAGGTTTTTGGATGTTTATGGTTTTCCATTGTTTCTCAATAATAAATAGGCCTTTGAGCCTCATTGTAACAGAGTTCAGAGGCATGTATCTGTCACATCTCTTCTTAGAGATAAGCTACCATCACCCGAGCTAGTCTTATTTCCATTCTGTTTGTAAGCATATCTCAGTATTTGATATTAATGAAATGAAATGTTATTTCTACTGCATATTTGTATTTATAGTTATTTCTGTAATTTGTTGTGTTTCTATGTAAATCCGGATCAAAGAATGATAAAGAAGTGTGGGAACTCATTCAAAAGTTGTAGCAAGATCCGAGTACATATGATACATTTAGTTGGAAAAATGATTGATTATGGTACAATGATCGCTTATACCTCTGTAAGAATTCCCAACTCAAACAAAATATTCTACTAGAATTGCACGCCTGTTCCTTAGGAGGGCATTCAAGATTTTTAAAAACTTACCACAGGGTTAAGAAGGAATTTTTTTGGGATGACCTTAAATTTGATATTCAAAAGTTTGTGGCCAAATGTTTGGTTTGCCAACAAAATAAAGTTGAGACAATTAAGACCCCAGGTCTATTACAACCTTTATCCATTCCAAGTCAATGTTGGGAGGGGGTTTCAATGGATTTTATCACAGGTTTACCCAAGTCCGAATGAAAGAGTGTCATCATGCTGGTAGTGGATAGATTTACCAAGTATGCACAATTTTGTGCATTATCTCATCCATTTAAAGCTAGTACAATGGCTACTGAATTTATGGAAACAATTCAAAAGCTACATGGAAACCCAAATATTATTGTAAGCGACAGAGATCCTATTTTCACTAGAAATTTTTGGACAAAATTATTTTCTTGTCTGGGTAATAAGTTAGCTCATAGCTCATCTTATCATCCTCAATCTGATAGGAAAACTAAGATAGTGAACAAATGTTTGGAAGGATATCTTCGTTGCTTTGTATCTGATAAACAAACACAATGGGTCAAATGGTTGCCTCTGGCTAAATGGTGGTATAACACTTCCATCCATACTGCAGCAAAAATGACCCCATTTATGGCACTTTATGGATATCATCCATCATTCATCACATCATATTTAAGAGAAAATTCTAAGGTTTTGTTAGTGTCAGTGTCTTCACACTGCCATCAGTGATCAAAATCACTCTTTTGCATTTCATACTAGGAGTCGAATTCTGATGAGTTGCATTCCATTAGGCCATGGATCAACTGATGATAGGGTTCATTTCATTTTTTTCCCTCATGACACATATGCTGACCTCTTTTCATGTGTGATTCAGTCAATGGTTCAGGTTCAGGTTCATTTTCAGTTTATTTCATCAAATAGGTCTTAGGTCTTAGGGTTATAGTCTCATTAGGTATTAGGGTTTTACCATGACAAATTTTCAGTAACCATTGACTAATAATGGTCAGCAGACACATGAGGATGACAATAATCATCAAAAAGTTTTAATCTCATAATTTGTAAACTTAATAAATTTTTCACCTCAAAACCAGTTTGAGGTGAAAACAGAGCATTGGTATATTTTGTAAATTTCATGTAATTTTATTATTTCTCATATGTAATTAATAGTCTCATGCTGCTCTTGGTCACCTGCTAATATTTCCAAGTACATGCCACTGCAAAAGTCAAAGAAATCAAAGCATCAGTTCTCCTATTCAAGCAAAAGATCAAGCATCCAAAAAATAGAGTATTTAAAAAGCAAATAGACATTATAAAGTGGGTTTTGAAGAATGAAAAATCAAAAGTTGCCAAGCCATATAAAGGTCATCCCTCTCTTAAGTTATTTTATTGTTTGAGTTGAGGTCTATGAGAAAAAACGTGATTTTGAAGTGTTATTGAGCAAAGGGAGTGAAATCACTGTGTTTGTGGAGAAAACTGAGTGGCGCTACGCACCAAAGTCTAGCGCTACGCACCTGGATTTTTCCTGCAGCGTAATTTTGAACTGGCGCTACGCACTTGGGAGAGTGCGCTACACACCTGGTAGTTGATCTCCAAATCGTTACAAATTGCTTCAAATCACCTAAAAACTCCCAAATTCCTCAATTGCAAGTAACACCATTATTCTTGCTGAAAAGAATTGTTGCATTAGTCTTGGGTTGTTTTGTTTCTCAAAAAATCAAACCCTAGTTTCACTAAACTATCTCCTATATTTTGGTTATGGCTGTCCTATATCATATATTTGCTTTTCCCTAAACCCCATTCCCCTCATATATAACTCCCTAGACATAATTCCCTAAACTTTTCCCTAATCCCCAAACCCTATACACATACATCCCAAACCCTATACACATATACCCCAAACCCTACACTATTCACTAACCCTACTCACTCCCTACATCTCTTTCCCACTCCTGTTCACCCTCACCTATTTTCCTATTCAAATATATTCATACTCATCTTACCTTCATTCACCAATTCACCACTCTTCATTCACCACGCTTGATTCACCACAAGAGAAACATCTATAAAACAATGGAGAGGGACAGTGAGTATGAATTGGAAGATGAAACCCTTAGTGATAGTTCCAGGGAGAGAGACACATAGGGCAGGAAGCCTCATAAGGTAGGAAAACATATCAGAGAAGAGCCCACTAGTTTGAGGGAGTTGCAAACCTGCCCATTTGCCATTTCTTGTTTTAGACATCAATCATGTTTCAGTTTCTGTGAAATGGTGGAAAGGGTCAAATCTCATCATGAATTAGCGAGGTTGTTTGTGACACATTTGGACAACAATGAGGTAAACCTTGCTGGAGTTACATTCACTTTATCACTAGCTGTTATTTCAGAAGCTACAGGTATTCCAAATGTGGGTGAGAAGTGGAACAAAGGTTAGGACACTGACAGGGAGTACTATGAGCCTTACATCAAGGCTAAATACCACAACAAACTCAAGAGAGTATTCCCCTTTAAATTCTTGGAGGATAGGTTTGATCCATTGATGAAGATCATCGTCAAGTACTTTACTTGTGAAGGTAGGTTCTCCCGCTTGTATGCCTACCAAATTAGACTGTTGATGCATTTCACTAGGGTGAGAATGATGAATATACCCCCAACAGTTAACTAGCATCTAGCACTACTCTTTGATTAAAATCATTGTTTTGCATCAGCTGAACCTTCTTAACATGCCATGGGAAACCTTCATTTCTCATGAAATGTTCAAAGGTGTTATAGACATATTTGGGAACTTCAACCCCAATCTTATATGTCGATAAACTAGGGCTCTTTAACCCCTAAAAAAGTTGTTTCATACCCTAAAAGAACATGGTCATCTGATTACATCATTCCCCAAAATTTCCACCTGAAAAACCATCAAGAATTGGCCTAAACTGGACCATACTGACTGCTCCACTGTCAGGGTGCGATGCATACTGACTTCTACACTAGCCAGGTTCGATGCATACTGATGAGGCCTTCTATAGGGTGCGATGAGCGAGGATGGACAAATGTCCGAGACAGTTTGCTAAGTGGATGCTCATAGAATCTTCTAGAAACTTCCCCTTTAACACTTGCCTCTCTGAATTCGCCCCAAAGATGAGTAAGAGATCTAAACTTCAGTTATATCCCCTCTTGTGGAACCAAATGTAACAAGTGGAATGACACTAATCAAATCCCAGAGATGACTCACACCCTTGCACACATCTATAAATGAATCCCTCATTTAAGAGATCCGGAGGCTGGAATATGGTGAATTTCAAGTAAGTGCTGATAGTTTGAGGAAAGAGCATTGTATTGTTGGTGTGATCTTGCTATTTCATGAGGTGAAGAGGGCTTGATGCTGGGAGGATGATGCTGGATCAGACAACTGTGTTGTAATTCTCTCTTCTATTTAATAAAGTTCTTTGAGTTTTCTTCCATATAATTGTGCATTTGTGAATGCTATTATTTGTGAATGCCATTGTATGTTCATTATATTTCTGATTCTGAAATGATTATGATATAATAGATCAAGATGCTTTGACGACTCTTTGTTACTGTGTTTCTACAGGTACTCTCCAAGCGGGATAAGTACGGAGAGGAGTTGCAAGTTCTGTCAAGGGGGAGAAAGATCAAACAAGGAGTTAAGCAGAAGATCCAAGTTGGTTCCTTTGTCCTTCTCTTATCTATTATGCATGGAAGAAATCATGAATTGCTTTAAATTGTTGTTTCTAGGATAGCTGCCAAACCTAGAGGGCTAGTCGATCGAAAAGACACTAGTTTTCCCAGAAACAAAAGGCCCTCAAATTTTTTCATCAGTGCCTCATGAAGAAGGTGGACCTTCAGGGCATGAAAAGGTCCAAGAAACTGAAACTATTGGAGTGCCAGTATCTGTGACATATGAGAGGGGCACTAGGAAACTTTTTGCAGCTTCCACGCAACTATTATCTCCATAAGGTGTGGAAGGGGTCTCGCCTTCATCTTCAGGCCACAGGCAAATGCTATCTCCACAAGGAGTGGAAGGGACTTTGCCTTATTCCTCAGTTAAACAGGTACAAGTTGGGTAGCAACACAAGGGAAAAGGTAAAGGCAAGAAAAAAATGCATGAGAAGGATCCTAGTGATGGGCAAGGGAGAGATTTTGACCTTGTTGATCATGAGGAGACACAAGGAGTTGATGTCATTGAATTGGATGCTCAAGATCCAAGGACTGTCAAAGACATGATCATTAAGGAACAAGAGGTGTTACACCAAAAAATGTCACCATGGCTATTTACAGTTGGTATGGCTCTATCAACAGTCATACTACCCTCTTAAGCAAGTCTTATGCCTCTGCTATCCATGTCAAACTCCAAGAAAGAGAGAAAGTCTTTATAAATGTGTTTATCTCTGGGTACGCAGGTTCTCTCAACCTTGCCTGCGAGTACGCACCTAATGTTCATGATGTCTGCGTCCAAGGACGCTCTGTATCTAAAGGGGCAGGTGCGTCCCTCTGAAAAGGTTAAAATTCGCAAGTTTTATCTTCAAAAACTTACTTGTGGTCATTTCTAGAGCATTCTAGAAGGTTGTTTGACGTGTATTGAGTGCCTCCAGGTGGTTCATGCACTCCTACCAAAGAGGAACTTATCCCATCAATAAGGGAGTGATCCCATCCAAAGAGGGGACTATTCCATTGATGGTGGACCTGATTAACTTCCTCTTGAACATTATAAATACAGGCATTGGGCCAGAAGGAGGGAGGTTGAAAGCTATACATTTCTAAGGGTAAATGCTGCAGGAATTAGGACTCCCATTTAGAAGCTTGTGAGGAGAGATTGCCATCTTTGCTTGTTCTATTTGGAAGTGGGTGATCTTTGTCAAAGTAGAGGAAGACTCTTGTGGACCCTGGAAGGAGCTTGCACAACACCAAGGCTCAGGTTGTAATGGTTCCTTTTGATTACCTTTAATGCAAATTGGTCCATTCTTCTCAATAACTTGTTGTTTATGGGTTATTTCATGTACTCCTTGGTCTATATGTTGAATATGCTTTGTTTTATGTTATAATTAGGTGCTATTTAATTGTTTGACTGTTGGTGATTGCAGGTTTTGGAGAAAAGGAGGAGCTCATCCAGATCAACAAAGCTTGGACTTCTACAACAGCGTTTGGACAAAGGTAAGAACGAAACACTTGATTTCTCATATCATAATGCATGTTTAGAGAAGGATAGCTCTAGTTTGTTTTGTTTGTCATTAGAATGTCTTAGACTTCTAGGAAGGTCGGTTGTGTCCGCACTTTTGACTGATTCCGTGTGACAAATTGGCGACTCCGCTGGGGATTCCATTAATGAGAAAAGTCTTTTCCTTTGTGTGAACTTTGCTTTGAGAAAATTGGTTTATTTTTCTGGTTTTGGCTCTGTGACTTTGTCTCTGGGTGGGTTAGCTTAGGATTAGTTTTATTTTGGTTTTTCTTGAGTTTTTCAGAAGAAAGCACCCTCTGAGTGCTGCACAGTGCGTCCCTGGACGCACTTTTGCTGTGTGCACAGAGCGGGCCCGCACCTGTGCTAACGGGTTGCCTGCGTCCCCTGCTAAAATTTGAGAAAATTACATTTTTTGCATTTTTTGCTCTTAGATTTTGTTTTTTCTTAGTTTTTTCTGCCTAGATTCATTAGTCCCTTGCCAAGAATCTTCACCTGAACTTGTTTCGATAGCATTGAGTGTTTTAGTGGATTTCATCGAAGTATAAGCCTTAGGGTTTGATTTTGAGTAGGTCTTGTAGTGACTTTGGCGGTAGGAGTTGTCAAGCCTTAGATCTCTTTGGTTTTGTCAGCATTCTAAGAAGTCAGACCTGTCATAAAGTCTACCTGTGAGAGCAACTTACCATTGAGTTGTCTCTTGGGCCAATTTCGAAGTGCTTGTTGTTTAAGTCTTGAATTCCATTTTACAAAAAGAACAAAAAGATTTGAGTTTTGTTTTGACTAGTCTTTTGATTCTGCATTAGCTGGTCCTTGATTTGATTTTGATCAAGTAAAACAACCTAGAATCATCTTTGTGAGCTTTTGCCTTGTTAAGTTTGCTTAGAGTAATCTCTCTTTTGATTTGCTTGTGAGTCAAGTTTTCATAGATTTTATAGTTTTTTGAGATTGTTTTTTTTGTTAAGATAGATTTATATGCTTTATTTAAAAGAGAAAATACGAAAACATCTCCTTTGAAAAGTTTTGTTTCAAGTAGCTTTGAAAGTTTTGAAAGAAAAAGAGTTTTTTGTGCAAGTAAAGAGTGGTCATGTTTGTGTGCTTGAAAAGAAAAATGGAATTGTTTCTTTGATTGTCTTTTCTAAGGAAGTTGTTTTCTCTAAAATTTGCATTCTCTCAACTCTCTTAGTTAAGAATTTCATTGAAAAAGGAAAGTAGCGTAAATCATCTTAGGTGCATCTTTGTAGTGGTTGGAGTCGAGTCTACACACCATTGGTTTCACTTCCACTACCTTTTGACTTTAAAGAAAAACCATAAAAGTAACGCTTAAAGTAAAATTGAAATAGTAACTTTTATTTACTAGGGCTCTGAAACACCAATTTAGATCAGGCTAGTGTCTTGGAGTAGGTGAGTAATTAACTCTCCAAGACAACAAAACCAAACAAGTAGCTTATCTTGTGATAGAATAAATCCAATTGTCTCACTTGTACTCTGGGAAAGCTCCTCTTAAAGGAGAAGCACGAGCTCGTGTCCGAACCAGTGAGGGGATCATTCCCCCCTCGTTGGGAACGACGCCAGACACGCACGTATTACAAACGGTAAACCTCGGATTAACCATTGTCGAGGAGCCAGGGGTCACTTGTCGGTAAACCTTGGATTATTGTCAAGGAGCCGGCAAGGGGATTGAGCTTGCTACTCTGCCCTTGCGTGCTGTCGGAGTTTAGACTGTTCCCCCAGGTGCATTTGTTGCGGTTGGTAACCTTAGTGGCCATTATCTTTAGGATTCTACCGAGGTGACGGTGGAGGGAAGGTCCCACTGTACCTAGAGCAGACGTCGGCTAGACTCACTTGGATTTTCTGGGGGGTTCACTTCACTCGAGACGGTTAAAGTGGAGGAACTTGGTCCAGTCTATTCATTAAGCAGGTTGCCGGGGTAACTGTTCCACCCGCCATTTCTGTACTGAATCCAGCGAGGTTGGGCTTCATCACCAACTAGCGCTTTTGGTCTGGAAGACTACTGTTTGTGTTTGGTTTGACGCCCTAGATTCTTTAGGCGTGTGATTCAAATTTGTTTGGTTCTTTAGAGACTTTAGGTGGTTTGATTTGAAATTTTATTTTGTTTTCGTGTGTAGTAGTTAAAAGTTTTTAGCTGTGGCGGAATTACCGAGACAGTCCCGTAGACTTCGGGGCCAGTCTCCTGAAGTTGTTTCTGTGGCCGAATTGTTGAGAAGATCCCGTAGACTTAGGGGTGAACCTCCTCAAGACGAGTCCAGTCATCTAGAAGGTTTAAAGGTCCTTGTAACTCCTCCTAGTGGCAGTAGAGTAGGTTCACCTGAAGAAGGAGAATCTTCCTTGGTGGTCCATCCAGATTACCAAAGTTTAGAGACAGGTTATAATCCCGAAGCTGTTACAATTTCTGAGCTTGTTGGTAGTTTTTCGTCTGCTAGTGATACAGGCGAAGAACCAGAAATATCCGAACCTGTTACTCCGACTTCTAGTGTTCCTGATTCACCGAGAATAGAAAGAATTATCACCGAAAATCTTCCTGTTGGTTTGATTGCTATTGAAGAACTTGTTCCAGAGGAAGAAATAGGCGTCTCTGATCCTGAAGATCAAATTACCCTTGATCTAAGGGAGCGTGAATCTATCTTTTACAGTCCTCCTAGAAGTACTACTTGGTACCTTTCGTTAACCAATTATTTAGACAACTTTGGGCTAGGTTTTTCTACACCTCGTACTCCTTTTCCACCTGGAGGTATTCATACTCCTGTAAATATGTCTGGTCATTCGTCCGTGTTTACACAAAGTCCTGAATCTTTTTTACATGGCGGTCCTTCTGTTCCTACTGGGTATCAATCTCTTTCTGGTACCTTTGCAGGAGCATCTCCTCAACCCATTGATCATGGGTTATTAGTTGGAAACAGTGGTAATGTACCATTGGGTGTAGGAGACATTTACATGATGTCAGGTTCAGTTCCCGTTTCCCAACCTCAAGGTGGCCAATTACCGCCTGGGGGGCAGCCTCCGTTAATGCCTGGGGGGAAACCTCAAGGTACTTCATTCGTGTCTGGGGGGCAACCTCAAGGTCAGTACGCTCCTATAGGGCAATACATACCTCAAGGTCAACCCCAACCTCAATATGTACCCCAAGGTCAACCTCAGTATCAATATCAACCTCAAGGATGGCAACCTCAAGGATGGCAACCCCAAGGGTATCAACCCCAAGGGTATCAACCTCAAGGATACCAACCTCAAGGTCAAGGTCAACCCCAGTACCCGTATTTACCTCAAGGTTATCAACCTCAAGGTCAATACTCAGGTCAAGGTTATCAACCACCTCAAGGTCAATCATATGGTCAAGGTATGGGAACTGCACCTTACAGTTATCAATCCTATCCTCAATCCGGCTATGGATCTCAGTATCCTCAACCTGTTATGGGTCAATACCCTGGAATGTTAATGTGGGATCCATCACAGGGTCAACAGGTGTTGCAGCCAAGTATACAGTCGGTACCTCAAGCTGGGCAACCTGTAGTTTCTGGTCCACCCCAGCAACCGCAACCTGTCCAGTCAAGTGTTCAAACCTCTGTAACTTCGGTAGTTACTCAGCCGCCAATTGCACCTAGTACTCCATCTCAAACGGCTGCTGCAACTACCGCCACATCTACCATACTTACTTCTGGAGTATCGACGGCTCCGGTTTCTACTGTCTCTGTAACCACTCCTCAGACATCTGTACCGTTGTCCGGATCTACGATTCAAACCACGGTCCAGATGCCTATAGGCCAGCCTGGTATAAGTACGGTTGTCACTACTCAACCTCAATTTGTTCAACCTCCGTACCAGGGACAGTACCAACCTGGGCAAGCTGTCCAACAACCGGTTTACCAGTATCAACCGTATCCTGGGTACACTTATCAACAACCTCAGCAACCCCAGTACGGTCCGGTTAATCTTGGTTTTCCAGGAGGATATAATATCCCAAATGCGACTCTTGTTCCTAGTTATCCTGGATATCCTCCTCCTGGGGCCGGTGTTGTGACCCAGAGTTTTAGAGATCCTAACCGGCAGTTACCATTTATCGCAACTTTGGATTTACCAGACTTGACGCGCCTAACGAATGATCCAATTCAATATCTTCCGTTCTGGCCGTCAATGCCAAATAAGTTGCCCAGCGATATACCCAAGTTCGAAGGTAAGTCTGGAGAGGATCCGTCTAATCACGTGATGACTTACCACCTCTGGTGTGCTTCAAATTCTATCTCAGATGATTCGATCCGCTTACGTCTTTTCCAGCGTACACTCATTGGTCTCGCGGCCAAGTGGTACATTGAATTACCACGAGCCTCTTTTTACAATTTTAGCCAGTTAGCTACCTCGTTTTTAACTCACTTTCAGTTGCCAGTCAGATACGATAACGACACGGAGTTATTAACTTCACTAAAACAATCAACCTCCACGTATATTTCCGATCACATTCATGAGTGGAGACGTCGAAGAAGGCTAGTGAAAGTTTTTATCCCGGACCAAATCTTAGCTGAATGGTTTGTTAAATCATTATTACCAAGGATTACTGAAGATGTAGCTAAGGCCGGAGTAGTTACTGAGGAGCAAGTCATTGCTCAGGCACAATACCTTGACTTAGTTTACACTCAGTCGGGTACATTACACGAGAAGATTCCGGATCTTCCAAAGTCGAATCAAATCGCTGTTGCTCCTTCGGGATCTCATGCCGCTGATGGTATGATTGGTATCATGAATACAAAGAGCAAGAAGAAGTCTTCCAAGGCTTCAACTACTCCTATTATCACTTTGCCTGATTCCCCGACAGGAGAGTCTTCTCCTGAACTTACCGCCGATATTCACGCTGTAGAGTCATCTACGGCCAAATCAAAAAACGGTGGAAAGAAGAAAGGAAAGAAGAAGGCTAAAGCAGACAAGGCTCCAAAGGAGAAAACAGAAAAGTCAGAAACCAATGACGAAAAGCGCAAACCTCGATATCCTTGTCTTATTTGTGAAGAAGATCATTTTACGAGAGATTGCCCTCATCGGGCCGAGGTAGTGAAAATAGTCAAAGGTTCTCCCACTCCTGCTGTGTTAAAAAATCCATTTCCGGAGCAGGAGAATAAAATGATAGGTTCTTCCTCGAATGCCAGTGAAGAACCCATTTTGATGATGTCTCATGTGAGGATTGCGACTCGATCGCAAGATTATGGTAGTAAGAATCCTGTTGATGGTAAGGAAGCAGAATCTTCTCACTCTAACCCATCAACCTCAGCTCCTGGTTCCGATCCACTACAGATCGAGAAACCTAACCCAGACTTAGTAATTAAACCGCCCGCCAAGGGTGTACTTCGAAGGTCTGCTTTCAATCCACATGCGAGAGCGGCCCAGAATTACAACATTGTTGAGGACTTAGCTGTTTCACCCTCAGCAATGTCGGCGTTAGAAGTGCTGCAATCATGCCCAGCACAACGAAAATTGCTTTTGTCGGCTATAGGAGCTGTTTATGTTCAGGATCCGAATCTAATGATCTTCGATCTAGAAAATAGTACACCGCGTCTCCCCCATCAAATGGCTTTCCAAATTCCAGTGATAGTAAAAAACAGGCCTATTCATAGGACTGTGATTGATGAGGGAGCTTCTACGTGTATTATGTCGATTCAATGTTGGAGATCCCTTGGTTCTCCTTCGTTGAACCAATCCCCCACCATCCTTAAGGCCTTTGATGGCCGTGGGTTCCGTCCGTTTGGTATTCTACAGGAATTGCCTATAGGGGTAGAAGGTAAAACCGTTAGTCTGGATGTGGAAGTGGTTGATGCCCCTCTAGACTACAACCTTCTTTTGGGTCGAAGTTGGTCATATGCTATGACAGCGGTCGTTTCATCAGTCTTCAGAGTAATTAAGTTTCCACATAACGGTAAGATCGTGACTATTGATCAACTGACATACTTTTCATCCGACCCAGCCTCTTCAGAGAGTATCCAACATGTCGGTAAGACGACAATCCCTTATAGGGACGTTGGTGTAGGTTTAGTTAAGGATTCCGGTTTACTGGGAACTTTTCCTCTCCCTCCACTAAGCGTAGAACCTTCATTTGCATCAATTCATATGATTACATCAGAAAACATTATTTATGATGATCCTTGGATTGTCCCATCTGATTCTGAGATAGACTCATTCGGTAATGCTATGCCCTTGAGTCCATATGAAATTGCTTATGAAGCTCTCTTGTCTTTTACCGACTCTCATTCAACCGAGATCGACCAAATGAATGTGGTCAGTGAAGAATCACTTTTCACCTCAACCTTAGTACGGATAGCGTTTCCCGAAGTCGTGTCATCTGACGAACAACTTCGCGAAATCCTAAGTGTAGACTATCTACCATGGGAGGATCTCCATCACAGATCTTCGTTTTTACCTAAGGATGATGCATTTGAAAATGATTTTTCATCTATCTTTACCGCTGAATATGTCAAAGACGCTTAGGATCCAACGAAACATTCTGATTCAGAGTTGAATTTAGGGAATATTTCTCGTACGATTCCCATTGATATTTCAGTGAAGCCCGGAATTGAGGAGAACATTCATATAGGTGCCGCATGTACAAAAGATGAAATCCAAACTTACAAGGCCCTATTCCAAGAATTCCGCGATGTGTTTGCCTGGTCTTACGAGGAAATGCCGGGAATCGACCTGCCATTGTTGTTCATGAAATAAAGACCTACCCGGATGCTAAACCCGTCCGGCAACGGTTGCGTCAGATTCACCCTCGAAAAGCGGCTGCGATTAAAGCAGAAGTCGAAAAGCTGTTGAAAGCAGTTTCATTTATCCGATCCCGTTAACGGATTGGGTATCGAATATTGTTCCGGTCAACAAGAAACAAGGAACAATAAGAATCTGTATCGATTATAGGGATATCAATCGAGCTTGTCCAAAAGACAACTATCCTACGCCTTATATCGATCAAATTATTGATGATTGTGCCGGAAGTGAAATGTTTTCCTTCATGGATGGTTTTTCGGGCTATAATCAAATCAATATTCTACCTGCCGACCAACCAAAAACGGCATTCATTTGTCCATGGGGGACGTTTGCTTATTGCAAATTACCTTTTGGGCTTAAGAATGCCGGGGCCACTTTTCAACGGGCGATGTCTTACGCATTTCACGACATCAAGCACATTGTGCAACCGTATCTCGATGATTTGCCTGCTCATTCTTTCCGTCGAGCTGATCACCTTGTCCACCTACGAGCAATCTTTATGAGGTGTAGGCATTATCGAATTCGGTTGAATCCCCACAAGTGTGTTTTCTGTATAGAAACAGGTCGATTGCTGGGATTTGTTGTTTCAAAAGCCGGTATTCGCGTCGATCCCTCGAAAGTCGAGGCTATCATCAAATTGCCTCCTCCTTCGAGTTTGCGCCAACTCCAAAGTTTGCAGGGGAAAGCGAACTTTTTACGCCGATTCATCCCAAACTACGCCGAGGTCACTAAAGGTTTTACACGGTTGTTGAAACAGAACGTTCAATTCTTTTGGGACGAGATTGCCCAACAATCTTTTGATGCACTTAAACACGCGTTGACCCATGCACCGTTGTTGCATCCTCCCAACTACAACCAGGACTACTTCTTATACCTCGCAGCTTCGCATTCCACCATTGGAATGGTGTTAGTTCAAGAAGATGAATTCGGAGCGGAACATGTGATATATTATCTCAGTAGGACCTTAAATCCCACTGAGCTAAAATATTCGCATGTGGAGAAATTGGCCCTGGCAGCCGTTCAAGCTGTCCAGCGTTTTCGTCACTACATTCTTCTCCGTAAAACTACAGTTATTTCGGATTGCAACCCTATGATTTACATTTTGACAAAACAACTGCTAGGGGGCAAGTACTCTAAATGGATCGTTATCCTGCAAGAGTTCGACTTGGAATTCGAGAAGTCCAAGTCTAAGAAATCCTTAGTTTTTGCGGAATTGATGTGTGATTTCCCGCGTACTGACACAGAGACTGTGGCAGAAGAGTCCATTGCGGACAAATCTTTGTTTCTTATCAGTACTTTAGATCCGTGGTACGGAGATATAATCATCTATCTCCAAACCCAAACCTTTCGGCCTGAAGCTTCAAAGACGGAACGTCGAAAAATTCGGTTTCAATCCCAGCAATACAAAATTATTGGAGATACACTTTATCGCCGGGGGGCAGACTTAGTTTTTCGACGTTGTCTAACTCACGAAGAGGCTGAGAGGGTTTTGAATGATTGTCACTCTGGAGCATGTGGCGGTCATATGTCTGGGTATGCCACAGCTCAGAAGGTGTTGCGCGCTGGTTACTTCTGGCCATCTATGTTTAAGGATTGTATCATTGCAGTCAGGAAGTGCCACAACTGCCAAGTGTTTGATCGAAAGATGCGCGCACCGCCTGCTCCTCTCCACCCTATAATTGCCGTTGGTCCATTCGCCAAATGGGGTATCGACTTTATTACTTGTAACCCTCACTCGGCCGGGGGGCATGCGTATATCATCCTCGCGGTTGATTATTTCACTAAATGGGCCGAGGCGATGCCTACATTCGACGCAAGCGGCAAAACAGCTGCAGTTTTCGTAT
This sequence comes from Pinus tabuliformis, assembly GCA_031772625.1. NCBI lineage: Eukaryota > Viridiplantae > Streptophyta > Pinopsida > Pinales > Pinaceae > Pinus > Pinus tabuliformis. The sequence goes on from CM062819.1 coordinate 40,399,315, forward strand.
TCAATCATATTATAACTAGGTTTGGTGTCCCACAAGCAATCATTACTGACCATGGGAGCCATTTTCGAAACAACATGATGACTGAGCTTACAAGCCAGCTTGGTTTGCGCCACGACAGCTCTACTCCTTATTATCCGCAAGCCAACGGTTTGGTTGAGTCTATCAACAAAGTTCTAGTTATCATGATCCGACGAACCATTGGTATTCATCGGACGAATTGGCACAACATGTTATTTTCGGCTCTATGGGCATACCGAACCTCAGTGAAAACCTCAACAGGGTTCACTCCTTTCCAGCTAGTTTATGGCTTGGAAGCTGTGTTACCCATTGAATGCGAAATCCCATCACTTCAAATGGCTGTCGAATTACTCCCAGCTACTTTCGAAGAGGAGAAACGTTTATTGTACTTAGCTAAATTAGATGAGACTCGACGTGACGCTGCATTGGCAATCGAGACTCACGCGAAGCGAATGAAAGCTCAGTATGATAGAAATGTGACCCCTCGAAGTTTTTCGGAGGGAGACCTAGTGCTTTTATATGATCAAGCTAACGATAAGCTAGGTGCTGGAAAATTCGTTCCTATGTGGCATGGACCCTATATTGTAAAGCGAAAGCTAGCAAAAGGGGCTTATGAGCTGGTAGATTTTGATGGTGACTCTTTGGGTAAACCCAGAAATGGACTTTACCTAAAGAGGTATTATGCTTAAATGGTGGGTATGGAGAATTTTTAGTTAGGTTAGGTTTTCTTTCTAGCTAGTATGATTGTTAGTTAGTCAGTGTGCTTAGCTTAGTGAGTGTGTTTTTCGTCGTTATTCTGGCTTATCTTGGTTTTACTCTTGATATTACAGATGTCGACGCTTCTCCAAACATACATTGGATTTGCTGATGGTGCTTGTCGTAGTACACGGAATATCTCTTCCGCAGCTTGGGTTATCTATTCACCCTCTGACGAGTTAGTTTCTATGCATGGGGTAAGCCTCGGTCAAACAACGAACAACATTGCAGAATACAGTGCAGTGGTTGAATTATTATCCGAATCTATTTCATTTGGAATTCGACGTTTGATAGTGAGGTTAGATTCTGAACTTGTTGTATTACAGCTTAATAGAGTCTATGCCATTAGAAATCCTGTGTTATTAAGGTTGTTTTTGAGAGTGCGTCTCTTGGAACGTGAATTTGATTACATTGAATATCAGCATATTCCAAGGTCCTTAAATACATTAGCAGATGCAATTGCTTCTCGAGTGTTGGACAGACATTTACGATAATCATGCAAGTAAATTTAAAAACATTTCATCATACATGTTAAACAAGATGAGCCGGTAATAGTGATATATATATCGATAGGAGTGTGTCAAAAAATATACATCGTCTTCGATCATAGGTTGAAAAACACCTTATGATCGGCAAAATGATAGGGTACAAAAAAGTCAAAAATGTCACATGTGTCTACAAAGTGACTAGCCAATCACTGGTGGTGCTCTCTGTATGACACCACTGCACGGGCTACCTTGCGCAAAAATCTCCTAAACGGTCCAGGGACCGCGACTACATAGCGCTGAAGTCTGATAGGAATATCATCCATAGTAGTCTCAGGTATATCCGCCGTCAGACGCTGTAGATCATGCTCCAACTCAGCTAGTACCTCTGCAGCCGCCGTGTCCTGTGGGGCCAGTACCGGTGCAACTGGATGTCTCCTCTCAAAAGGCCGGAGGTTGGCTGGACGCTGTGGACCAACATCTGCATTTTGAAAATTTTGCTGTCAGTTTTGAGACGATAAAAAAAAAAAATAAAAAAAAAAAAAAATACATAATTTGAAAACTCGTGAAAAATAAAGTACCTCTGTCGTCCCATTGTTCTCCCTGTGGAAGAACCATGTCCGGATCACCTCGAAAATCTACTCCGGCATACGGAAAGTCCTGAATCGCAAACACCTGGTCCTCTAACCAGTGAAAATAACTGTCAGTGAATCGAACAACTGCCGCACCCTCGTCCGGATGCCGGGCCATCACCGTAACCCATCGTACCAGCTTTGGCTCCTGAGGACCCAAAATATCAACAGTGAGATGCTGAGGGATCAGCATCAGAATTCTCTCTAAGGCAAAGCTCACGACTATAGGCCCATATCCAAAGGTATTTAGTTTCCCGGTCTTTGCCCTGGTCAGTTGAGCTTTCAAGTTAGCCGACACCGCATCACACCAGTTGAAGATGGTGCCTTGGAGACAGTCAATTGCCATCCGCATTTGGGACCCAGTGGCAATATGTAAAGTGGCTGAGCCACAAATCCTGGTCACAGTGAAAGCTAAGACCATGAGTTCACGCCGAGAGATGTATTTGATCTCTATGCCTTTCGCATGGTGTCGATCAGGTAGGCACCAATCTGCTCGGAGACTATCAAGGGATTGGCCACCCGGCCTAGTCCCGGCTAGATTGAGTTGCTCGCCTCTATTTGGCAAGCCAGTAAGAAAGTAGATATCAGAGGGCTCTATCTCGAGTTGTTGCCCCCCGATATAAAAGCATTGCTCTTGAACGTTCCATCTCTCGACCAGCCACTCCAAGAATCTTACCTGAGCCCTCATGCCAGGTATGGCCCAGTATTTGTATAATCCACATCCTCTTAGGGCATCGAGGGAAGGTTGATGATTGATTGCAGCTTCATCAACCTCCTCATGCTCTCTTTCTCTCCAATCCAGCATGATAAGTGCCCTACACATGAACAAACAGGCATTAGAACAAATTTTGGGTAAATTCAATGGTTAATTTGGGAGCTTGGGGTTTCAAAATCCGCGTTTTGCGGAGGACGCATCCCGCGTTTGGCGCACAGTGCGCCGGGACGCAGGTGGCCTGAAGGTAGCCTGCGTCCCCCGACCTTTTCCCTGTGTAGGAAAAAGTCGAGGGACGCAAGCCAGCCTTTAGGGAACCTGCGTCCCCCGCAGAGCGGTTTTCAAAACCCAAAACCCCCCAAAAATAAAAAATGAAACCTAAAATAAATTTCTAAACGGATGAAATTGACAAGGAGGATGTTGTGAAATACCTGGAAGAGACGGCGTTCGATTCTAACGGTCGGATTTTCCGCAGCGACCACAGGAAGTTTCTTGTCAAAAGCTCCTTTTTCAACCTCAACAGTCAAACGGTAAAAATGACATGGTAAAAAGTCTTTTTATAGGTTTTTTGGATGAATTTGTTCATTTTTCACCATGGAAAGATGTTTTTCGATGTATTTTTGCCTATCTTAAACAGGTATGAGTAATGTGTCGCTTTTGTGCAGGACAAAGGGACTTAGAAGGAAAATTGTCATTTTTTACGAACCAAAACATCAGAGTCATCTTTTAAGCCCTTTTCTGACTCCTAAAAAATGAAAAGATTGCCGAGCGTTTCTTTTACACTCGTTAAAACGGAATTAAAAGACGGTCCCCTTATAGCTCTTTTCTGACCGTAAAATCAGGAAAAGATTGCCGGGTTTTTGTCGTTTCAAACTCGATACGGAAATAAAACGACGTGTCCTTGATCGCTTTTTACTTTTCAGGTCAGTGGCACTAATTATGAAAGTACTCCTTGGTCGCAAGATCAAGCGGTTCCCCCAGGTATTATTTTATACTTTTTCGGGCTTGAGGGACACAAATCTACGAAAAAGTTCAACTTGGAGTCTTCTTAAGTTTTTCAGACTCTCTAAAATTGAAAAACGCCGAGTTTCTCCTATACTGGGCTCGTTAAACATTTCACAGTAAAGGACCTGTTCAATTACAAACAGGAACGAACCACTCCTTCCTAGGGTTCGAATCAAAACTAGGTTGGACTCATCCGAAAGGTGAGCTTATAATCAAGCACATGTTATCCTCCTCAAGCTTGTTAAAAATAAAGAGGTACTTGCCAGAAATGGTGGGGGAAAAGAGAGAAGAATGAGCCTATTTGTTACCTTTTGTCTCAGAAGAAGCTTTACTACCACTCTTGAACACGACACTTTTCATTCACCTGGGTTGGGAAATCCTTTACCTCACAGTTGATTAAACCACTTTGAAAGTATTCAATCGAGTTCCGGGGATTAACTTTGAGTTATTTAGCACCAAACCATCTGTCGTGTCGTTATGTGTTCAAGAGGTCTGCAAACAAAACTTTCATCTGCAAAATACTTGTCATCCATTTGACCATCCCTGAGTCAGTCCTTACAACAACATTTCTTCAACTTGAACAATGATTTCGTGTTGTGGGCTTGCCTGCAACGGGTCACTTTCTATCGACATCAGCACATTATCTAGAGAGATGACTTAGAAATCGTCAGTACCTTGAAGTCTGCATGCATCAATGGCAGGTTTCTCGCCTTTGACGTCAGTTTACATCATTGACTTTCGATCGAAGGATTCCGTGAAATGTTCGACATCAACTCATTCATTCACATCTCATGGATTGTACTGGGTACTTTGAGAACCATTGACATTACTGGTGGTCTCTCTCACGCTTGTTAACAGTTCACATCATCGACTGGTAATCAAGTGGTTTCTACCATGTTCGACATCGACTCATTTATTCGCATGGCTAGAATCGTACCAATTCGAGAAGTAGGAATGAAGACCCTGGATCGAATCTTTACCATCCAGGCTGCGAGGAGTTTTGTATTCATTATCTAAGTAGACTAATCATAAACAGATGGCTGCGCCCATACTGTGTCTACAAAAGTCTATGATTATGATGTACTGCAAAATCATTCCTGTATCAGAGTAGTTAGTCTGTTAGTTAAAGTTTTTATCTGAGTATGGGAATGCCTACCTCAGTGATGATATAATCTTATACATGTATTTTGTGTTGAAAATTGCAGGTTCCAACCAGGCTCTCCACGAGATAATCCTTGAAATGATAAAGCGCTTCACCCTTCCTAGATAATACAAAACCCTAATCTATTCCAGGCTTCGCACTTTAGGGGGCAATCTGTTACACCAAAAAATGTCACCATGGCTATTTACAGTTGGTATGGCTCTATCAACAGTCATACTACCCTCTTAAGCAAGTCTTATGCCTCTGCTATCCATGTCAAACTCCAAGAAAGAGAGAAAGTCTTTATAAATGTGTTTATCTCTGGGTACGCAGGTTCTCTCAACCTTGCCTGCGGGTACGCACCTAATGTTCATGATGTCTGCGTCCAAGGACGCTCTGTATCTAAAGGGGCAGGTGCGTCCCTCTGAAAAGGTTAAAATGCGCAAGTTTTATCTTCAAAAACTTACTTGTGGTCATTTCTAGAGCATTCTAGAAGGTTGTTTGACGTGTATTGAGCGCCTCCAGATGGTTCATGCACTCCTACCAAAGAGGAACTTATCCCATCAATAAGGGAGTGATCCCATCCAAAGAGGGGACTATCCCATTGATGGTGGACCTGATTAACTTCCTCTTGAACATTATAAATACAGGCATTGGGCCAGAAGGAGGGAGGTTGAAAGCTATACATTTCTAAGGGTAAATTCTGCAGGAATTAGGACTCCCATTTAGAAGCTTGTGAGGAGAGATTGCCATCTTTGCTTGTTCTATTTGGAAGTGGGTGAGCTTTGTCAAAGTAGAGGAAGACTCTTGTGGACCCTGGAAGGAGCTTGCACAACACCAAGGCTCAGGTTGTAATGGTTCCTTTTGATTACCTTTAATGCAAATTGGTCCATTCTTCTCAATAACTTGTTGTTTATGGGTTATTTCATGTACTCCTTGGTCTATATGTTGAATATGCTTTGTTTTATGTTATAATCAGGTGCTATTTAATTGTTTGACTGTTGGTGATTGCAGGTTTTGGAGAAAAGGAGGAGCTCATCCAGATCAACAAAGCTTGGACTTCTACAACAGCGTTTGGACAAAGGTAAGAACGAAACACTTGATTTCTCATATCATAATGCATGTTTAGAGAAGGATAGCTCTAGTTTGTTTTGTTTGTCATTAGAATGTCTTAGACTTCTAGGAAGGTCGGTTGTGTCCGCACTTTTGACTGATTCCGTGTGACAAGAGGCTGAGATACAAGCCTTGTCTGACAATTTAGAGAGGGCTAAATGGGTCATCAAATATCTAGATCAAGAAAAAAAACAATTGACCAACAAGCAAGTCCTTATGGAGTTGCAAATGATCAAGGAGAACAGGCAAAAGGCTAAGAAGGCAAAGGTCAAGTTGACTTCAATTGAACAAGAGATCGAGAATGAACGGGAAACTTGGCTTGAGAGGGTCAACATAAACCTTGAGGGGCTGATTGAGAAGGCCAATAGAGATAAGAAGATGCTTCATCACATGGACTACCACTACATGACCCAGAACAAAATCTACAACATAAGGATGAGGGAGCTTAAGGCTAGGTTGAGGAAGGCCTTAAGGAGAAAAAAGGAGCAAGACAAGCTAAAAATCTTGGCTGAAGCCTCACTAGCCCATCAAAGCAATTAATGATAGTGCCGTGTGCCAAATCTAGGCAAGTTTTGACAAATTTTGGTCATGTTCAATTTTTGGAATTTTGCAACAGAAATTTGCCCTAGGTGCGTAGCGCCACCAGCACTACGCTTTTCACTGGGAGACTTTTTGGAGAAATGGTTTGCATATTTGGATTCAGCATGATGAGAGCATCAATCCCTGAAAGTTTCAACAATTTTGGAGCAAAAATTGGTCACCTAAAGGTCAAAAAACCATCAAAAAATGACCTCTCTGCCTCTTTTTGAACACATAGAAGCAACCTTGGGAGATTCCACTTTTGAGGGGACAAATGACCTCCAAATGAAAAAATTCAAGGTGTTCCAGAAACTAGATAGGAATATCTTTCCAATGAGCTATCTGGGCTCAATTTGGATAAGGGGAAGGCCTCCAAAATAAACTTTGAAGTGGCGCTATGCACCTGGCCAGTGGCACTACGCATAGAGCCAGTTTGCTCAAAAATCCAAATTTTGCCTAGTTTTTCTACAAATTGACTTTTTCTCCCATCTTGGATGAATTTATGATTGTAAATGATGCTATGCTATGTAAATGTAATTGTAAAATGACCTTAGAAGGTAGATTCATCATTTTGAGGTGGTTTGGGGGTAAATGAATTAGTTTCCATGGTTTTAGAGGTAAGCTGTTCCACTGCCTATATTCCCGTTCCTTGTTGAAAAATGGTTGTAATAGTCCCTTATCTCTTGGATTCGACCCCTGATGGCTAGCATAGGTGGTTTTGATGTCTATAATATGTATTTTTTCAATCATTAGCAGGTGTTGGACTCTTTTGGATGCTCTGAGCTACATTGTACATCTCTACAACAGTTTGGCAAGGAAAGAAACTAGGATTTGCAGCTCTTTTGTGGGATTCTTGTGGTAATGTGTTTTTTCATAGTTTCTCCTTCTGTCATTAGTTTTTCTCATGTGTTATGTGTGCCAAAATCTAATTCATTCTTCTAAACTAAATGAAATCAAGATAGATAGGTAGAATACATTGGTGACAGTGCTCTGCCTTGGGAATACATTTAGTTTTTGATGTTTTCTACAGTTTGAAGAGGATACATGATCTCTGCATGCCCTCCTCAGCTCCTCATCAGTCTTATACCTACCATCTCACTCAATTACAAGTGCTTAAACACCTACCTACCTCGCCCATAGAACACCCTGCATTCCTGACTTGATTTCCTGGACCCAAAGCTGCCTGCTCCATTTGATCCAGCAAAAAAACCATCAAAATTGACCAAAAAACCCTAGAGCTACTATACGTAGCCTAAAATCCATATTTGATTTAGTCATCTCAACTGAGATTAACAAGGAGAGAGCCCTCTCCCGCCTTGGTAGGGCTAGCTACCAGGTTAAGCTTGGTTTGTGGTTATCCTAGGATTGCGTCCCTTCAGCCTGAGGTCAATCTAGGCTCTAACATAGTGGTGACCATACTCGGGAAGAAAGACAAATCACCCCAGTACAATTGAGAAGTACTGAACTTTTAGATGATAAGTTTAGAATTCAGTAGGCTGAAAAGTGGAAAGTTGTAAAGCAATATAAGACTCTTGAGAAGTTTGAACACACTGGATTCAATAAGATACACAAGGTCCAATCCTGATCCCGATCCCCCTCCCGTATTTGAAAATCCTAATATCATTCCGAGGATACTTAAACAAGAAAGTTTATCAAGTCCTAGACCGGTGTTTAGATCTCATTCATGCCCTTTGGAGTGGCTGTTCCTTGAAGATATTTCTTTTGACTAATATTTTGGTCTCTCCCCGTTTAGAACCACATCTGATAGTGAATTGCTGGACATAGTCGCAGACCCAAAATTCACCAGAGAACTTGAAATCCAACGAGCCAACTTGATAAGTAACCAAAATCTTCAAAACTCTCCTCAGTCATCCATCACCATTGATCGAATTCCTGAAGTCTCTGATTTGGCTTCAACATCTTTTGCTTCATCATCGATTCCCCATATTCCAGTGAATCATTCGACATCTCCGTTTATACCTTCCCTCTCTCATCAACCTATCATTACCCCTTAAATACCCATCACTTTTGCTGCATCAACAACTCTTATTGTCATAAATCCTCCTCTTTCCCCAAGACCAATTTTAAATCCACCTCGAGTCATGGTTGCCAGATATGCACCTCTCATTTTTCCTCAGAATTTCGATGATATGCCAGCTGATTACCAAAGTAAAATACCTATATTCGATGCCACTCAAGGTATTACAGTGCAGCAGCATGTTGATAGGATGAATGACTTCTTTGATCTTCATGAGGTAGATGTCGAAAATGTGTCTATGAGATTATTTGTACAGAGCTTTGGAGGCGAGGTTCGAAAGTGGTTCAGAGCATTACCAGTGGGATCTATCAATACTTTGCCAATTCTCCATAGACAATTCCTGGACCGATGGGAGGTAAAGAAAAATCCTCTCCAAATTCTATCTGAGTATGAAAATATTAAAAGGAATGTAGGTGAAAGTGTCCAAGATTACTGCGTAAGGTTCAATACAGTTTATAATGCTATTCCAGCTGACATTAAGCCACCGATGGGGTTAGCATTGATCAAATTTCTCGACGGCTTCGATGCTGATATGGCGTATCAGTTGAGAGAAAGAGATCCTACCACACTTGAGGATATGCAGAAGAATGCAGTGAGTGTAGAGGCAAATCTGCTAGCCAAAAGAGCAAGGATGAAAACTGAAAAGAAGGTGACTATAAAGGAAGAAGCATCTTCCTCATATGTTAAGGCAGATCATATACTCCGTAAAATTGAGAAGATGTTTGATCGGTTAATCAGTTCAGGATTAAACAAAGGGAACAAAAGGCACAAGATCAGTCATTGCAGCAACAAGTCAAAACTCCTTTGCAACAAAACTATGTACATGGAATGGAGAGTGAAGATGATGATGATCCGGTGGTGGAAGCAAATCATTTCTTTACTGCTGATGGTTTTCCCATGTATCTCACGGAAGACGAAGAAAATTCAGAGATCCCTAATGTGCAAAAGGATGAAGATTACATACTGGCAAATGAAGCAGTTTTTGAGGATGAGTCTGATGACTATCAGCGAGGATATATGAATGCATTGATAGCACAACAGAAACAATATTCATTGAGAAGCAGAGATGTACCAGTCAGCCTGGTTCAAAAGAGAAAGGAAACATAACCTAAGAATGACTCCTCGAACATTTAGAAGAAAGGGAAGGAGCCTGCTGACCCAACTTCCAGCAAAGGATCATCTGCAAATGAGAAGACCAATCAGCAAGGTGCAGCAAAGGAAAAGGTCGAAAAGAAGGACCCTCCAGTCAAAGAGGTAGATAAAGTTTCATCTTTTAGTTTAGAAAATGAGATTGTTAAGTTAAAAGTTTCAATTCCTTTGATTGAGTTGATGAAGAACAATAGTTATAAACACCAAGTGTCCAAAATTTTGAACATAGATCCTTTATCTGATATGGTCAATGTAGAAGATGATCACCCTGAGCTCATCTTTGGCCCTGCTTTAGAAGGTTAGTCTGAGGATAGTGAAGTTCCTCCATTTTATATAAGCCTTAGATTGCACAAGTATGTCCTCCACAATGCCATGTTTGATTCTGGAGCTTCCCATAATCTGATGCCAAAAGCCATTATCGAGAAATTGGGCCTTGACATTAATCGAAAATATCATGAGCTGGTTGCATAACATAAATAAGTTTGTGTAAATACTTCCCTTTGATTGGACGACTTTCAAAAGCAATGGTCTTCCTTCTTGCATTAAAACAACATTAATTCCATTTCCCGAGGCATCACATTCCATAATAAAGGTTTTTGTGAAGTCTGGCATAACTAAGGCTGTGCTTGGCTCATTGCCTCTTTAAGATGTTCAAAGGCCTTAGTTTCTTTTACAGTCCAAGAAAATGCATTTTTCTTTAGTAATGTTGTTAGAGTTGTGACTATTCTTCCATAATTATTAACAAACTTGTGATAATACCCTTTCAACCTGAGAAACCCTCGAAGATGATTTATGGTTATGGGGATTTTCCACTCCTTAATGGCTTTGATTTTGTTAGGGTCTACCTTAACACCCTCATTAGATACAATATGACCCAAATATTCCACCTCTTGTACTCCAAAGAAACATTTGGAGGTTTTTGCATATAATTGTTTCTCCTTCAATAGTTTGAGCACCTTGTCAACATGTTGAACATGATCCTTCAAAGGCTTATTGTAGGTTAGTATATCATCAAAAAATACTAACACATTTTTTCTAAGGAAGGGTTTAAAAATGGAATTCATCAAACCTTGAAATGTGGAAGGTGCATTAGTAAGGCAAAAAGGCATGACCAAAAATTCATAATGATCCTCATGAGTTATGAATGTTGTTTTCAGAATGTCTTCAGTCATCATTCTAATCTGATGTTGTCTTGAATGGAGATCCAACTTGGTGAAGTAAATTGCTCCATGTAATTCATCCAACAATTCATCAATGATAGGAAAGGGAAATTTATCTTTAATAGTGAGCTTGTTGAGCTCCCTATAATCCAGACACATATGCCATGATTCATCCTTCTTGTGCACCAATATTATTGGAGCAGAGAAAGAAATTTTACTAGGTTAAATTATACCAAACTTTAACATTTCTGCAACCATACGTTCAATTTCACTCTTTTGGGCATAAGAATATCTGCAATGCCTAATGTTTGGGGGAACACTTCCTGGAATCAAATGAATCGCATGATCATGTCCACCAATGGGTGGGAGGCCTTTGGGAGTCTCAAACACATTGGAATGATTGTCCAAGACTTTTTGGAGATCTGGAGAAATAGATGATTTTGATGTTTGAACCTCTAGTGAACATAATTGTGCAATTACACCTTGTTGTTCTTTCTTCATAAGATTTATCATGTCATTAGAGATTATGATCTTTCTTGGTTTCCCTAAGATACCCCTTAATTCAACTTCCTTTACTTCCCAAAAAAAATTCCAATCCAATGTTTGTAGGGAAAGTTATGATGATTTTCCCAAGGTCACTTGTTTGAGTCTAAATTCTGGAGCTCGAAAAAACCCTAACTTCCTTAGATCATATATATGAAACTATAGTGAACCAAGGTCCGAAATTAGTACACAATATTCACTAAGATTTATTCTCCACGTGGTCGCAATTTCAGCTTTTAAAGCCTAGTAGAAAAAAAAAAGTTATAGCAAAAATTCCAAGATGTCCTGTTTGAAGAAGTGAAACCCTAGCATCCAAAGCTCTGATACCAAATGCTATGCAACTAGCTCACAAAAAGAAAGATCAATGACTTAAAAATTATCCTCTTTGTGGGGGAACCTCATTTACATTATATAAATGAACATTTCTTGGATGATACACATGATAAGACCTCCTTGGTATATATAGGAGTCTAAGGGTTCACAATATAATAAGATCCTACATAACAATAATAATGTAAGGGCACAACAATAAAAAAAAGATGGATTCTATGGGGCATAACAATAACAACATGGGGGATACATGGGCACAACAATAATAATAGGGGACTACACTAAGAATAACAATAAGGAGAATACACTAGTATTTTAGGGACCTAACAAAAAGCCTCTCCCCCACAACACATTGTGCATTTCCAGTCCACAGTGTGGTATCCATTACTCACAACAATTGAGACTTGTGCCCTTGTTGAGCCTCCCTAGTGCACTATGCACTTATAGTCAGTAGTGTGTCTCTTCCTATCTCTTGCTGATGTGAACTGCACACAAGAGAAACCTCTCCCCCTCACAAGTGTGCACTATGCAGAAGCCCTAGGCTTGAATCCCTTGTTTACTGTGATCCTAACTTCTGCAACACTTGGCTCTTTCTTCCTTGCTTTGGTACAATGTTCACTTCTAATGGCTAGTAAAGCCACCCTGTCTCATTTTTCTAAGCTTGTTCTCCCAACTTGCACAATCCTTTCCCAATCATTGTCTTTTGCATAGTTTGCATGTGATAGCTAGGAGATTCCAGGAACTAATATTTGTTCGCCATGAGTGATATTCCACTTGCAGGTGCTACAAATACATAACACATTATCCTTTCATCTTCTATAGAGACAATGCCTCCCACCACTCGACAGGTTCCATCAAGAGAAACTTCAAAAAATAGTACTAAGGAGGCAGTGGAATGTTCCAAACCAAGTGTACCAATCTTATTAGATATAGAATGCTTCATCGATAAATCTATCAAAGTCTCATGGCAGGATATAAAAGATGCCTTTATTCAAAAGGAATTCCCAGAGAACCTAGAGGATAGGCAGGTATACATTAACATAAAGAGGTCCAAAATTCATAAAGTAGCATGCAGATTTCCAGTGCTACCTTGTGCAGAAGCTATTGGATGGATTTTGCAACACTTGGATAACAAGAATCTAATTCTCAATAGTGAAAGAGGAGATTTCCACCTACCATCCACATGATTTACATTCCTATTATAAGATGGTAACCTCCAGACAGTATTTGAAAGGGCGTGTATTGTTTACAGTGCATGCTTCTGGTGATAAACGTAAGGATGTTGAGGATGTGGATGTGTTTAAGAGGTATCCAGTTTTGCAGCAGTTTCAAAGTGTGTTTCCAACGGATATCTCAGAGTTTCCTCCTCACGGGGAAGTGGAATTTTCTTTTGAGTTGGTACCAGGGGAAACACCAACATCAAAGGCACCTTACAGGACGAGCACTCCAGAGCTAGTGGAATTGAAGTTGTAGTTGAAAGAAATACTTGATAGGCGATACAGTAGGCCAAGTGTATCGCCTTGGGGTGCACCAGTGTTGTTTGTGAAGAAGAAGGATTATACTCTTAGGTTATGCATTGAATAGGAAGCTAAATAAGGTGACAATGAGGAACAATTATTTGTTGCCGATGATCAATGATTTGTTTGATCAATTGAAGGGATAAACCATTTTCTCGTAGATTGTTTTGAGATCAGGATATCATCAGGTACACATCAAAGAAGAGGATATTTACAAGACTGCTTTTCAGACCAGGTAATGGAATTATGAGATTGTTATGGTTCCTTTTGGTTTGACTAACACTCTAGCTACTTTCATGTGTTTGATGAATAGTGTGTTATGTGCTTATATGGACCAGTTAGTGAAAGTCTTCATTGATGATATATTGATATATTCTAAGAACGGGGAAGAGAAAGTAGAACACTTGGAAGCAGTGTTACGACTGTTAAGAGAGCATCAATTGTATGCCAATCTTAGTAAGTGTAGTTTCTTTCAGACAAAGGTACATTACTTGGGACATGTTGTTTCCAAGGAATGCAAAGGAGTGGATCCAGAAAATATTAGAGCTATTATGGAATGGGAAGCTCCTAGGAATGTGGATGAGGTCAGATCATTCATGGGGTTAGCGGGTTATTACAAGTGGTACATTAGGAACTTATCACATATTACCTATCCCATTACATCCTTAAAGAGGAAAGGAAAGAAATTTGAGTGGATACGGGAATGTGTAACCAGTTTTGAGCAGTTAAAGCTATTGCTTACAAATGATTCAGTTCTAAAGATTATATATCTAGATAAAGAGTTTGTGGTGTTGACAAATGCTTGCAAGAGAGGACTTAGTGGGGTCCTGATGCAGGAGGGACAGGTGGTATGTTACGAGTCAAGGAAATTGAATTAGCACTAGCAAAATTATGTGACTCATGATCTTGAATTGGCAGCTATCATTCATGCATTGAAGATGTGGAGGCGCTATCTTCTTAACAGGAGGTTTGTTCTATGAGTGATCACAATGGGATGAGATACTTGTTTGAATATCCTAATATGAATTCCAAGAAAGATAGATGGTTGGCCACGCTCAATGAGTTTGAATTCAAGATTAGGTACATTAAGAGTAAGGAGAACATGGTTGCAGATGCTCTCAGCATAAGAGTGTAGGTGAATCACATAGTAGATATGAGTTCATATGGGATAGATTTACATGATCATATCTTACAGGTAGGAGAGCATGATGACAGGTGCCAACAACTTCAGCACATGTTATAGCAACATGGTACAGGTGATCAGGATGTGTCTTATCATCTCACAACAAATTTTGGTGATATTTAGGGACAAAAACTATGTGTAAGACAACAACAAATTCAAGAAGCTTATCTTGAGGGAATTTCATGTTAATCCATATTCAGGTAACCCAAGATATCAGAAGACATTGACAACTGTGAAGAAGTTATACTGTTGGTTGAATCTAAAGAAGGAAGTGGTTGAGTTTATGGCTAGATGTTTGGTTGTCTGTTGGAAATACTGAGAGGGGGGGTGAATCAGTATTCTTTAGAAATTAGCACTTTTAAATCTTTTCAGAGCATTAGTTAATATTCAATTATTATTAATGTTTATTCAGTGATAATAGTAAATAAAAGAACACAATAGCCACAATAATTTTAGCGGAAAATCCCCTCTGGATCAAAAACCACCAAACACTTTTCTAATAAATTCTTTAATCTTCAGCCCCAACTAAGATGAAAGCAACAACTTCCTATAATTATAGAAAATAATCCTTCTCCAGCTCCCACTCGAAGGACACCCCAATGCGGTGGTTTCTTCAGTAATCAACTGAAAGGATGCCCCAACACCCTAGCGAGCCACAACTCGCCTTAGAACCAGCCTACCACCCTAAAGTGTTCACATGCCCCAACCTGTAGGTGACTTCATACACCTTCCTAACACATCCCTGCCACGTTGAAAGTTTTTGATGGAAGAACATATACTCCATGTGGGATTTTGAGTAATTTGCAAATTGAACTTGGGGGAAAAATAATTACTGTTGAAGTTGAGGTAGTTGACGGCCCCTCGATTACAGCATTTTACTGGGAAGGCCTTGGGTATATGCTATGGCTATTGTGGTTTCCACGTACTTTCATACTATTGCATTCCCTTTTAAGGGTGGAATCACAGTCATTGATCAACTAGCCTTCTTTGCCAATAGTTCACAGGCTATGAGAAGCATTCCGTTGGTACACAGACCTCCGCTGTCACTTCAAAGTGTTAGAGTAGGTCTCTTTAAAGATCCATCCATAATGGGTACTTTTACCCTCCCGTCACCATCTAATTTGGTGGAAGTGGCAAGAGTAGAGACTTGCAATATGATTTCCTCCACCTCATTTGATTTAAGGAGGATTACCAACAAAGTTGAAGTGGATAGTAATAATTAGGTGATGTCATTAAGCCCCATTGAATCATCATAACAATCAATCTTTTAGGCGTGTGCGACAAACCCAAATCCACACTCAACAATTGTATGGGTAGATAGGTTGTTAGAATATGGTACCTCTTCGGATCCTTTTTCACGTATACATTCTACGGATAAAGGAATCATCCAATCAATGATGATAGGAGAGGAACCATGGGAAGGTTATCATCATCGTTCCCATCTTCCAGATGACATCGAAGATTATTCAAATGAACTAAACAACCCATCAATCGTTGATTTCCTATCGAATTCAGTTTTCATAGACACAATCGAATCTGAGCGAAATCTGTCAAATATTGAAGAAACGATTTCTATTAATATTTCGACCAAGCCTAATATTGTAGAGAACATTCATGTCGACAAATCTTGTTCTCCATTGGAACTTGATAATTATCGTGCTATTTTTTGTGAATTTAGAGATATTTTTGCATGTTCTTATGACGAGATGCCAGGCATTGACTCTAGTATTGTTGAACACGAAATTAAAATGTACCTTGATGTCAAGCCAATTCGACCTGTTCATCCAAAGAAAGCTGCTGCAATTAAAGCAGAAGTTGAAAAACTTTTGCGGGCTGGTTTCATTTACCCTGTTCCTCTTACTGACTGGGTTTCCAACATTGTTCCTGTCATGAAGAAACAAGGAACAATATGAGTGTGCGTCGATTATAGGGATGTAAATCAGGCATGTCCAAAGGACAATTATCCTACACCTTTTATCGACCATATTATTGACGAATGTGCCAGATGTGAAATATTCTCATTTATGGATGGATTTTCCAGCTACAATCAAATCAATATACGCCACAAGACCAATAGAAAACAAATTTTATTTGTACATGGGGCACATTTGCCTATAGGAAACTCCCATTCAGTTTGAAGAACGTTGGGGCAACATTTCAGAGGGCTATGAATTATGCCTTCCATGACATCAAGCACATTGTTCAACCTTACCTTGACGATTTACCTGCTCATTCACGAAAGCAGACTGATCACCCGCAACATTTGAGAGCAATAATTTACAGTGCCAACACTACAAGATTCGACTCAATCCACACAAATGTGTGTTTTGTGTTGGTTCTAGTTGCTTGCTTGGATTTGTAGTGTCTCGAGAAGGGATTTGATTGGATCCTTTAAGGTTCAAGCAATTCTGGATTTTCCTCCACCTTCAAATCTTTTACAGTTACGGAGACTCCAAGGGAAAGCCAACTTTCTGAGGAGGTTCATTCCTAATTACGCTGAAATGGCTAAACGTTTTACACGTCTTTTTAAAAAGGAGATACACTTTCATTGGGATTAGGTTGCACAAACTTCCTTTGACGATCTTAAAGATACCCTGATTAGAGGTTCATTATTGTACTCTCCAAATTACCAAAATGACTGTTACCTGTATCTCGCCGCTGCAGATACAACCATTGTCATGGTTTTAGTTGAGGAAGAAAATGGGATTGAACATCCAATTTATTACTTGAGTCGTAATCTCAACGATACAGAAAGTAAGTACTCTTATGTCGAAAAACTAGCTTTGGCAGCTGTGCAAGTTGTTTAGAGATTTCGCCACTATATCCTATTACGAAAAACAACTGTCATTTCAGATTGCAACCCTATGACATACATTCTGTCACGTCAATTGCTGGGGGGAAAATATTCAAAATGGATAGTTATTTTACAGGAATTTGATTTAGAATTCATCAAGTCTAAGTCAAAGAAATCTGTAGTTTTTGCTGAGTTACTATGTGACCTTCCCTCGACCTCCATTGAATCAACATTCGAACCATTAATTTTGGATGAGTCTCTGTTTCTAATTTCATCATCTAACGCCTGGTATGGAGAGATACTGATTTATCTCCAAATCCAAACTTTCCAGCAAGATACCTCTCGCTCGCAACAATGATGTATTTGTTACCAAGCCAAATATTATCTAATCATTGGCGACACACTTTATCGTCGTGGTATTGATACAGTTTTATGAAGGTGCCTCACGCATGAGGAGGTCGAGAAAGCATTGAATGATTTCCATTCAGGTACCTTTGGTGGACACTTATCTGGATATGCAACCGTACAAAGGATTCTTCGTGCTGGTTACTTCTGGCCAACTATATTTAAAGATTGTATTATTGCTGTCAGAAGCTGTCATGCATGCCAGATATATGACCGAAAAACCAAATTACCACCTGCACCACTGCATCCAGTCGTTGTTGTTGGCCCATTTGCCAAATGGGGCATTGACTTTATGACATGTAACCCCACCTCGGCCGGGGGGCATGGGTATATTATAGTCGCCGTTGACTATTTTACCAAATGGGTCGAGGCGATGCCAACATTGAACAACAATGGCGAAACGGCTATTCTTTTTTTTAACCATGTGGTTGCCGGTTTGGTGTACCACAAGCCATAGTTACATATCATGGGTCGCATTTTCGCAACTACATGATAGCTGAATTAACTACTAAGTTAGGACTGTCACATGATAGTTCTACCTCATATTACTCGCAATCGAATGGAAAAGTTGAGGCCATCAACAATGTCCTGATGCAGATGATGCAAAGAATGATAGGGGTTCATAAAAGAAACTGGCACTTAATCCTGTCTGCCTTGTGGGCATATCGAACCTCGGTGAGAAATGCAACTGGATTTACAGCCTTTCAGTTGGTGTATGGTTTGGAAGCAATCTTACCAATACAATGTGAAATTTCATCACTCAAACTCGCGATTGACCTGTTACCTGACACTTCTGAAGAAGAAGTGTGTTTCTTGGAATTAATCCATCTGGATGAAACCCGTCGCGATGCTTGCATTGGCTAACGAAGTGCATAAGAAACGTATTAAGGTGCAATATGAT